>OU426978.1:944683-1330531 GCA_911387785.2 Aelia acuminata
AAGTAGTAAAATTATTACTTGAAAATGGAGCTGACGTAAACGTTACTGATCGATGGTCATATACTCCTCTTCATTACGCCACTAAATCATGGAATACTGATCTAATCCGGTTAATTTTGGATTCCGGTGCTAACGTTAATGCAACTGACCTGAATGGTATAACACCTTTACATCTGGGATCAGGGGCTAGAGAACAATTAGTAATCGCAAACTTTAACAGATTGAACGATTATAATCACTTAACATTACATCGTGCTACAAAAACTGAAAAAAAAGGCAGCTATAGGAATTTTATTGCAATATGGATCGGACGTAAATGCTATTGATTTTTTAGGACGTACACCGTTACATTATTTAGTGTATAGGAAACATATTCCAGGCGTAGCATAACTTTTGAAGTATCAAGCAGATGTAAACATTGAACCATATTTAACCACTCAATTGAAAAACATATTGTTAAAATACGCAAAGGTCATATGAAATTACTAAAACATTTATACAGGTACAACTCCAAAATAAGGGGTGAAGGAAAAGGTTTAAGCCCGATCGCGTACGCAGTTATGTTAGAGAATAAACATCTTATTCAACTAATGCTAGATGCGAGAGGCAAAACAGCTTTGAATCCAAAGGAAGCAGAATGGCCGCCACTTCATGTCGCATGTTTCTTAGGCCAAAATGACACGATTAAGTTTTTAGTCGACGCAGGAGATGATGTTAATTTGATAGATCGCTTCGGAATGACATCTCTCCATAAAGCGGTAATGGCGGAGGATGATGGCACAGTCAGATCGATTATTGAGCTGAATGCCGATGTCAACGCTGAAGGTTTCCTCGGCCTTACGCCATTACACGCAGCCACCAAGTTCCAAAATGAAGCTACATTGAAATTGCTGATTGCCCAAGGCGCAGATGTGGACAAGGAGGACGTGGCAGGGTTCACTCCATTGTTGTATGCCGAAATTGGAGGCCATCCTATATTCGAAACGCTTCTCGTAGAAAAATCCTTCAGACTTAATTCTACAAACAGATATAAACATTTGATAAAACTAATCGAAAACCCCTTTAATAATGTTATGATGCTTTGTAAAAATATAAATACTCCATTTGAATTCCAATGTTGGAATTTTGTCAAGAACTATTATTTGGATGACTTAGTTGTTGATGCGAGCTATAACCAAGAACAATTGGAATTTTTGTTCAGTTTAGAAGAGCAGTATGCTTTGTACCACGATAACTTGGATGTGGTGAAGAACAAGACCCTGTCCAAACTGGAGCCTATGAGGAAGAGACACCACTCCCTGCTGCGGCTGGTGCTCAACATGACGAAGGACCCCGACAAGCAGGACAAGATGCTGGGCTGGACGGCGCTGCACTGGGCCGCAGCAACTGGGGACTTGGCTTCGGTGCGGCTGCTGGTCGATGGAGGGGCACGCCTCAGCCTGCAGTCGATGCTGTCAGAGACGCCGATGTACATCGCGCGGTACTGGGGTCATATCGATACTTAAAATCAAAAGAGGCAGTTTGGTAAATCAAACTAATTGTTAATTAGTTTCTGATAAATAAAATAAATTTAGCACCTTCTTTTTTTTTAAATCTATTCTATCAAAATGCCTTATCTTTTCTTAAGCCTTGGCCACACTATTAGAACATTATCTAGTAAAACATGGCTTTAGGTGAATCACAGTCCAAAGGCGCCCATACTATTTTATTTTTTGCACGATATTGGTCTCTAAGAGGTATCCAAATTTTCTACATTGTCTATTGTGTATAGAGATAAATAAAAGGTAGAAGCGATTCGGGAGATGGCATTTCCGAAAGCGGTAAAATGTGGCTGCAGGGAACGCATAACTACTCTAGGTTGTTTTTTCCTGAAATAGCTGAATGTTTAGTGCCGAATAATTTGCTCCTGAAGTTGGGTCAAAAGATAGTATAACATCCGAAAAATATGAAGCAGTCCGTTTCTTCCCGCAAGCATTCCCGGAATTCTACTGACAGTTCAAAATCACCACTGACGCGAGTAATTATGCACCGGGCGCGGTGTTATCACAAGAAGGGAATATGGCAGAGAGGCTAGTGCCATACGCGGGCTGGCGCCTCAAGGACGCAGAAAAACGTTGTGCCTTAGAACGGGGATAGTTATGGACCGTGTGGGCAATGGACCACTTTAGGTTGTGTGCGTTTGGATGGAAGTTTAAAGTTCACACAGATCATCGTTCCTTGGTGTGAGTTGGAATATTAAAGGAGCCGCCTGCGAGGGTAATACGATGGGAAAAATGTCTTAGCCAATAGAATATGTAGAAATTATACAAACCGGGAAAAGAAAACGTCGTGGCAGATTGGCTGTCGCAAGATAAAACAGATGAGAGCAATCAAAGGGCTTAGTTCTGTTCTTACGGGAATGCGAATGGGAACGGGATTCTGAAGAGGCCGAAGATGAGAAGGAGTCAGCGAAAGACGAGAGCCGAAGGAGGATAGGCCGCCGAACATAGTAGAAACCGTAAGACATATCATAAACGATAAACATTGCCAAATAATCAGGAAAACTAAATTAACCAGACTGATGAGAGTAGAATATGCGAAATCTTAAAATTCCAAAATCACAACAGATGTCATGTGGAGACCGAATTTAATTAATAACGCGTCCAGAAACGGATAAGTCCGTTATTTATGCCTGGGAAAAGCGACTATTTGGGAAAAAGCTGGCGGATTGTGAGAAGTGAACAAATAGTAATAGATCGTAATTTTTCACGAAAAGCAATGCAGGAAGAAACGCGTACACCCAGCGTTCCGTTAAGCGACTTTCAGGTGGATAATTTTTCTTGGAGAGCCTTTAATGGGTCACGGTTATTGACTCGCTAAGCGAAGCAGCAATGGCTTATCAAATTCAGGACGATCGACGAAGGAGGTTATGGTGGCATTTAAAACTTTATTTCAGTTTTATGTTTTATAGTTGTTCAGTTTTAAGGTATATTTTAGAGAATATCGTCGGAGGTGGGGAGGGAATTCGACCATGTCAGGGCATGATGAAGGCTTTGAGCATAGTGTGGTACCTGACTACATCGGAGTATCCCAAGAGAAAGGGAGGGATCGTTTGCTTTCAAAAAGCAGATTGGCGGAACATTTGCGCGCTTATCAAGGAGCAAGCCGGACGTGTTGATGCCGATAGATACAGCCGCTTACAATCATTCCATCCATTCCCTAAAGGATTTTCCCTTTAGAAATATTATTGGGGCTCAGGCAAAGGAGATGGGTCAGTAGGGGTACGTCCGTGGAAGTAATAATGGTATACAATAGAATAAAGATTGCTAATGTGTGGGATAAAGCACGTAAGAAGATCGAAGAGTAAGTAGGCGAATTGCACTGAAAAATGTCAAGGTAGGAGACCAGACATGAATTTAAAAATAGCAGAAACTGTAGAAACTTAATAGATGACCTAAAACCTTATGAAAATAAAGAAGAACATGTTAGACGCCATCAAAGCGACGAAGAAAATAAGGAAAACAAGTTGGTGAAAGAACTGTTGTGAAAGATGAATTAAATAAAGTGCTTACAGGATTAGATTTAACACCGTAAGAAGCTTTTACAGTCTAAACCACAGGTTAAACAAATAAATCTGGTTTGTTTAAAACTCTCTCTCTCTCTCTCCTCTCTCTCTCTCCTCTCTCTCTCTCCTCTCTCTCTCTCTCTCTCTCTCTCTCTCTCTCTCTCTCTCTCTCTCTCTCTCTCTCTTTTGCTCGCACACCCACTCACTCGCGAAGAGCTGCAAAGAGAGTTTGCACCACGAATCCGTATTTAATCATATATCAGAACACATGTTTTTTTTTTGTTTTTTTCATGCTACGTTTACATGCTTTTCCTATATACGGTGGGTATTACTAAATGGAATAAAATCGAAATATATTATGGTGACGTTTCGAGACTACATTGTTCTCATAATCATGCAATGCAAAACACGAACAGGTGTGAATACAATCGCATGAGTTCCATTAAAAATAAAATAATTACAAAATTACACTAAAATTATACACCGTTAAAATGGTAATTTATAACGAAATATTAAAAAAATGATAATCATAGAATAATATAAAAATCGCGCAATTAACAAAAAAAATCAAATGTGATAAATCTCAAAACGTTCTACTCAAATTTAATACACTCACATTAATTTAACTAATTATAAAGTTAGATATTATAGAGGAGAGCGGGGTTGGTAGGCAAAGGGGGTAGGTTGGCGATCGGCTTATAGTTTCCGTCACACCTGTTGTGAAGGCCCCACCATTGTACCATGTGACCCGCTCGACCTCGGAAGTCTTGTCCTGAGTTTTCAATCCGATCCTAACAGTGTAGAGAAGAATGTGGTTCATTGATTGATTTTACCACATGTAAGTAAATTTTTATGTTTTCAGTAAATTTGGTTTAAAGGCATGGTAAAACATTTGACTCCGATTTTGTTCACATAGCCCCAAACTCCTTTGAAAAACCTAACCTTTCGATTAACCAGTTTCTTGTTTGATTTTTATCCCCTGTCCTGGCAGCCATCTTTCATATGATCTCTCCTGTGGGGTTAGTTGGCTCTCTTCAACTGGGGTTTGTTGGCGCAGTTGCAATTCTCAAAAGCAAGTTAAACATATTATACATAATTGTCTTTAGTTCCAGCGCGGAGGAGGGGAGCATTTTTTCTTATGCAGAAAGCAATGATAGTCTAAACTACTATCTTCTTCAATTTTCATTCTATTTTCCCTTAAAAGCTGTTAAAAACTGATTCAAATTTATTATACCAATGTATGTATATGTTATTTGAATAACAATAATATGTGTCAGGCAGTACTTGAATGAGATGGCTAAACAACCCCACCTTCTAGGCCAACCCGCCCCACCTTGGGGGTTAATTAGCGAATTCTTCAATTTTCTAAGATCATAGTATTAAATATTATGTTGTGAAAAAAATACTTGAAGTACACTAATACTTGGAGTTTACAGTGGTATCAGCCCTATTGGGATTATTTTAACAGGAACGACTCAAAATCAAACCAATGAAAACTGTTGCCAACCAACCCCACTCTCCCCTGTACATCACTGTAATAAACTATTTTTTACATTTTAATAACTCATGTATCTAATGTAATTCCCGCCAACCTGCCAACACCCGGTAATACCAATAGATGAGGAAAAATCCACGAATTCTTTTACCACCTTTTCCCCTATTCATTTACAGTCCTCAACTTGCCGCTGTACATTAGAGTAATATAGTTGGTTAGCCCCTCTACATCTACCTATGTTTATATTGCAATATCCATTAGCAACATTGTAAGTATGTTCATACATTTTCTTCTTTTGAATTATGAACTGTCATACAACCTATGAATTTAAATATTTATATTACTGTTCACTTTAGTGTAATTTTACCTATGTGACTCATATAATCGTATTCCCACCTGTTTGTTCTTTGTACGGCAAGATTATGAGAACAATTTTGTTACGGCTCCCCGAAAAGTCCTTCAATGGCTTGCTGTTCTAAAAAGGGGTGCCAACATTTGAATGCCCCTAGTAGCAACCTCTGTTCGAAGCAGAGGTAGAATACTAACAGGGTAGTGCTACAGTTCAGCAAAAGAACTTCATCTTCTTTTTCTTTCATCACGAAAATTACTTCAGAAACATGAGGGAGGCAAAGAGCTGCAATTATTATTACCAGGCAGAAATGTAATCAACAAGGCCAACGATAACAATAAAACAAGATAATCCATGAACCCATTGTATCCTTTATGTTATGTTCACCTAACTCATGTTATAAACCTAACTCATCATGTACCCAGTAATACAGTCCATACAGTTTTCAAAAAGGATCTCGCACCTCAGCATTCAGTTAGAGGCATGAAATCTATGCAAAGTGGTCCTCCGGGCTGGATATGAACCATCAAATTGGTCCAACCATGCCTGATATGAACCTGTAAAAATGGTTCTGCCTGGCCTAATTATCTAATGACCATGAAAATCTAAGAAATGATATAGGAGTGAGTTTGCAAAAGTTGAAACATGTAAATGCTAGTCTGTTATGAATATGTTTATTGCTAAACAAGCGTCCTGCTAATGACATACCTGCCATTCTTTTATTGTTAGTTTGAAGTAATGTTTACTTAATGAAAATTACCTATCATGGAAATCCCTAACATTTAATAGTTCTAAGGTTAAGTTAAATCATCAGTACCCAAATAAGCAGGAAAACCATCGAAATGTATGTTTTTATTAAAAAATGTAATTTTCAATTATGTAGCACGCCTTATAAGCGCCTTATTGCTTATAAGCAATAAGCATGAAGCCATTATATCTTTTATGTTATTTTCAATAAACCCTAGCCATTTCGTAAGAGGAATGAAATCTATACAAAGTGGTCCTCCGGGCTGGATGTGGACCTGTCAAATGGCTCAGCATGGCCTAATTATCTATTATTATATTATATATTATTAAAAATCAAATAAGAGTGTCTTAATTTTGCAAAAGTTGAAACTAAATGGTAGTCTGATATGAATATGTTTATTGCCCAACAAGCATCCTGCTCATGACACATCTGCCATTCTTTTATTGTTAGTTTTAAGTACTGTTTACATAATGTAAATTACCTATCATAGAAATCCCTAGTACAGTTTGTTTTTAAGTTCAAGATGTTCACATTAACTACACGAAAATGCTTCCTAAGCCAGGAAATTTTTATGTATCTTAATGCTCAATATAGTTCCTCCACTGAGACCATTACTAAGATGATGTTACCTTTTTCTGTATTCCTTTTTTTTTTCTTCTAGCATGAATTCATTTAGTAAATAGAGAAATGCCCTTGCATGCAACGATTTGTATACTCACAGTTATTATTCCATAGCCGACCTATAGTTTACTTCCTTCCCATGGTTGCTCTGTATTGTTTTGATTTTATTTCTTTAACGAAGTGAAGTCTCAATGGGAAAGCCATTTGTTATACAATTCCTTTTCTTTCTTGACTGCAACTGCTGCTTAGCCATTCCCCCATTCTTTTTCTATTCCCGAACTTCTTTTGCGTATTCCCAATGCTTCCACGGCTGCTTCTTGAATTGCATTCTAAAGCTGTTCAAATTCATACGAATTGGAGTTTGTATAAATATAATATACAATAAAGTATCCTAACTAAATCTAGTTATAAGCTGTTGAAACTAACCTTATTAAATCTGTATCCTATTTTGCAGGTAATATGCATATGTGAAGAGTTTTTTAATGGACGTTATAAGCCAGAATATTTTGGTATATCAAATAAAGGAAACTGTACAAACAAAGATGATATGTTCGAAGAGGACATGCTACACAATGCAATCCGTGAAAAGGAGATCAATGATGTTTTTTGTCTTCTGAGCAAAGGGATAGATGTCAACGCTACTGACAAACGTGGCAATACACCACTTCATCTCGCTGCAATGAACTCAGGAGGCGAGGAGATAGTTAAGCTGCTGTTGATATTTGGGGCAGATGTAGATGCAAGAGACGGGAGTGACCGTACACCAGCCCATATAGCAACCATTTACAATCAGACAGAAGTATTGAAACTTCTGCTTCTATGCCACGTAACTATCAATGCCAGAGACAAGGATGAAAAGACTCCACTATCATACGCCGTAAGCGAAGGCTATTCTGAAATCGTGTCTATTCTGCTGGATAACAGTGCGGATCCTAACATTCCTGATAGGTACGGCAACACACCTCTTCACTTCGCTGTCCTTAATGAAAACATGGACACCACAAGTAAAGGTTTGGGAAAGAGTGCAAACATAAATTCTGAAAACCCAGGAGGTATCAAGCCTCTGAACGATTCCATCTCTTTCGAAATCAATGAAAACTTGATTATATTGCTACTGGAACATGGCGCAAACACAAGCTTGGCAAATGAATATGGATGGACACCTTTGCATTATGCTGGTTATTCAAGGCAACCAACTGCTACGGATATGGTTAGCCTGCTGCTTGAACATGGAGCGCCTATCGATGCAAAGACCGCATCAGGCTGCACAGCCCTGCACATAGCTGCACAATATGGTGATCCGAGTATGGTAAAACTTCTATTAAAAAACGGGGCTAAAATGGAATACTGTGATGAAAATGGATTTACACCACTATTACATGCGGTGAAGAGAACATTTAAAAACGTAGATGTAGTTAAAATACTGCTTGAGGAAGGATCCAATGTGAACGTTACTGACCGATACTCCAATTCTCCTCTGCATTACGCCACTGTCTCAGCCAATACAGATATAGTCAGGTTAATTTTGGATTTTGGTGCTAACGTTGATGCGACTAATCAACGTGGTGCAACACCTTTGCATCTAGCAGCAGGAGTTGGAAAAGAAATCGAAATAATCCGAATTCTGTTAAGTTATCAAGGTGACGTTAGTTCGTTAGATTCAAACGGTTGGACTCCATTGCATTATGCTGCTTATTCACGGCAACTATCTACAAACAATATAGTTCGCCTGCTGCTTGAACATGGAGCACCTATCGAAGCAATGAGCGCCTCAGGATGTACAGCCCTGCACATAGCTGCACAATATGGTGAACCGAGTACGGTATTACATCTATTACAAAGTGGAGCGGATATGGAATCCACTGATGCAAATGGATTTACCCCATTGTTTCATGCGGTGCAAAGAACATTTAAAATCGTAGATGTAGTAAAAATTTTGCTTGAAGAAGGAGCCAAAGTGAACGTTACTGATCGATTCTCAAATTCTCCTCTGCTTTACGCCACTGCCTCAGCGAATTCACAGCTAGTCAGGTTAATTCTGGATTTTGGTGCTAACGTTGAAGCGACTGATCAACGTGGTATAACACCTTTGCATCTGGCAGCAATAGTTGGAGGAGAAGAAGTCATCCGAGTCCTGCTGAGTTTTAAAGCTATGGTTAATTCTTCAGATTCCTACAGTTCAACTCCTTTGCATTATGCGATAAGATCAAGAAACCATAGAAATATCAGTTCAAAAAATACCTCGAAAAAAGAAAAAATAGTTGAGCTTTTAATGAGTGAAGGAGCAGATGTAAATAAACCTGACATTTCTGGGTCGACGCCACTTCACCTTGCTGCTGAAATTGGAGACTTGGCTATTGTTAGACATCTGCTTAACAACAATGCAAACGTTGAATCTAAGAATAATGAAGGAAAAACGCCGATAATCGTTGCAGAATCGTTACAAAATATCGAAGTACTGAGAGAGTTGTTGAAAAGAGATCCCCGCTACATACCTAATGAGAAATATGCCTACAGCCTCTTACGTAAAGCTATCCAAGCTGGGTACGATGATGTCGTCCAATATTTAATAAAAAATAGTGTTGACGTGAACTTTATCTACGAGGATGGATTCACTCCTTTGCACTACTCGACTAAATATGGTAAAGGGGATGTAATGAACTTACTGCTTCGGGCAGGAGCGAAAGTCGATGCTGTTGATGATGCTGGGTCAAGCCCTCTCCACGTCGCTGCATCCAATGGTGACTTAACTTCAGTAAAAGTTCTTCTCGATTTCAATGCTAGCATAAACGCTGTCGATAGGAAAAATTTGACTGCTCTTCACCTCGCCTCTATATCAGGGCATTATAACATCGTGGATCATTTACTACGGCTAGGTGCGAATCCTAATGCTTCTAATATAAACCAAAAAACGCCAGTGCAGGAGGCAATTTCTTCTCGTCAGCTGGAAGTCTTGAAAACTTACATAAATCATGATATAGGCATCGACATTATTAGCGAACACATTATTCAGTTAATGCAGACCGCTCTCTGTTCAAATAACACAAAACTCGATATATTGGACGCATTGTACAATGTCAGCATCGAAAAGAGCTCTCGATCTCATGGAAGGTATCCACCACTACACCATGCTGCCGAATGTGGAAATACGATCGCTTTGGATCTTTTCCTCAAAAAAGGAGCAAACGTCAACAGTTTGGACGATTATAATTTCACAGCATTACATCTTGCTACGAAAAAGGAGCAAATGGCGGCTATGAAAGTTTTACTTCAATATGGATCGAACGTTAATTCCATCGATGAGCTTGGACGTACTCCGTTACATTATTCAATATCACAAGATTATACTCCAGGCGTAGATTTACTTTTGAAGTACCAGGCAGATGTAAACATTGAACCAAATGTAAGAAGTGGATGGAAAAACACATTTCAAAAATACCCAAAGGTTTTAATGCACATGGAGTTACTAAAACATTTATACAGGAACAAAACCGAAATAAACAGTGAACGAAAAGCTTTGAGCCCGATCGCGTTGGCAGTCTGGAAGAAGGATAAAGATCTTCTTCAACTAATGCTCAAAGCGAGGGGCAAAACAGCTTTGAATCCAAAGGAGGCAGAATGGCCACCGCTTCACGTCGCATGTATCGTAGGCCAAAATGACATGATAAAGTTTTTAGTTGACGCAGGAGCTGATGTTAATTTGATGGATCGCTTCGGAATGACATCTCTCCATAAAGCGGTAATGGCAGAGGATGTTGGCACAGTCAGATCTATTATTGAGCTAAATGCTGATGTAAATGCTGAAGGTTTTCTCGGCCTCACGCCATTGCACGTAGCCACCAAGTTCCAAAATGAAGCGACATTTGAATTGCTCATTGCCCATGGCGCAGACGTGGACAAGGAGGACACGGCAGGTTTCACTCCATTGTTATTGTATGCCGAAATTGGCGGACATCCTCTATTCGAAAAGCTCCTCGTAGAAAAATCGTTCGACCTGAATTCTACAAACAGATATGAATATTTGACAAAAGTAAGCGCAATTATCGAAGGTAATGTGCTGCCAAATTATTATTTATATTTAACTTCTGACATATTATACTTCAATATTTGGGAACTTCACAAGGAGGACTTTTTTAATCGCGTGGTTGTTGACGCGAGCTACAACCAAGAGTATTTGGAATTTTTGCTTCGTTTAAATGAACGGCATCCTCTTATAAAAATCGATTTGGAGGAGTTGAAATACAGAATCCTGTCCAAACTAGAGCTGAATAGGAGGAGACACCACTCGCTGCTGCGGCTGGTGCTCAACATGACGAAGGACCCCGACAAGCAGGACAAGGTGATGGGCTGGACGGCGCTGCACTGGGCCGCAGCAACTGGGGACTTGGCTTCGGTGCGGCTGCTGGTCGATCGAGGGGCACGCCTAAGCCTGAAGTCGATGCTGTCACAGACGCCGATGTACCTCGCGCGGTACTGGGGCCATATCGATGTATATCGATACTTAAAGTCCAAAGGAGCAGTTTGGTAAATCAAACTCATTGTCAATTAGTTTCTGATAAATAAAATAAATTTAGCACCTTCTTTTTTTTTAAATCTATTCTATCAAAATGCCTTATCTTTTCTTAAGCCTTGGCCACACTATTAGAACATTTTCTAGTTAAACATGGCTTTAGACGAATCACAGTCCAAAGGCCTTTTGCTGACTATGTCTCGCGCCCATACTATTTTAATTTTTGCGCGATATTGGTCTCTAAGAGGTATCCAAATTTTCTACATCGTCTATTGTGTATAGAGATAAATAAGGTAGAAGCGATACGGGAGATGGCATTTCCGAAAGAGGTAAAATGTGGCTGCAGGGAACGCATAACTACTCTAGGTTGTTTTTTCCTGAAATAGCTGAATGCTTAGTGCCGAATAATTTGCTCCTGAAGTTGGGTCAAAAGATAGTATAGTATACGCGGGCTGGCGCCTCAAGGACGCAGAAAAACGTTCTGCCTTAGAACGGGGATCGTTGTGGACCGTGTGGGCAATGGACCACTTTAGGTTGTGTGTGTTTGGATGGTGAAGTTTAAAGTTCACACAGATCATCGTTCCTTGATGTGAGTTGGAATATTAAAGGAGCCGTCTGCGAGGGTAATACGATGGGAAAAATGTCTTAGCCAATAGAATATGTAGAAATTATACAAACCGGGAAAATAAAACGTCGTGGCAGATTGGCTATCGCAAGATAAAACAGATGAGAGCAATCATATGGCTTAGTTCTGTTCTTACGCGAATGCGAAGGGGAACTGGATTCTGAAGAGGCCGAAGATGAGAAGGAGTCAGCGAAAGACGAGAGCCGAAGGAGGATAGGCCGCCGAACATAGTAGAAACCGTAAGCCATATCATAAACCATAAACATTGCCAAATAATCTGGAAAACTAAATTAACCGGACTGATGAGAGTAGAATATGCGAAATCTTAAAATTCCAAAATCACAACAGATGTCATGTGGAGACCGAATTTAATAAATAACGCGTCCAGAAACGGATAAGTCCATTATTTATGCCTGGGAAAAGCGACTATTTGGGAAAAAGCTGGCGGATTGTGAGAAGTGAACAAATAGTAATAGATCGTAATTTTTTCCGGTGTAAGCGCATGGAAAAGAAGCAGAGCAGCAGAGGGAACTAACGCTAGCGTACTATCAGAAGATGACCAATCACCGTGGTATCAATGGACGCTAGAGGAGAAGATACTTTTGGTGGGGCAAGAAGAGAACGATTGAGCGGTAGTTGGGACTTCGTGTGTCATGTTACAAAATACGAACAGGTCACACAAAAAGGAAGAAACGCGTACATCCAGCATTCCGTTAAGCGACTTTCAGGTGGAAAATTTTTCTTGGAGAGCCTTTAATGGGTCACGGTTATTGACTCGCTTAGCGAAACAGCAATGGCTTATCAAATTCAGGACGATCGACGAAGGAGGTTATGGTGGCATTTAAAACTTTATTTCAGTTTTATGTTTTATAGTCGTTCAGTTTTAAGGTATATTTTAGAGAATATCGTCGGAGGTGGGGAGGGAAATCGACCATGTCAGGGCATGATGAAGGCTTTGAGCATAGCGTGGTACCTGACTACATCGGAGTATCCTAAGAGAGAGGGAGGGATCGTTTGCATTCAAAAAGCAGATTGGCGGAACATTTGCGAACTTATCAAGGAGCAAGCCGGACGTGTTGATGCCGATACATTCAGCCGCTTACAATCATTCCATCTATTCGCTAAAGGATTTTTTTTTCTTTTATGGTGTTATTTGAAATCCCTGGTTTATGTCGATCGACCACAGACCATAGCTCATCTCAAGAATAACATTCGCAACGCCATTGCCAAGTTACCGATTATATGCTGCGAAGAGTGGAGACGAACTTCAGAAATCGACTTAATCAGTGTTTGCACAATGGGGGTCGCCATTTAACTTGAATTTCAAGACTGCATGAAAAAAAAACTTGGAACTTTGTATTCTAAAATAAAAAAAGAATTAAAACAATAACTGAAGAACTTTTATTTTTATTGACCTTTCCTATCCTAAGCAATCCTTTTCCTGACAAAGATAAATATATTTGATAATAACTATATTGAAAATAACTTACTTCCCTGTCCTTTGGAAATATTCCGAAGTTATCATGGTGCTAAAACCAAATAAATCCCCCGATCTTCCAAATTCCTACGGCCCAATCAGCCTTCTTCCTTCCTTTTCTAAATTATTCGAAAAAATACTTCTCCGTCGTTTTGATTCTCTCGAAACTCTTAAATTATTCCTAATCATCAATTCGGTTTTAGAAAACATCATTCAACTGTCCAACAATGCCATCATTTAGTTGATTATATTTCCAATTCTCTAGAGTCCAAACATTATTGTCCCAGCGTCTTTCTTGACATTAGTCAAGCGTTCGATAAAGTTTGGCATGAAGGATTGCTTTCCAAACTTAAAATCTTACTTCCTCCGACCTATTTTCTAATAATACTCTCATACTTGACAGACAGACATTTTGCGGTGAAAGTAGGAACTGACCTCTCGGACATTAAATGCATCAAAGCAGGAGTGCCTCAGGGCAGCGTCCATGGTCCGATACTATTCAATATATATATGTCAGATCTACCGCAACAGACTAACACTCTATTGGCTACTTTCGCTGACGACACTGCTATACTTTGCTCAGATAAAAACCCTATTCATGCCTTTAATACTCTAAAAAAATTCACTTGCGAGTTCAAAGGGGTTAACGAGCTACTAAAATATCTAGAGCATACTTTTAGATATTCACGCTCTATCGAACAACTCCAATTCGAACTTTTTAATCCAAAATTCCAATATAAGGAACATCCCATGGATTTCCTACGAAGGGTAGAAAGGAGCCGAATATTAGTAATATCCAGATATCGTTTTCAAAATATCCTGTAAAGGGTAACAATTGTTGCAGTTTTAGAGAAAAAAAAATATTTTGTATCACTTCTTAACAAATATGTCACTAAATATCAGAACTTATTTAATGACTAAAACTGATAAATTAAAAACTTTAGACGATTTACGCAATTCTATTCAATATGGGAACTACTTGTTGTTCGAAGATCTAGTTCATTCGGAAAACATGAGAAAACCCAGAGAGATTCAAGAAAAAACAAATGATTTTAGATTAAAATAAATGTAACCAGAAAAATTATCATCTTCCCAATGTCTATCGTGAACACCTTCCCACATACCCCCCGCGAGATCACCATCAAGAATATTACTATGGTAATCTTAATGAATACTACGAAAGAAGAAATCACTGCCCCCAAAGAGAAAAATCTGGTGCGTGCGCGCAACACACAACTTTCATTTACCGACTTACTTAGATTAGAAATTGTGTTAATGCCACTTCTCAAAGTTACACATTTTTCTACATTCATTTTTTATTTTTGTTTTCATTTGCTCTATAAAAAAAAACTAATTTCTTTTATTATTAAATAACAGTTTTTACTTGCTTACTCAATGCAAGCATAATACTCCAAGTCGTCTCATTTTATAATTCTATGTACTCGTTGAATATTTCATTTAGTTACCATCAAACAAATAATTTCCATTAAATGAACAGAACGGCTTTAATTATGAACAATGTTTTGTCATTAAAGGCGTACTACGCATGCGTGGGCTAAACGTGTTTTATGAGTTGACTGAATATTTTTCTTTTTTTCTCCTCTATATGTTTACTTGATTTTTATCGTATCTCATATTTAGCTATTTCTTATTTTTAGGCGTAACGAGAGACAGTTAATTTCTACATATAATCAAAAACAAAGGTACTTTGAAGGAAACAAAAAAACAAACAAAAAAGGCCCCTACCCCATTTAAGCTCCTTCAGAACATTTTAATAATGATAAAGCTTGCCTGATATTAAAAAACACCTAATGTTCATTAAACATGACGAATTTGATGAAAATCGTTAAAGCCGTTTTTGAGATAATCAAAAAAAGGTAAAATTGGAAAAAAAGGTATGAAATAAAGTGCCCGCTCCGTTTGACCAATTTTGATGAAATGTTTGCTATCACATTTTTGGCATATACATACAACAAATACCCAGTTTGATCAAAATCGTGAAAGCCGTTTTGGAGTAAATAAAAAAAACACGTGAAAACGATACACAATTTGTTAAGTAAAGTCCCCCCTCCGGTTAATCAATTTCGATGAAATTTTTGCAGTCACATCGCGGGAATATACCTACACTAAGTACCCAATTTCAGGTTCGCACGGTTTATAGTTTTTGAGCTATTCTGTTCACACACACACACAGACCATTTCGCGGGACTTGGTTATTTTGACTCAGGGGGGCCCAAAACGTGTATTTCCGTTGAAAACCGGAAGTCGAAATTTTTCACGATCGCAATACTTCCACTTACTATATATTTCATATATAGGGAAGTGAAAGTAAAAATGTAAGCCTGAAGACCAGAAAAGGTTATTCCAAAGATCGGGGAAATATAATAATAAACCTGTAGAAAAAGGGGAACCATCAAACATGGTGTCCGGTGAGGTATCGATCAGAATATCATTTGTTAGAGGAGAAAAAATACGAACTTCAAACTAATAATTTCCATAAACTCACGGGCGTCATAGATAAGAAAAATATAAAATGGTTATTACACTCAAAAAAACAATATCAGTCCTAGAATCGCTCTGCCTGGGTTAAAAAGACAAAAATAAGATTTCATTGTTTTAACTGCAGCGGGCGAGAAAAAAGGGACAGAAACGACCACTATAGACATCAAAAACACTTTTTTAAAATGCCCAACAAAAACAAAATTCTGTATACTGGACATAAGCCCTAAACGTGACTTCCTGACATGCTCGGAACTCTTGGACGATCAGAACTTTCTTTCATTTATAATTACATAAAACGAATGACGGGAAGTTTGATTTCATATGAAATAGAGATTATTTAACAATCGAGGTGAAGGAAGGAGAAAACCTAGCAGATTTCTCCCAAAGGTAAATATTTTTAACATTTTTAGCAAACATAGAAAGTTGTAGAAAAAAAAGAGATGAAGATATCTGGTCGCTGTATGGAGGTCCATACTAGACCATTATACCATTATACCAGTATAGAAAAAAAAAAAAAAAGGCCCCTTCCCCATTTTAGCCCCCTCAGAATATTTTAATATTATTAAAGGTCGCCTGATAGTAAAGAAGACCAGATTTTGATTAAACAAGACGAATTTAATCAAAATCATTAAAGCCATTTTTGAGATAATCGAAAAAAGGTAAACATTGGAAAAAAAAAATAATGAAATAAAGTGCCCCCTGCGTTTGACCAATTTTGCTAAAATTTTTGCTGTCACATCTTGAGCATATACATACACTAAATATCCAGTCTGATCAAAATCGTTGAAGCCGTTTTTGAGCAAATTAAAAATAAACCTGACATTTCTGGGTCGATGCCACTTCACCTTGCTGCTGAAATTGGAGACTTGGCTATTGTTAGACATCTGCTGAACAACAATGCAAACGTTGAATCTAATAATAATGAAGGAATAACGCCGATAATCGTTGCAGAATCGTTGGAAAATATCGAAATTCTGAGAGAGTTGTTGAAAAGAGATCTATTAGCCACCAGAGAGGATAAAAGGATATTGTCAAATCCCTGCCAGTAAAACCGACTCTCCAGTCGAAGGCGACTTACCTCACGATCAGTGGGGCAGGAAAGAGTGCTGTAGAAATAATTGATAAACTTCCATCTCCGGCTCAAATAGGCGTAAATGCCTCCATTGTTCGGAAAACCAAAGCAGGATCGGTCCTAGTCCGGTCGGAGGACAGCTCCCAGGTCACAAAAGTCATCGGGTGGCAGGGCTTACGTGACAACGGGCTGCACGCAAGGTTAGCACTCAGGAGGAAACCAAATATGGAGGTGAGGGGAGTGCCCCACTCAAGGGGATCGGAAGAACTTGCCAGATTTCTATGGGAAAGAATACCCGAGAAGTCGGTCCCAACCCCATTAGTTAATGACGACCTCCGCCCATTTTTTTCCTCAATGGCTAGAAACGGGTTTACAAAACATTGGGTGGTAGAAGTGCACCCAATGGCTCGGTTCCAGTTGCTGGAAATTGGAAATTTAATTTAATTTTAATTTAGTTGAACCAAGTGTCAGGGCCATGAACACACCAAGACCACATGTACAGGCTGTATTCTGCATCTGGTGTGCTGCTAGTGGCCATATGATGAAAGACTGACCCAAGAAACAGGTAAAGGCTGACCCAACTTGTGTTGATTGTGTGAGAGCAAAAGTTCACCCACAACTAACGAAACACAAGGCGGGGAGCCGAGAGTGCCCTATACACTTGACATGGTGCAAAGAGATGGATACTTCCCAAAAAGTTGGAAAATCGTCGATCTGAGACTACTCTACAAGGGAGAAGGCAGGGATAAGCAGCTCCCTAAGTCATGTAGACCTATATGCCTCCTCCCTGTGATGAGCAAGGTCCTGGAGAATCTCATTTTAACAAGCCTATCGGCTTGGATAAGGATATCGATCCCCTGTGCCCAGCATGCGGAGTACCGGAGACGGCTGAGCATGTCGTTTTGAATTGCACCGCCTTCGAGGCACTGAGGTCTAAGCTACTCAAGGACACTGGACTCTACGTCCTCACGGAGAACCTGTTCCCTGAGTTGATGATAGAACGTAACTACCCGCACTACAAAGAGTTCGTGTACAGGTGGAATGAAGCCGTCGGGCCAGCCGTGTTCAACCTCGTGAGAAGGGGACCACCACATGGAAGACCACCGTACAGCGAGCTACCTGGATAGAAGGCAGTATTCCTAGCCAACACAGACAATTCATCCAAGAGAAAGTTGAGCAATATAAATTAAGTTTTTTAGGCAAGATATGAGCACTAGTAGTATCCTTATCTTGCCAACACCCGTGTTGCTGAAAGGCAAGGTAGGGAGGAAATAAATAAATAAATAAAGGTAAGTGAAAGTAAAAATTGATAATTTTAAATACAAAGTGATTACAATTTTTTTTTTAATTATTGTTTTTGGTTTTTTAAATAGATCTTTTACAATATAGATCTTTTTTATACTTAAATCCTTTTTATACTTAAATATAAGTTTGAAGTTTGATTTTAGCTGTTCTTTCTCACTCTTAACAAATGATATTCATTAATTAACGATATAATTTCTCAAATTTTTCGAAACATATATTTTCCAAAATATCCAATAAATTATTAATAAGCATTTTATTGAAAAAAAAAAACAGTTTAAAATTTTGTTACATAAAAAATTAAGTGCGATTCAGATTAATTTTTAATTCCTTAAAAGATCATTATTTAAGGTAAACGTACCTGTAGTGGACACTGTTCCAGTAGTGACCACTTGGACAATTAAATTTTGAAAATAAGGCAGCTAGGCTTTGAATCAGCTTCAAACTTAGAGTGAATGTACTGGATAGTAGTAGGTATATTCACTCTAAGTTTGAAGCTGATACAAAGCCTAGCTGCCATATTTTCAAAATTTAATTGTCCATGTGGCCACTACTGGAACAGTTTCCACTACAGGTTCGTTTACCTTACATACAAATATCAGAAAAGAGACGCACAGATTTCATTTTGTGTAGAAGACTATTCATATAAAATAATCTATTTCAAGAATGTCGAATTCAAATGACCGCATCAACCTTAATCCAGAAAAATAACTATTATTTCTTTAGTAACTAATTTTGACGGATTTTAAATTTTCAGATCTGGTGTTTTAGTCAAGGATTCTTTTTAAACGTCGAATAACCGACTTTTTAAATTATTATATGTAGATTAACAGACGATAATCCTTTTCAAATATCAGAATTCATTTGATTTTGATTGGAAACGAAGAAATACCTAGAAAACTTTTGTTATTGTATTATTGGGTTTAAACTATTAATTTTACTATGCTATACGTTTCATGGACCCAGGTATCGGCTCTAGGCTAAGGTTATCTAAATAATTCGTACTGTGATGCTTCTTTTTTTACAGCTGTTCATTTTTTTTAACGTCCCTTAACCCTCAATAATCATCGCGGGTGATTATAATGCTCAGAGTATAATGTGGGGTAGTGACCGTTTAGATTAACGAGGTATTTTAAATATTATATTTAACCAATGTAAATATTATAAATAACCATATTTATCCCACTCACCTCTACACCAGATCCGGAAAATTTTCAGCAATAGACCTGACGATTACTAGCCCACAACTGCATACTACAACTTATTGGATTGCCCTAGATGACACACATGGCAGCGACCGTTACCCCATAATTATCAAAACGCTCAATAAATGCTTTACCATCAGCAGACATAAAAAATGGCTATTTAAAAAAGCAGACTGGTATCGGTTCCAATTAATCCAAGCGCAGCTTACCGACATTAGTCTATCCGAAACTGATCTCTTTATTAGACAATTGAATTCCAGATTACTTGAGCCGCCCAGCAAACGATCCCATATGTATCAACTTTAAACACCTGTACCCTGGACAGAGGAATGTCGAAAAGCTATAAAAGACAGAAAGAAGGCATTAAAACAATTTAATAAAATGGTAATTTAGAGATATACAAAACTAAAACAGTACACGCAAGATAGTCAAAAAAAGTAAAAAACTATCATGACAGAATTTTCTTAGTAAGGTTAGCTGCAATAGACCAAACGTCATGTTCTGGGTAATAGTTTGGAAAATTATGGGCTTCGGCTACTCCCCTCAAATAAATTGCTTAGAAAACCATGATCAGTCTGCAACTGACCCTGCAACTTTGGCGAACACATTGGCTAAACACTTCTGTACAACCTCCTCAACCTCAATGTATACAACACACTTTCTTGAAATAAAACATTCCATAGAGTCGCTACCTCCCCTTTTTCGATGACCGAATTCCACACCGCTTTAGCCTCCTGAAAATATTCCTCACCCGGTCCGGATCAGATCTGTATTGGTATGATAAAAAATGTATATCCCATCAATAAATCCGTGATCCTAAAAATATTAAACAATGTCTTTTAACTGATAGTTTTTCAAAAATTTGGAGATCAGCTACTATTATTGCTCTCCTGAAAGAAGACAAGGATCGTTTAAATGCCAGCAATTATAGACCAATCACACTCACCTCCTCTATATGTAAATTGATGGATAAATTAATAAATAATAGGTTTCTTTTGTTTGTCGAATCAAAAAATGAAATACGAACATCGCAAAGTTTGTTTAGGAAAGGTAGAGGCAATAGGGATAACCTGGTTTGCTTGGAATCTAATATACAGGGTGTTTCGGAATTGCACGCACTATTTTAGGTACGTGTTCTCTAACACAAAATAAACAAAAAAGTTCATATTAACATGTATCTCAAACTCATTTATTAAACAGATATCAAAGGTTAAAGATTTATTATTACTATTTATTTATTATTATTACAACATTTAGAGTAAATGTTCAAAGGCGCCTCCGTTTTGTTGAATGCAACATTCAGCACGACGAATCCATGCTTCTCTGGCTCTTCGTATAGCATCAGGATGGTGGTTGATAGTTACTGCGGCTTCCTAACTCATTAGTTTAACGGATTTTTCTGTTAGATCTGAATTATTTTCGGACCACCTCCCCATAACGTTTTCGATAGCAGTTACAAGTTCAGATGAGCAAGTTTTTCCGATGTTACCTCGACTGAAGTGGGAAAATAATTATAAAAGCCGTTATCAAGAGTTGCTTATTAAGGAAATCGAAAAGTATGGTTCTGTTGAGCAATATGATTGTGAAACGGCCATTGATATATTAATTACATGTATTAAGAATGCTTCTTTTCGACAACATGCAAACTATATTAAGAAACAGGTATTTAAACAACCGTGGTTTGATTGGGTATGTTTCAAGGCAAGGAAAAAGTCCTTTAAATTACTTAAGTTGTATCGAGCAACGTCATCTCACCTGGTGAGAAGTGCTTACCTTAATGCTAACAATAACTACAAAAATATAATAGCTGCAAAAAAAGTAAAATTTTATCAAGCCGCGATTGAAAAATTTAAATCAGTAAAATTGAGTAAAGATTTTTGGGATGTTGTTAATGTTTTCAAGAAACCTAGGTATATATCAGACGGAGGAATTTCAGCAACTCTTTGGGTTAACCATTTTAAAAATCTTCTATGTCCGCATCGTTCAGAAAATGCATCGTTCTCGTATAGACCAGTACTTAATAGAATACCTGATCTAGACAATGCTTTTACCATTACGGAATTGCAAAATGTTTTGGACCGAGCAAAAATTAACAAAGCACCAGGGGTCGATCGTATAGGTTACGAATTCTATAAAAACGCACCTATTGAATTTTTGGATCAACTTCTAATGTTTTTTAATGAGATTTATTTGAGGGGTACTGTGCCAAATAGTTTCAAAGAGTCGGCTATATTTCCTCTGTTTAAAAAGGGAGATGTTTCAGATGTAACCAACTACCGAGGCCTGTCTTTTTTGAACTGCGTAGGCAAGTTATTTTGCAGTCTACTTTTAGAGAGGTTAACTTCATTCGTCAACTCTAGGGCAATACTTAAAGAATGTCAGGCAGGCTTCAGAAAGGGGTACTCCACGGTGGACTGCTTATTTGTACTGTTTAGTATTGTTGCTATCCGTCTAAATAGAAAAGGTAATAAGTTATACGCTTTTTTTGTTGATCTAAAATCTGCGTTTGATACGGTAGATCGTGAGGCACTTTACCTGAAACTATCGAATAGCGGAATATCTTCCCAATTTATAACGGTGTTAAGAAATATGTATGAGGGGTCATTTTCTTCGGTTTGGACACCTTCAGGCATAACGGATTCATTCAGTGTTAAAAGTGGGGTTAGGCAGGGGTGTGTTTTAAGTCCTCTTTTGTTTGCGTTGTTTATAAATGATTTGGAAGAGGAGCTTCAATCTGGGGTATGGATTGGCAATCAATTAATAAAAATTTTACTTTACGCGGATGATATTGTTATACTTGCCGAAAGCCCACGTGATTTGCAAAGAAATATTTCAGTGCTTGAGCGTTATTGTGATACCTGGAATTTAGAGGTAAACCTCGATAAATCGAAAATAATCATATTCAGAAACGGGGGCAAAATCAATAGATGGGAACGTTGGAAATATAAAACTAAGAATATTGAATCTGTCAACCGCTATAAATACTTAGGTATAACTTTAACCCCGAGACTATCCCTGAAACCTCATTTTATGGATAAGGCTTCGTCGGCCAAAACCGCCTTAAATGTAGTGTGGCGAAGAGCCATTTTGCATCATTTGGTACCGTTATCCGCTAAGCTTCAAATATTTAACGCGGTTTCCCGTTCAATATTGACTTATGGGGCACAGGTTTGGGGATCGGAAGAATTTGTAGAGGTCGAAAAGGTATTAAGGTTCTTTATAAGGAAATTGTTTGCTTTGCCGCCGTTTACTCCAATTTACATCTTGCACCTTGAAACTGGCTTAGAATCAATTTATTTCTATACTGTGTCCTTACAAAGTAGATACCTACGCAAGGTTTTTAGTATGGACTTCTCTAGGTTCCCCCGATTAGTAGCTGAAGAGGTTGTTAAAAAAAATGTTTTTTGGGCTCATAATTGGAAGGTTTTGGGTGAGAAGACTGGTATCTCCATTAGTTTTGTTGAGGATGAGAGAGAATGGCTTTTTTCTAAACTTGAGAGAATAATAGAGGGTTTGAGGCTGGGTTTTAAACATGAGTTGATTGAAAGAGCTGAAGCGACTCACCGTTATAATATTTATAAAGTATTAGACTTCAATGTCAAACCTGCTGACTTGACTGGTGGTGCAAACACTCATATAGGTCTCAACGATATTCGTCTAATATTTAAACTAAGGGGCGAATTATTAAATTTGAACTGTAAACCATTTAATAGCTCAGCACCCAGCAATCAGGATGAGTGCACCCTATGTAATTACAGAGATAAAGAGGACATTTTTCATTTTCTAGCTGTATGCCCAATACTTGCCCCCTATCGCCTTGCAGTTTTTGGAGAAAGGCTTTTATCATTTGAATTCATTATAGAACTACTTAACGGTAAAAATTGGTCTCTTCTTATTACATACACAAAAAATGCTTGGAATTATAGAAAACTAATCTGTAATGAGTTCGCCTAGGAGCTTAATTTAATTTTTATTTTTATTTAATTTCCTATTTGTTAATAGTACAAATGTAATGTAGATGAATCTTATTTTGAATACTAATATGTTTCTTTTAACTACTCACATTTTGTTTGATTTTGGTGTGTGTTGTTTAAAAATATCAATATTTTCTAACTAAAATCCGGCAGACGGTTCCCATGCTTTAATTGTTTATTTTATTTATATACAAATTGTATGATTTTGTATATTTTGTCAAATAAACTTATTATTATTATTATTATATTATTACTGCGGCTTCCACGATCCGATTTCTTAGCTCTTCTTGCGTGTCAACTGCCGCAGAATAAACCATAGACTTAATCCTGCCCCACACAAAATAATCTAATGGCGTTAAATCCGGAGATCGTGGTGGCCATTTAACAGGTCCGTTTCGACCAACCCATCGGTCTCCATAAGTTGCATTTAAATAATCAGTGACACTATGAGAAAAGTGAGCTGGAGCACCGTCATGCATAAACCACAGCCTTTGCCTAATGCCTAGCGGAATATCTTCTAGAATATCATGCAGATTATTTTGCAAAAAATGCAAGTAAGATATACCTGACAGCCTAGGTGGCAAAAAGAAGGGGCCGATGATTTTGTCGCTTAGAAGACCACACCAGACATTTAAAGAGAATGTATGTTGGTAATGTCCAACAGCAGTCGTATGAGGGTTTTCTTCGGCCCAAGTATGGGTATTTCGAAAATTAAGAATCCCGTTTCTTGTAAAGCAAGATTCATCAGTAACCAAAATGCAGTTCAGGAAGTTAGGATCTCGTGTGCATTGTCGAATTAACCACTGGGAGAAATTTCTGCGCTTGTTATAATCTTGTGGTAACAAATCTTGCCTACTTGATACGTGAAATGGATATAATTGTTGTTCGCGTAAAGTTCGCCATACGCTGGTAGAGGAAACATCGAAACGACGTGACAATCTTCTGGTACTAGTAGTAGGAGATAACTGAACAGCATCGAGTATTTCTTCTTCTACGTTTGCAGTTCGTCGAAATCGTTGTCGACCGGCGTTCACTCGTATAGGTTTTAGCGTACCATTATCCCTAAGACGTCTTTCAATGGCCTCAAACGTTTTACGATTTGGTATTCTTCGGTTAGGAAATTTATCACGATATCTTCGAACAGCAGCAGCACCGTTTGTATGTACCTCGCAAGTTAAAAGCTTGTCGGTTTGTTCATCAAAAGTGAATAAATTTGTGGTATCTCCCATGATAATCATAAATTGAACTGTGTCACAAGATTCACTCACACTAAAACACACAGAACTAGACAAACAGATGAGCAACTACTGTCATTGCTTATCGCTCATTTGTTTATCAGGTGATTAAAACCTTTTATTTAGTATTAAACACGTTAAACGTTGTACAGTCAGTCTTGATGCAGTAAATAAATAATAAATCTTTAACCTTTGATATCTGTTTAATAAATGAGTTTGAGATATATGTTAATATGAACTTTTTTGTTTATTTTGTGCTAGAGAACACGTACCTAAAATAGTGCCGTGCAATTCCGAAACACCCTGTATTAGATGCCTTCAAAAACAAGAATAAAGTATTAGGGGTATTTCTTGACGTTGAAACTGCCTTTGATAGAACATGGAGGAAGTTTATAATCGATACACTGGATAACATGGGGACTAATGGGCATAAGCTTGCTTTCATTAATAATTTTCTTTTAAATAAAACATATAGGGTACGAATTGGTAATGTCTTTTCCCAGGAATTTGAGCAGGAGAATGGTGTTCCGCAGGGTTGCGTTCTAAGTGCAACACTCTTCTGTATGTTTCAGTAAGATTTTAAACGTAGTTAGAACGCCGGTAAAAAGTATGTTATACGCGGACGATCTAGTAATTTATGCTGAAGGAAAAGAAGTAGTCGAATTACATGAAAAGATACAATACACTCTTAACAACCTGAGTGAGTGGACTGCTGATCACCGCATTAAAATCTCAACTAGTAAGACCGTCGCGATACTCTTCTGCAAAAGATGTCCAAACACACTGACAGGACTCTCCATTTCCAACCAACCAATATCTTAAGGTTACGAACCTCATTTCGAACAAGTTCTCTTTCGAACCTTGACCTACCGACGTGAAGCGAACAGCCATTTATACTTCACGTGAGGTTAAGCGAACCAATATGGCTGAAGCACCCAAAGCTAGCTTATGATAAAGAAAAAATCTCCATTACCAATATATTTTATATTATCTGAAAAATAAAAAAAATAGGAGATGATTTACAACGTTTCACAAATTACACTAGTATCACAAAGAACTGCTGCCACTTAGGAAAAACCCAAATCAAAAGTGACACTAGCGCTACCCCCGAACCCAGGCGAACAGATGAAGTACCTAGAACACCCGGACAGTCGACGTGAAGGCTTCACGAAGGTTGTTCGAGGGTGGTGTTCGAAGGTAAAGTTCGCAAGGTGTAAAGGCACCTTTACTCACAGACTGTCAGGTGCCTAGGAATGATATTTGACAGAACACATAGCTGGTCACAACATAAAAAACAATTAAAAATTAATTGCCTCCGATCTTTGAATTTTTTAAAAATGTGGAGCAATACGAGAGGGGATGCTGATCAAACAAGTAGGGTAGGTGGGAGCAAAGACCCGCAGCTTTCAGTTTTTCATTTTTCAAGGAAAGGGGAAAGGTTAGTTTGCTAAGTTTAGGCATAGGTTAGTTAGATCTCGGAATTAGCTAAATGCCCATGATAATAAAAACCAGATTTCACCAATACGTCGCCGGAAATTCAACTTTTTGTTGAAGAGACCCGCAGTGTGTGGCTTTGCCCTGATAAAAGGTTTTGTGTGAAAATACAACAAAAAGAATCTGTGAACTTTTGAATTAAAAATATATTTTATGAAATAACAGTACAAATTACTTTTACTAAATGCAGAATAATTCTATATAAATATCAGTGAATAATGAACTGGGACAGGTCTTCTGAGAAAGATATTTTGAGAAACCTAGCGCTGTTGCTTTCTGTCGGTTTAGTAGATAATTTCATTACAACATCTTTATTATAAACAAAAGCTTCTTCTTTCGTTTCAAAAAATTTTAAATTATCCCGAAGTCGTTTATAAAACACAACTTCATACCGACGTAACAATGGAAAGAATTTTTCGTTTTAACGTCGACAACTTTAACATGAACATAATTCTTTACTGAACTTTACTTTAGTAGTGAAGTCACCTCATCTTCTGTGGATTCCTTATTTAAATCTGAAAGAAATGAGTCGAAATCCGAAATACTGCTGTGTAGGGAAATTGCACCTTATGACTCAAAAGAGCTAGATTTAACCCTGTTCTTTTAATTTTAAAGTTATTACATTTATTGTAATAAACACTGATGACAGTTTATATTAATTTTAACTGATAATAGCTAGTCTGTTCACACACATACACACACCATTTCGCGGGACTCGGGGGTTATTAGGACTCTGGGGACCCCATAACGTGTATTTCCGTTGAAAACTGGAAGTCGAATTTTTTCACGATCGCAATACATTCCCTTACTATATATTTCATATATAGGTAAGATTTAACCCTGTTCCTTTTATTTTATTTTTTGGTTTTAAGGTTGGTAGCAGTTGCTTGCGTGATTTTCTCTTTTACAGACGTTTAACCTTCTCTGCAGCTTGTTTCTGTATTTCATTAACTTCTTTCTGCACTTTCGGTTTGTTTGGTGTGAAAAAAGTCGCTTCAAAACCATTTATTGCATTTTCAATGGAACCCGCCTTATTGAAGGTCACCTTGAACGTTTCTGCTTCATTGTATACATGAAATAGTAGTAGTAAGTAGTCATATTTCACCTGGGTGTGAAACATCCCAAGCACGTAATATGCTTTTGATGGCCAAAAAAAGTCCAGTCAAGTGGCTGGGTCCTGTGGGGGGAGGGGGCAATATGAGAAGGTGAGTATGGTTTTCTTTGGCAAATGTGATAGCCTCGAGACTGGTGTGAGACACACCAGTCTGTCTGGTTGTCGAGAATCAGTAGATGTGGATGAGTTTCACAGGGCATAGTGTACTTCTCGAAATGTTCGAGCCATGTAATGAAATAACATTTCTTGGTTAGAACCTAAATGTAAAACAAACCCTCGTAACCAAAATCCCCATAAGTTGGTAGGTAGCTACTTTAAGCAATGGAAGACTGTATATAGCAATGGAAGTATAGTGATATACAATCTGTTTATACTTTCAAACTGATTATTGCCTCTTAGTGAACCAGGAATTCACCATTGAACACTAGGGGCAAGTCCCCGCACTTTTAGGACTGCATGGACTTGCTCGTTTTAAAGCGCGGGGCTTTGTCCCATTTTCACACTTCCAAAATCACGACTCCTCTAACAATGTAAACAACTGTTAAGAGGTTATTTGAAACATGAACATGAAACTTAACTAAGAGGCTAATAGCTGTAAGTTTGTATTTAGAAATACCTCGAACCATTTTTGAAATAATTGACTTAAAAAAAGAAGAAATATACCATGAGAACAGAGAAAAATGAACTTACCGCATTTTATCGGTCAACATTGAAGCTATTGCCGCCACTTTTGGTGTTCTATCGGGGGATACCAAGAAAAACCAGGTGCCGAGTGGAAAAAATGTAACTGCGAAATTTCCCTCTAAAACCCTATTGCGTGTCTTTGCCCCGTGTGGGTATTTGCCCCCACCTACCCAATGCTAACTGTAAATAGAACTCTCATACGATCAAAACCAGGAAGCAATGCCTACGATTCGTCCTCAAGTAATGTTCTAAAAATGCTGGACCCAATACATAATACTAGCCTCAGAATTGCTAATGGAACTTTCCATTCCAGCCATTTCAATAGCTTATGTGTCGAAGCAGGCGAGCTACCACTCGATCTAAAACGGCAGCAACTATACCTCATCTACTCAGCTAAAACCCTCTCTACATCCAACCATATTTACTTATTCCTTTATAGACAGTTCCTAAACCAGCAAAAAATCCCCTAATTAAAGAGAAAAACATTTATAATCCGAGTTTCTACATTATTACACGACCTACACCTTCAAGCTCCTACCTTCCATGTAACAGGAACATTTCCAGTTCATCTTTAGGGCATTCCAACACCAGAAATCTGCCTTTCTCTTACAAAACTCTTGAAAAACAACACCTTACCATTCACGTACAAACACGAATTTAACAGACTAAAAGACAGACTAGGTTTCGCTGACTATATCTACACTGACGGCTCCAGGGACTCCACTGGCGTTGGAGCACCATATGTATACCATTCCAGCGGTGGCCCTAGGATTTTTTAATGGGAGTAAAAAATCCTTAGCTATGCCGTCCCTCGGATAGGACGTAAAATGGAGGTCCCGAGCCTGTACGATGTCAGGTACTCGTTAAAGATCCCTATCCTAATTATACCTGGATAGGCAAAATTTAGGACTCCCACTGTAGCATCGTCCGATTAGCCTAAGTAGCATAAAAATTGACGTTAAACAAACAAACCATATGTATACCATGGCCAACAACATATGTTTAAATTATCTCATATTTGTTGTAACTATACAGCAGAGTCAATAGCAATTTATAAATGTCTAAACATCATTCACTCCCCCCCAAAAAACCTGGTTATTTGTACGGACTCACTATCAGCCTTTCTCAGCTTGAATAACACTTTCTCCTCAAACTATATCGTCCAAAATATATTATTAACTTAAAAAAAAGTAAAGAAAAAAATAGAAACAATATCGCGGTTTCCTTTGTTTGGGTTCCAGGTCATTGCGGAATAGCCGGAAATGAGTTTGCTGATCAGGCTGCCAAAAAAGCAATTACCGAAGATATTCCGTACGGTGGGGTTCTTGCCGAAGACTATATTCCCCTCATAAAACAGAAAATAAAGATGAAATGGGAACAAAAATGGTATAGTTTAACTGAAAATAAACTGAAATTAAAAATGATGTTATCCCGTGGAAAAACTCATTACAGATAAACGGAGAGAGGAAGTTATCTTAACGCGTTAGCGTATTGGCCATACCCATAGCTATTTAATGGCTCGCGATACTCCACCTGATCGTAACACCTGCGGCAGCCCCCTAACCGCTTAACATGTCTTAACATAATGAAGAGCATACGACACAGAAAGAGCAATGTTAGAAATACCTTACAATTTAAATTCTATTTCAAACGAGAACCTAAAATCAATAGATAATTTTTGTATAAACCCATGATAAAATACAAGAATGAGAGTGGAGAAGGTGATCAGTAACTTATAATCTTCCATCGGGGGCGAAGTCTTTGTTCCCATTGGCCAGCGCCCGATGGGGCGTGGTCAGGTGAAGGGGTAGGGCAATGGGTATATCGTTAGCTCTCTGACGCTCTCCCTGATTATAAGTTACTGATCCCCCTCTCCACTCTCATTCTTGTATTGGCCCTGAAGAAGCCGATATTATGGTGGGTGAAAGCTTGGCAGTTGGAAAACCTGTTACATGGTCAAACCCTAAGGAAAAAAGGCATACCATGGAAGCCTAAAACAACAAATAGATAATCTTTTAGACTTCCTCAAGCGGACAAAACTGTACCACAAAATATAGACTAAAATATAAACTAAAAAAGAATAGAAAATAATATAAAAATGTGGAGTAAAACTTAGCAGAATATAGGGTAATAATGACCCTAGTGGTTGAAATCTTAAAAAAAAAAAAACTTATAATTTTGATAGGAATTTTTAACGAGTAAATGACATCTTACAGGCTGGGGACCTCATTTTACGTCCTATACGAGGAAAGGCATAGCCAAGGATATTTTACTACCTTTAAGAAATCCTACCGAAAAGATTAATAAGCGCGGTGCCGAATGGGAAACGTCCGAGGGGCAGGCAGAGACGGAGGTTGGAGGATTGTGTTAGGGCGGGTCTGTCGAAGTCGGGTCTGGAAGACGGTCGATGGATGGAGTTATGCAGGGAGCGAGTGGTGGAGTCGGCATCGAACCTTCGGGTTCGTTAAGCCATTATTATTATATTATATTATTAAGAAATCCTAGGACCATCAAAGGACGCGAACCCGCGACCTTTAGTATAAGTATTTAGGTTGCTATGCTAACACCTACACCACGGGTGACCACAGCTGTTCTCTTTAAATTGAGTTTAAATATATTAATGAGTTTTTCCTTTGTATTTAAAAATAAAGTGATTACTTTAAATCTCTGCAATGACGAAAAAAAAAAACCAACTCTATTTCTGAACCAATTAAGTTTCACATAAGGAAGACTATTGATCGAAATATTACATTTAATCACGTTTATTTCTGGTCTAGTTTTCTTTTGATATTATATTTAAAGGTTCATTGGATATTTAAAGTATGCTAATTGATTATAAATATATAATAACTAGCTAGGGTGCCCGGCTTCGCTCCGGTAGTTGTGTGACAGTTTTAATAACAGAAAAACTTTAAAATTAAAGGAAATATAGAACAAAATTAGCACTTTCTTGAAAATTTTAACATTATATCAATATTAAGATTCGAGATCTGCAGTGTCCGCCCAAATAAGGAACCCTATATACTTTATAGGGTGTTGAAAATGGTGGATGAACAATTCATTTTGCTGCAACTTTGTCGAGTCATGCATCATTTTTGATGGTTTCTGTGATTATGAATCCTATAAGCCCATTCCAAGCAGTCAGCGGATAGTAAGTTATTAAATTATTAGTTAAAAAAACTATATTTGGAGTATAACTTAGGCGCCGACTACTGTGATGGTCCCATTAGATCCAGAAGTTTAGAAAATACCGAAGATTCATAGAAGCTTTTTTTGTAAGACCTTTCTTCCAGTTCAACCTCCCTTAATATATCCCCCCCCCCACCCTAATTTGGCCGAACTCTGCACTTCTCCAATCTTACTACTGTTACTAAGTGAAAACCAAAATATCATGAGGACACAATTTTTTCATCATATTTCTTTTTATCCTGAACTATGAGCGGTGATAAAAGATTATTGAAAAAATTGTATTAATGGAGTCAATTCATCACTTTGTCAACTGGAATGCTCATCATACATAGTAATAAAACCATTTTTCATAACTACTTACAATCAGAACAGTTCAAACTTGTTATGTTCGGTTTATAATCAGTCTATTCAGCTCTTCTTTTTTGTTTTATGTCTGTTTTTATTCGCTCACTCATATTGCATTAAATTTACTTAAGTATATGTTAGATATTGATTAAATGTAATGTGTTTATCAATTAATCTTCTTATGAGAAAATTAATTTTGTAAAGTATCCAGTCGGTTTTCCAATTGATAGCAGATATGTAAAATCATTAATTTATTTTAAAAGAAAAGGTGAAACTAATTATTTTCGCTTGATTTTTAAGTAATTTAAAAAGAACAGCTGACAAAATATATAACCCTTACAAATATAACGGAATGAATGAACAATAAACATTGAGTGAAACACACCCTAGCGCTTCCTGGTGGTCTGCAGCTCGAACTAAATTTTTCATTCATAAACTCGTATCTCAATCTCAGAGATGCTAATTAAATGATGAGAGAGGCTTAAAATTCCAGTCCTTTTCTCTTCAATTTTACACCCTTAAGAGAAAAACAGAAACCTTCTTCTCCATTAGGGATTATACAGCAACACGCTGACATAACTACCTTAATCCCACGTGGAGTCGTTTTTGAGCCTTTTCGGCACGCACATTGTACACTTTGCTTTATAATATATATTGATTAAACAACGCTAGTGGCATTAATTTTTTTAAAACATTTTCCGTATTTATTCTCACACATCATCAAGTTAATTAAAAAATGAAGGAGCTAAATTGTACATTTCGATAATTAGTTGATGTAGACACGCCATCACGTCAGCAGCGATCCACGATAGCCTAGAGCGAACAGTCCAACAATAGTTCGCTGTCGGGTGGAGCGGAGGGCGATTAAACATTTAACTGTTATAATACTGTAAAAGTTATACAAATTACCTTCTGTAAGTAATTCATTATATCACTTTCGATAGATGTATTTTATTCATTTGTAAATAAATTATTTGCTTACGAAAACCTCACGAATCAAATTTGTTTTAGGAAAAATACCATCAATAAATTTGATAATTGTGAAAGCTCCATTTGGGAACTTCGCGGAAAACTTTTTTTCTACATTTATTTTTTATTTGATTTTTTGTTTGTTGTTCTCTATAAACTCTAAAGTATATTGAGGAACTTGATTTTTTTTGAATGGCCGAGAGAAAATCCTCATTTCCTCAATAGTCTTTTTTTTTGTTTTTTTTGTAAATAAATCGTAAATGGAAATAGATAAAAGTGTTATTTACGTAGCGTTTTAGTCTTCAACGTTTTTCCTGAAACCGTCGAAGATAACTGTTCCAGCCAAAAAAAATCCTTACATTCATTCCGAAAATCTATAATGGAACGAAAATTTTAAATTAAAATCTAATTATCAAGGGTTATATTGATCCAAATTTTTTACGATCGAAATATTTTCTCTTATTATATATTTCATATATAGATAAGAAAAGTAATAAACACAAAATAATTATTGAATCAAGTGACCACTGATCCAAATTGGCAAAATTGATATTACATGATTTGAAGGGATCGTGGCAAAGTAGAAAGCAACATTTTTAACAAAAATAAACTGTAGCTGCAATCTTCTGTATATTAGGTAGGACTATATGTCTATGATTGAAATGCCACCTAAATATTGAGCACTCTATAATCATATTTAGGTGGCATTTCCATCATTGACATACAGTACTGCATAATATACAGCAGACTGCAGCTACAGTTTATTTTTGACAACGACTTCATTTTAGTAACTAACCATGTATTGTAATATTACTTTGAAATGTTCAATTAAAATTTTCATTTCATCCGCTACGGTTTTGAATTAGTCGATATGCAGGATTTTCTTTTATGAAATGAAAAATGATACTAAAAAAAGGTACTCTGATAAAGTGTTTTTTATTGCGAAACTTTAATGTTCACTTTTGATAACGTTGGTCTCTTCAGACTACATAAGATTTTTACTTTCACTTACCTATATATGAAATATATAGTAAGTGGAAGTATTGCGATCGTGAAAATTTTCGACTTCCGGTTCTCAACGGAAATACACGTTTTGGGGTCCCCTGAGTCGAAATGACCAAGTCCCGCGAAATGGTCTGTGTGTGTGTGTGTGTCTGTGTGTGTGTGTGTGTGTGTGTGTGTGTGTGTGTGTGTGTGTGTGTGTGTGTGTGTGTGTGTGTGTGTGTGTGTGTGTGTGTGTGTGTGTGTGTGTGTGAACAGACTAACTCAAAAACTATAAACCGTGCGAACCTGAAATTGGGTATTTAGTGTAAGTATATGCCCGCGATGTGACAGCATAAATTTCATCAAAATTACTCAAAGGGAGGGGGTACTTTATTTAATAACTTTTTATGTTTTTTTCGATTTTCTCAAAAACGGCTCTAACGATTTTGATTAAACTCAGTATTTGATCTATTTATATGCCCGAGATATGACTGTAAAAATTTCATCAAAATTGATTAACCGGAGGAGGGACTTTACTTAATAAATTTTGTATCATTTTCACGTGTTTTTTTTATTTACTCAAAAACGGCTTTAACGATTTTGATTAAACTAAGTATTTGATGTAATAATATGCCCGAGATATGACTGTAAAAATTTCATCAAAATTGATCAACCGGAGGGGGGACTTTACTTAATAAATGTTGTCTCATTATCACGTGTTTTTTTTATTTACTCAAAAACGGCTTTAGCGATTTTGACAAAACTCAGTATTTGGTGTTGGTATATGCCCGCAATGTGACAGCACAGATTTCATCAAAATTGGTCAAAGGGAGGGGGCACTTTATTTCATAACTTTTTTTCCGATTTTTACCTTTTTTTCGATTATCTCAAAAACGGTTCTAACGATTTTCATCAAATTCGCCATGTTTAATGTAAATTAGGTGTTCTTTAATATCAGGTAAGAAATGAATGTGGAAAAATGTGTAACTTTGAGAAGTGGCATTAACACAACGCATTCATTTCTAATCTAATGTAAGTAAGTGGGTAAGTGAAAGTTGTGTGTTGCGCGCACGCACCAGATTTTTTTCCTTGTTTTAGTATTCTTTGAAAATAATTATTTTACTTATTGTAACTAAAGTTATAATTATTTTAAAGTTATTAATAGTTTTATTAATTCATCTGCTACCTGTTTTAAACTCCGCATTAGTTACTCATATTTACAAATATTTTTCTATAAAGAAAAAGTTCTCTGTACCAATTAAGTTTCAATTGCAATTGTAATTGCAAATTTCAGTAGTGGAAATGCATTTTATAAAATTTTAGTTAAGATCATTATTTCTTCAAATATAACTATTTCAAACTAAATAGTTATAAGTTGGTATAAATAGTTAGTTTTTCATTTTAAAAATTGTAACTATTTTTTATTTTTTAATTATTAACGAAAAATAATAATACATGAATTTATATGAATTAATTTAGGTGAATCTATGAAGAGTTAATTATGAAGATCTATGCAACAAAATTTTTATTGATTCTTCTAGAGCTGCAGCAGGTATTAATCTCTCTCTCTCTCTCTCTCTCTCTCTCTTTCTTCTTCCTTCTTTACCCCCGATGTACCTTAAGGCAGCCCTCATACCAGCGGTACATCCTATTGTTAACTTAAATTTTTACTCCGCGCTCTGAACGGGAGCCGTTTCCGAGTCACGCAGCGCCGCTGACATCAGTGCGCGCTGACGGCGCACAGTGGTCCAACCTGGGAAAAAACCTCATAAATGAAAGTAGCCCAAACCTAATTTTTTTTTGGTTTTCGAATACTTTTAGTACAATGGAAAGAATATATTTTTTTAACTAGTTCAAAATTAAAATATGTGTGTACCAGTAAAATTGAACTTTTTAATGATTGAAAAAATCGTACTTTTCTACCAACATAAAAAAAAATTTCTACTCTGTATAAGATTAACAATAAAATATTCCCCAATACATCAGGAGTGTGTCATCTATATGTGCACTGTTATGGACTAAACATGTTTGAATAATATCAATAAATAGAGGAGAAATTAATTTTCGAAATCATTGCTGAAATAAGTATGATTTTTTGACTTTGTTGGTTTATAAAAAGTTTGCGTTACGGTCGCAATGGTTTAATATGTAACTGTAGGTAGTAGAGGAACTGTGGAAATGTAAAATTTTCAGCGCCAACTTCGGCCAACTTTGGGTTTTATAAGGATTTAAACCTTCAGCTTCGGTTGTAGTGGCGAAGGCGGATGACCTTGGGGAGGAACTATTAGCTAAGAAAAATCCTCCTGTAGGTCTCTAAGGGAGGGGGACTGACTTAGAATTAAAATAAAATAAATAAGTTATTTTCATTTTAATTCTAAAATACTAAAATAAAGTAAAATAATTTTAATTTTAATTCAAAAATAATACAAAAAAAAAAGTATTTTATATTTTAAATAATCAAATAAACTACAACTACTAATATCAAATAAAGTACAAGTAGGTTGTTTGAAGTTTCACAGTTTGCTTATAGTGCATGGTGATCCTTTGCACTAGAGCTCTCATCCCTGAAAATTGAGGCGGTACATTTATTTCAGTTTGATGCTGTTATTGTTGCAAGTTTTTTGAAAATCCTTCATTAACCGCGCAAATTACAGGGATAAATGAAGAATTAATTATGAGATTAAAAACAGTACTCGATGTGATTTGCTCTCTAAACCCGATTGATACTGCAGCATTTCGCAAGTATGCAGCGGAAACGGCTGAGATGGCAGTGACTCGGTACCCCTGGTACTATCTCCCATCGACCGTTCTCAAATTTCATTTCCATGAAGCAGACATGATTGAGCACGCATCTCTTTGTATCGGTTCCCTGTCATAAGAGGCTCATGGAGAGTAGGAAAAAAAATTATAAGTAGTGAAGGGAACATCATTCCAGGAAGATATCTCAAGTCCCAACAAATGAAGATGTTTTCACCAATGATTTGTAACAAGCGACCCACCCATATATTACGGATTGAGGACCAGTATTGAAGTATAAAAAGAAAAAAAGAGCAAACCGAGGAGGCATACAATTTATTTAAACAAGATTAAATACGAGGAAAACCATCGAAATATATGTTTTTAATAAAAAATGTAATTTTCAATTATGTAGCACGCTTTATTTATAGAAGTAAATTTATTGAATTACTTTCACTATGGCAAATAACAGGCAGCGTATTTCATAAACCTAACCTATTTCTTTGCCTGAATTCATCGGACTAATTGAAATGAACACAATACTTACTTTAGTTATAACTGTTTTTATTCATGGTTTATTCATTTAATAAAATTTGCTTTAATTATTTAAAGTGAAAACTGCTGCTAAAATCACAATATTCTAATTAACAATAGTAAGTAACATCACACCATGCACTAATAAAATTCAAACTAATATAGTCTCTAAAAGTCGCCATGAGATAGTTACTTAGTATTGGCTGAACCCAAGTACCTCGTTATAACATTATATATAAGCAGTCAAGAAAACATTTGATATATATACGTCGTTGCCTATAGTGGGATATTTTCAACGTATATATTGAACAATAGAGCCTTGCTTGAGTCCTTTGGTGATTGCATTTTTTTTTTTTTTTTTAAGTCTACATTAAGCATTATTCTTGCTACCGTTTGTCCTAAATTCTTCGAATTCCGCTTAGTGGTTCTTTCATACCAGGTGCGAACACCTGTCCATATTAAAATTGCATAATAGCAAATCTCTGGGAATATTCTTTATTGTTATAAAAATCGTTATGATCTCGCTTTACATTGGATTTTTACGAAATCAACCGTTGGAGTAAAAATCTCATTTCTCTCCTAATGAACTTTTCTGGACCCACCGCTTTTCTCATTGTTTTCAAAATTCCGTGGGTGAAACCAGATTATTAAAGCTAGTTATAAATAAATTAAAGATTAAATTATGATTGTTACGTTGTCCAATAAATAAAATGCTGTTACTTATTTATTTTGCAAAATCTAAAGGTGAGTCTAAACTTTTGACTGGTACTGTATCTTTACAGCTCTGATGAAGTAGTGCCTCACCACTGTAGTTTAAGTACTCGATAGTTTACTGATAGCTTACTAGGTTTACTTAATGTGATTTTGGAGATCAACAATTTGTATCTGCATATAATGAGACTTAAGCTTTTCAATAAGCTTAGTGAGTGAAAAATTCAGGTCATCCCATAAGTAATGTCGGTTTTAAATGGCGTGCCATAAGGTATAGGATAAAATAAGTAAAACACGTACAATCTAAAATGTATTTACCATCTTGTAGTATAACAGTTTGCCATCTTGAAACCAAATTTGAAAAAGGGTCTCTCACTAATCAAGCCCCCGTAATTTGCAACAGCGAGTGAATACTTGCTTTTCTCTCCTATCCCGTTTAAATCTAGAACATTTTCTGAGCAGGATAGTAACTAGAGGAGAAAAGTGGATTTTCTATCGGAATGTTAGACGGTGGTGGCAGTAGTTAGGACCTGGAGAGACACCGCAGTCTCCAAAACTCATTAAGCGGCAAGAACATGAATTCAGTCAATGAGGTGAAAAACGAGGTGTTAGCTTTCATATATCCATAAACGAAAGGATTATTACAGAACAGGCATTCAAAATTTGGTCAAAAATTAGTTTCAAGAGGGCAAACTGTTATACAAGAAGATGGTCAATATAGTTTAGATTATATCCTATAGCTTATAAACTCTTCTAAATCCGGCCTGGTCTTCTGGTATCATATTATTACACGCTCCCATAAACCGCTTGTTTGATATTTTTTCAAGTAGTCTGCTCAAGCTACTGATTACAGTGATATCTCTGAAATTCGAACAGACCTTTTAAAATCTCTTATTTGTAAATAGACGCAATATGGCCCTCAGAATTTCCCTAGTTTTATACAAAGTGACATGAGTTCGTCCATTTTGTTTTTAAGTTCAAGAGGTTCACATTAACTACGCGAATATGCTTCTTGGGCCAGGAAATTTTTATGTATCTTAATGCTCAATATATTTCCTCCACTGAGACTTCTACTAAGGTGGTGTTACCTTTTTCTGTATTCTTTTTTTTTTCTTCTAGCATGAATTCGTTTTGTAAATAGAGACATGCCCTAGCATGCAACGATCTGTATACTCACAGTTCTTCTTCCATAACTGACCTTTAGCATACTTCCTTTCCATGGTACCTCTATGTTGTTTCGATTTTATTTCTTTAACGAAGTCTCGTTCGGAAAGCCATTTGATATACAATTCCTTTTCTTTCTTCACTGCAACTGCTGCTTCTCCATTCCAACATTCTTTGTCGATTCGCGCCCTTCTTGCGTATTCCCAACGCTTCCAGAGCTACTTCGTGAATTCGATTTTTTAACTGTATAAATTCATATGAATTGGAGTTTGTATAAATATAGAATATAGAATAACGTTTAATCTGTTTTGATATAGCATCCTATCTAAATGTAGTTATAGGCTGTTGAAACTAACTTATTAAATCTTTTTTCAATTTTGCAGGTAATATGTATTTGTGAAGAGGTTTTTAATGAACATAATAAGCCAGAATGTTTTGATATTTCAAATAAAGGAAACTGTACCAACAAAGTTGATATATTCGAAGAGGAAATGCTACACAATGCAATCCGTGAAAAGGAGATCAATGATTTTTTTTGTCTTCTGAGCAAAGGGATAGATGTCAACGCTACTGACAAACTTGGCAATACACCACTTCATCTCGCTGCAATGAACTCAGGAGGCGAGGAGATAATTAAGCTGTTGTTGATGTTTGGGGCAGATGTAGATGCAAGAGACGGGAGTGACCGTACACCAGTCCATGTAGCAACCATTTACAATCAGACAGAAGTCTTGAAACTTCTACTTCTATGCCACGCAACTATCAATGGCAGAGACAAGGATGAAAAGACTCCACTATCATACGCTGTAAGCAAAGGCTTTTCTGATATCGTGTCTATTCTGCTGGAGAACGGTGGGGATCCTAACATTCCTGATAGATACGGCAACACTCCCCTTCACTTCGCTGTCCATAATGAAAACATGGACACCACAAATAAAGGTTTGGGAAAGAGTGCAAACATGAATTCTGAAAATCCAGGAGTTATCAAGCCTCTGAACGATTCCATCACTTTCGAAATCAATGAAAACTTGATTATATTGCTACTGGAACGTGGCGCAAACACAAGCATAGCAAATGAATATGGATGGACACCTTTGCATTATGCAGCTTTTTCTCGGCAACCAGCTTCAACGGATATGGTTAGCCTGCTGCTTGAACATGGAGCACCTATCGATGCAAAGACCGCATCAGGCTGCACAGCCCTGCACATAGCTGCACAATATGGTGAACCGAAGACGGTATTACTTCTATTACAAAGCGGAGCGAAAATGGAATCCACTGATGAAAATGGATTCACTCCACTCCTTCATGCTGTGCAGAGAACATTTAAAATCGTAGATGTGGTAAAAATACTGCTTGAAGAAGGAGCCAATGTGAACGTTACTGACCGATACTTAAATTCTCCTCTTCATTACGCCATTAATTCATCAAATACAGATCTAGTTCGGTTAATTTTGGATTTCGGTGCAAAGGTTGATGCGACTGATCAACGTGGTTCAACACCTTTGCATCTAGCAGCAGGAGTTGGAAAAGAAATCGAAATAATCCGAATTCTATTAAGTCATCAAGCCGACGTTACTTCTTCAGATTTAAAGAGTTGGAGACCTTTGCATTATGCTGCTTATTCACAGCAATTAGCTGCTACGGATATAGCTCGTCTGCTGCTTGAACATGGAGCACCTATCGATGCAAAGACCGCATCAGGCTGCACAGCTCTGCACATAGCTGCACAACATGGTGAACCGAATACAGTATCGGTTCTATTAGAAAGCGGAGCGGATATGGAATTCTCTGATGAAAATGGATTTACACCACTACTTCATGCGGTTCACAGAACATTTAAAATCGTAGATGTAGTAAAAATACTGCTTGAAGAAGGAGCTGATGTAAATGTTACTGATCGATGGTTATATAGTCCACTTCATTACGCTAGTAATTCATCGAATACAGATCTAGTCCGGTTAATTTTGGATTTCGGTGCTAATGCTAAAGCGACTGACTAAAGTGGTATAACACCTTTGCATATTGCAGCAGGAGTTGGAAAAGAAATCAAAATAGTCCGAATTCTGTTAAGTTATCAAGGTGACGTTAGTTCGTTAGATTCAAACGGTTGGACTCCATTGCATTATGCTGCTTATTCACGGCAACTATCTACAAACAATACAGTTCGCCTGCTGCTTGAACATGGAGCGCTTATCGAAGCAAGCAGCGCCTCGGGCTGCACAGCCCTCCACATTGCAGCACAATATGGTGAACCGAATACGGTATTACTTCTATTACAAAGTGGGGCAAAAATGGAATCCATTGATGCTAATAGATTTACTCCACTACTTCATGCAGTGCACAGAACATTTAAAATCGTAGATGTAGTAAAAATACTGCTTGAAGAAGGCGCTGATGTAAACGTTACTGATCGATGGTCATATAGTCCACTTCATTACGCTAGTAATTCATCGAATACAGATCTAGTCCGGTTAATTTTGGATTTCGGTGCTAATGCTAAAGCGACTGACCAAAGTGGTATAACACCTTTGCATATTGCAGCAGGAGTAGGAAAAGAAATCAAAATAGTCCGAATTCTGTTAAGTTATCAAGGTGACGTTAGTTCGTTAGATTCAAACGGTTGGACTCCATTGCATTATGCTGCTTATTCACGGCAACTATCTACAAACAATACAGTTCGCCTGCTGCTTGAACATGGAGCGCTTATCGAAGCAAGCAGCGCCTCGGGCTGCACAGCCCTCCACATTGCAGCACAATATGGTGAACCGAATACGGTATTACTTCTATTACAAAGTGGAGCGAAGATGGAATCCTCTGATGAAAATGGATTTACTCCACTGCTTCATGCATTGCACAGAACATTTAAAATCGTAGATGTAGTAAAAATACTGCTTGAAGAAGGAGCCAAAGTGAACGTTACTGATCGATACTCAAACTCTCCTCTGCATTACGCTGCTGCCTCAGCGAATTCAAAGCTAGTCAGGTTAATTCTGGAGTTTGGTGCTAACGTTGATGCGACTGATCTGGATGGTATAACACCTTTACATATAGCATCAGAAGCTGGGGAAGAAGAAGTAATCCGAGTCCTGCTTAGTTTTGAAGCCATGGTTAGTTCTTCAGATTCCAAGGGTTCAACTCCTTTGCATTATGCGATAAGATCAAGAAATCATAAAAATATCAGTTCGAAATATACCTCGAAAAAAGAAAAAATTGTTGAGCTTTTATTGAGTAAAGGAGCAGATGTAAATAAACCTGACATTTCTGGGTCGACCCCACTTCACCTTGCTGCTGAAATTGGAGACTTGGCTATTGTTAGACATCTGATTAACAACAATGCAAACGTTGAATCTAAGAATAATCAAGGAAAAACGCCGATAATCGTTGCAGAATCGTTACAAAATATCGAAGTACTGAGAGAGTTGTTGAAAAGAGATCCCCGCTACATACCTAATGAGAAATATGCCTACAGCCTCTTACGTAAAGCTATCCAAGCTGGGTACGATGATGTCGTCCAATATTTAATAAAAAATAGTGTTGACGTGAACTTTATCTACGAGATTGGATTCACTCCTTTGCACTACGCGGCTGAATATGGTAAATGGGGTGTAATGAACTTACTGCTTCGGGCTGGAGCGAAAGTCGATGCTGTTGATGATGCTGGGTCAAGCCCTCTCCACGTCGCTGCATCCAATGGTGACTTAACTTCAGTAAAAGTTCTTCTCGATTTCAATGCTAGCATAAACGCTGTCGATAGGAAAAATTTGACTGCTCTTCACCTCGCCTCTATATCAGGGCATTATAACATCGTGGATCATTTACTACGACTAGGTGCGAATCCTAATGCTTCTAATATAAACCAAATAACGCCAGGTAAAGAAGCTATTTCCTCTCGTCAGCTGGTCTTGAAAACTTACATAAATCATGATATAGGCATCGACATTATTAGCGAACACATTATTCAGTTAATGCAGACCGCTCTCTGTTCAAATAACACAAAACTCGATATATTGGACGCATTGTACAATGTCAGCATCGAAAAGAGCTCTCGATCTCATGGAAGGTATCCACCACTACACCATGCTGCCGAATGTGGAAATACGATCGCTTTGGATCTTTTCCTCAAAAAAGGAGCAAACGTCAACAGTTTGGACGATTATAATTTCACAGCATTACATCTTGCTACGAAAAAGGAGCAAATGGCGGCTATGAAAGTTTTACTTCAATATGGATCGAACGTTAATTCCATCGATGAGCTTGGACGTACTCCGTTACATTATTCAATATCACAAGATTATACTCCAGGCGTAGATTTACTTTTGAAGTACCAGGCAGATGTAAACATTGAACCAAATGTAAGAAGTGGATGGAAAAACACATTTCAAAAATACCCAAAGGTTTTAATTCACATGGAGTTACTAAAACATTTATACAGGAACAACACCGAAATAAACATTGAACGAAAAGCTTTGAGCCCGATCGCGTTCGCAGTCTGGAAGGAGAATAAATACCTTCTTCAACTAATGCTCAAAGCGAGAGGCAAAACAGCTTTGAATCCAAAGGAGGCAGAATGGCCACCGCTTCACGTCGCATGTATCGTAGGCCAAAATGACATGATAAAGTTTTTAGTTGACGCAGGAGCGGATGTTAACTTGATGGATCGCTTCGGAATGACATCTCTCCATAAAGCGGTAATGGCAGAGGATGTTGGCACAGTCAGATCTATTATTGAGCTAAATGCTGATGTAAACGCTGAAGGTTTTCTCGGCCTCACGCCATTGCACGTAGCCACCAAGTTCCAAAATGAAGATATATTTAAATTGCTGATTGTCCAAGGCGCAGACGTGGACAAGGAGGACATGGCAGGTTTCACTCCATTGTTGTATGCCGAAATCGGCGGCCATCCTCTATTCGAAAAGCTCCTCGTAGAAAAATCCTTCGACCTAAATTCTACAAACAGATATGAATATTTGACAAAAGTAAGCGCAATAATCGAAGGTAATGTGCTGCCAAAGTATCATTTATATTTTACTGCTTACATGTTATACAACAATATTTGGGAACTTCACAAGGAAGACTTTTTTAACCGCGTAGTTGTTGACGCGAGCTACAACGAAGAGTATTTGGAATTTTTGTTTCGTTTAAATGAACGGCATCCTCTTTTAAAAATCAATTTGGAGGAGTTGAAGAACAGGACCCTGTCCAAGCTGGAGCTGATTAGGAAGAGACACCACTCCTTGCTGCGGCTGGTGCTCAACATGACGAAGGACCCCGACAAGCAGGACAAGGTGATGGGCTGGACGGCGCTGCACTGGGCCGCAGCAACTGGGGACTTGGCTTCGGTGCAGCTGCTGGTCGATGGAGGGGCACGCCTAAGCCTGCAGTCGATGCTGTCACAGACGCCGATGTACCTCGCGCGGTACTGGGGCCACATCGATGTACATCTATACTTAAAGTCCAAAGGGGCCGTTTGGTAAATTAAACATATTTTTGTTTGGATTTTGATAAATAAAATATATTTAGTATCTTCTTTTTTATTTATCTATTAACCATTTATCTTTTCCCTAGCCTCTTTAACACGGTCATGGTTGTGAACAATGTTGTCTTAACACTGTATGCCTCTCTCTCCTTTTTCTACATATACCCTCATAAATCCAAGGCTTAAGCACAGAGCTGTACCAGTAGGATACAAATATAAATAGAATAGAAATTTCAATACATTTTTATTTTAATTCTTTCCCGTCAATTTTCTAGTGGCGCCCAATCACGGACCGCATGCATAAATTATTCAAAGATATCGCGTATGTTTATATTAAATTTACATTTTAAGTATATTTAATATATTATTACCATTAAATATATATATGAATTAAACATTGTATGTATAAACTAGCTAAAAGTTTAATACAAATAAGGTCTATTAATTCTAACGATTATAATAGCGTAGACGAAATCGCAACCACAATCCGTGTACTATAGCCCGAACTTTAATGAATATTTTTCGTACTTTAAATTAAATGAAAACTTTTTAATATTTCGTAACCGTTTATAGGCGGTCATATAACGGCCTTCGGGAGTTAAATGACCAGCGCCTATTAAGAAAAATCCAAGCTAGACTCACTGGAGACGCTGACTACATAAATAATACTTGCGAGATTGAAGGGGTTAACGAGCTACTAAAATTTCTAGAGCATACTTTTAGATATTTAGGGCCGGGATGGCCGAGTGGGGAAAGACAGTTGCAATAGGTAATCAAAGTTAAGCAACGTCGAGCGTGTTTCGTACTTGGATGGGTGACCGCCCCAGTTGGGTGACCACCCGCCGATGAAAGCCACGAAGTCCAAACTCCCCCCTACCCCCGGGCGTGATGAGGCCCGTCAGTCTACTGGAGACGTCTCATTACACGACCTCCAAGGTCAACGGGGGTTATATGTTGGTTCAATCACCCGACCATGTAAAACTCTACCTAATTACGAAACCAAAAACTAGCCTCGGAACTGAAGTCTAAAACTGGTAACGACCCCGGCTTTGTATAAAAGACCTGGAGCTGCCCAAACAGTAGTGGAGGAAGCTAAAAGGTACGCTACTGACATAATTGCTGTACAAAAAGTTAGGTGGCCCGAGGATGGTGAACACACTATCGATGGGTACACGATATTCTACAGTGGAAGGAACAAATAAAACTTTACCGCAGGAACTGCCTTTATAGTAAGCCCCAAGGCTCGGAAATCAATCCTAAGCTTCGTCCCTATTAGCGATCGGATAAGTGTGCTTAGATTCAAAGGAAGATGGTTCAACATCTCCATCATAAACGTTTACGCACCAACCGAAGACAGGGACGATGATATGAAAGACGATTTCTATGAGCCGCTTGAGCAAGTATACGATGGTATTCAACGGTATGACGTAAGATTAGTCATTGGGGATTTCAATGCCAAGATCGGAAGCAAAAATGGAGCAGCGAAAATGGAGTAAGATGTGTAAGTTTCGCAGCTGCTAAGAATCTGGTAGTCAGCAGCACCAAGTTCCCGCATAAGGAGATTCATAAGTATACATGGACAAGTCCTGGGGACATGTGGAGGAACCAGATCGACCATGTGCTGATCGACAAGCGACACCAAAGCTCCATTCAAGATGTCGGGGAGCCGAATGTGGTTCGAAGCTGCTCAGAAAGCAGTAAACAAGACACTGAGAAAGGCAGGGAATTCTCGGCTCAAAAGCTCAAGGAGATAGAAGATAACTGGCAGGGCGGTAAAATATTTCAATTCTATGCTGACATCAGAAAAGAGAGAACCGGATACATGGATAGGAGCACTCAAATGAAAAACAAACAAGGCAAACTGACAGCAGTCAACGATCAAGTGCTCGGAATCTGGAAGGATTACTTTGAGCAGCTGCTAAACAGTGAAGATCCCTTAGAGAGAGAGGAAATGGACCACGCTGAGGACCATCCCAGCGATGTGGTAGAGGAGCCGGATCTACTGAATGTACAGAAGGCGATTGAGAAGGTAAAGCGGTGAATAGTCCCTGAAATAGATAGCTTACCTGTTGAGCTATTCAAGAAAGGGGGTGAATCACAGCCTTCTAAACCAGCTCATCCTGAAAATATGGAGAGAGGAAAAGATCCCGGATGTATGAAACACAGGTCTCATATGCCCAATTCTGAAAAAGGGATCCATGTACGAGTGCGATAATTATAGAGGAATAGCACTACTCCCTATCGCATACAAAATCTTGACCTACATAATTCTAAACAGAATGAACCCGTACTATGAATAGTCCCTGGGCGACTACCAAGCAGGGTTCAGAAGAGGAAGAAGCACGTCCGATCAGATCTCCATCCTAAAACAGATAATCGAGAAACGTTGGGAAATAAATCAAGATGTGCACGCCTTATTCATCGACTTCAAAGCAGCCTATGACTCGGTCAACAGGAGCTGTCTTTGGAAAGTACTGACGGAACTGGGTTTCCCAGGGAAATTGGTACTATTGACACGGGCGTGTATTAATGGATCCCGATGCCGTCTCCTGGTACCAGGAGAAATGACTGAAAGCTTCAACGTGAGGTCAGGATTAAGACAAGGCGACTGCCTATCCCCGATACTGTCCAACCTGGCCTTGGAAAAAGTTATCCGAGAATGTATCAACGCAAGAAGGGCAGTGCACCTGGGGAAAATGCATAAGTTCCTCGCCTATGCGGATGATGTGGCTCTGCTTGGAAGTAAGAAAGAAGACATTCAGTCACTCGCAGGTTCCCTGATCACTTCAGCGAGAGACATCGGCTTACAAGTTAATCAAAATAAGACGAAGTATATGGTAGTACGCCGGAACCTACACGTAATCGACGATATAGATGTAGGAAGCTTAACCTCCCTTAAAGTAGATAACTTCAAATACCTCGGATCTACAGTAACCTCAATAAACGACCAACTAACAGTGGTCGATCAACGAATAGCCAGTGCCAATCGTAGTTCTTTTCGGTTTCTCGAGTCCCAAGATCTAAGAAAATCTGCCGCCCAATGAAAATCAGGGTCTACAACATAATAATAAAAACCCGTGCTAATGAATGGGTGCGAAACTTAGACACTGACCAGCACCTTACAAGCAAGAATCGAAAGATTCGAAAGGAAGGTGCTAAGGACAATTGTAGGCCCAAAGTGGGACTAAAGACCCCCTAAAATTGAAGGGAGAAGAAAGACTAAAGAAGAGATTACAGGGGAAACCCAGCAATCGATAGCGCACGATATGAAAGCTGAGGTTAAAATGGGCGGGACACGTGGCAAGAAGCAACTCATCAGGCTCCCTCAACATAACGATGAATGCAACAGTGGTCGGTACCCGACCGCGAGGGAGACCCAGAACGAGATGGGCTGACATAATCAAGAAGGAAGCCACCGAACATCGAGTGGTGAACTGGAAAGCCATCGCCCAAGATAGACAGAGAGGTGGAATAGGCTAGTTGAGGCGGCTAAAGATCTTCAAGGTCTGTGAGCCAACCGAAAAAAAACAAAAAAAAAAAACTTTTAGATATTCACGCTCTATCTAACAACTCGCGCTGTGCTGGGGTCATATCGATGTATATCGATATTTAAAGTCCAAATATGGACTTTTTGGTAAATTAAACTTATTTTTGTTTGGTTTCTGATAAATGAAATTTAAGTAGCATCTTCTTTTTATTTATCTATTAACCCCTTATATTTTCTTGAGCCTCTTCCACACAGTCATGGTAGCGAACAATGTTGACTTAACACTTTAAGTCTACCCCCTCTTCTTCCCTTATTCATAATCCCATAAATCCTAGACTTAAGCAGAGAGCTGTACCAGAAGAATATAGGTAGCTATTGTAGCCATTGTTCTTTTGTTTTCAATGCATTTTCTATTTTAATCATCTCCCGTCAATTTTCGTAAGTGGCGTCCAATTAGGGACCGTCTGCATAAATTATCGCGGTTCTACACTCGAACTCTCAAGTACCTGAAATCCAGATTCGATCTACCTCCCGAGGATATCGCACCTGTAGGAGACTGGCACCCCGTTCTGGCTCTTATATCTTGAAGGACCTGCTGCTGAGCTCAATCTGTCTGATCACCCCGACAGACATCAAATCTGGGAGAAATTTTGAGTTAAATTTATTTTGAAAACACCAATTATCATCTTTATAGTTATATTTCTATTCAAAGATATCGAATATGTTTATATTAAATTTACATTTTAAGTATATTTAATATATTATTATTATTAAACATATATATGAATTAACCATTGCATGCCTAAACTAGCGAAAAGGTTAATACAAATAAGTTCTATTAATTCTAACGATTATAATAACCTAGACGAAATCCGTGGACCATGACCATATCTCGACCATTAATGAAGAGCCACACAAATTATCAATTTCGTAACCGTTTATAGGCGGCAATGTAACGGCCTTCGGGAGTTAAATGACCAGCGACTACTAAGCAAAATCAAAGCTAGACTCACTGGAGACGCTGACTACACAAATACTACTTGCGAGTTCAAAAGGTTTAACGAGCTACTAAAATATCAGGAGCATACTTTTAGATATTCACGTTCTATCAAACAACTCCAATTCGAACTTTTTAATCCAAAAATTCAATATAAGGAACATCCCATGGATTTCCTACGAAGGGTAGAAAGGAGCCGAACATTAGTAATATCCAGATATCGTTTTCAAAATATCCTGCAAAGGGTAACAATTGTTGCAGTCTCGAAGGAGGATAAAGATCTTATTCAACCAATGCTCGATGCTAGAGGCAAAACGACTTTGAATCCAAAGGAGGCAGAATGGCCGCCACTTCATGTCGCGTGTTTCTTAAGAAAAAATGACATGATAAAGTTTTTAGTGGACGCAGGAGCTGATGTTAATTTGACGGATCGCTTCGGAATGACCTATCTTCATAAAGCGGTAAATGCAGATGATGTTGACACAGTCAGATCCATTATTGAGCTGAATGCGAATGTCAACGCTGAAGGTTTCCTCGGCCTTACGCCATTACACGTAGTCACCAAGTTCCAAAATGAAGCGATATTGAAATTGCTCATTGCCCATGGCGCAGACGTGGACAAGGAGGACACGGCAGGTTTCACTCCATTGTTGTATGCCGAAATCGGCGGCCATCCTCTATTCGAAAAGCTCCTCGTAGAGATAACCTTAAACCTAAATTCTACAAACAGATATAAATATTTGAACAAAATAATCGAAAACTTCGTTGATGGTGTTATGATGATTTGTACAAAATGGAGTTCTGAAGTAGGATTGCTATGGTGGAATATTTTCAAGAAGGATTATTTGGATGACTTAGTTGTTGATGCGAGCTATAACCAGGAATATCTGGTATATTTGTTTAATTTACAAGAAAGGTATCCTATGTACTGCGAGAAGTTGATGAGATGAAGAACATGACCCTGTCCAAGCTGGAGCAGATTAGGAAGAGACACCACTCCCTGCTGCGGCTGGTGCTCAACATGACGAAGGACCCCGACAAGCAGGACAAGGTGATGGGCTGGACGGCGCTGCACTGGGCCGCAGCAACTGGGGACTTGGGTTCGGTGCAGCTGCTGGTCGATGGAGGGGCACGCCTCAGCCTCAAGTCGATGCTGTCACATACGCCAATGTACCTCGCGCGGTACTGGGGTCATATCGATGTATATCGATACTTAAAGTCAAAAGGGGCAGGTTGGTAAATCAAACTCATTGTTAATTCCTTAATCAAAAACAAAAAATATTTAGCATCTTCTTTTCTTTCTTTTTTTTATCTATTGACACTGTAAATGCCCTAGCTTTTCTGAAGCCTTTGCCACACTATTAGAACATTTTCTAGTTAAACATGGCTTTATACTAATCACAGTCCAAAGGGCTGTTGCGGGGCCATGTCTCGCGCCCACACTATTAGATTAATTACGCGATATTGGTCTCTAAGAGGTATCCTAAGTGTATAGAAATAAATAAGGTAGAAGCGATACGGGACATGGCGATTCCGAATGATGTAAAAGGGAGCTACAGTGTTAAGGAATTAACATTGTGTACCTTGTTGTAATTAACATTTAAAACAAACATGCTTCTGATTGCTTTGATTATTGTGAATATAAATGTTCTAAAATATATTATTCTTAAAGAGCGTAATAGTTCTTGTTTTATCACCTCGTAATATTAACATGGTGTCAGGCAATAATTGAACGAACCTGTTGCAATGACAAGTCTACCAATACTTGCAACCTGTTGCAAGTCTACCAATACTCGAATCCTGACAAATGCAATGAAAACTGGGCAGTTTTCAAATGTCAATGGGAGAATAATCAGACCCTGCTTGATGCTGGTAAGAAAGACTTCTCTGGCAAGAAGGTACGTTTAGCCTTATTTATATCTTTTCTGGGCACAGAGGGCTTTAAACTTTGAAATAAATTGGGTGGCTATGAAGGAAAAAGTTTAGGAACAATTATCAGCGCCCTAGACAAACATTTTAAAGTGAGACGAAACATCATACATGAACTTTTTGTTTTTAATTCGATGACGCAGTCTTAGGGGGGATCCGTTAGGACGTTTGTAGAAAGGCTTAAGAATCAGGCGGGCAAGTGTGATTTCTCGGAGTTAGCGAACAAGAATCAAATAGATATTGAGGAGGCACTGATCAGGGATAGGTTAGTGGCCGGGCTAGGAGAGGGTAGCCTAAGGAAACGTTTGCTTCTTGAGAAAGAATTAACTCTGGAGAAGGCCGTAGACAGTTGTACTGCCGACGAGCTGGCAAGCCAATGCGCCCATCGGATTGTGGGTCTAGGCGACGAAGGTTATATGAGGTTTCTTCTTGGTTCTTGGTTTTATGAATTATCTAGGAAAATTTATTCCTCTCTTGCTGAGATTGTTGGACCATTGCGAGCTCTAACGAAGGAAGATTCGTGTTGGAATTGGGAGACTCCTGAAACAGTCGCGTTTCAGGAGCTGATCCGTCTAGCATCCAACCCACCTACATTAAAATTCTTTGAAATGGAGAAACCCGTCACTCTGCAATGTGACGCGAGTCAATTCGGGTTAGAGACATGCCTCATGCATGAAGGGCAACCAGTTGCACACGCATACAAAGGTGTGACGAAAACTGAACGAGCTTACGCACAAAATGAAAAAGAATGCCTAGCCATAGGCAACACAATGGTAACTGTGGAGACAGACCACAAACCTCTTGAAGCTATTTTTAAAAAGCCACTAACTTTAGCGCCCAAGAGGATGTTACGAATGATACTTCAGCTTCAAAGATATGCCTTTAAAATTGTTTACGAACCTGGTAAGAATATCCCAGTTGCAGACTTCTTATCCAGAATAATGGGAGAAGATGAAAGCTGTGGCGCTCACCGAGTCGAAAAGCCAACAGTTGAATTCAAAAGTGAAGACAGCCAATTAAAATATCTCAACGTTACCGATGACCGCATAACAGAGATTCAGCAAGAGACTGCAAAAGATGATGAATGAAGGAGGATACTGGAAGTAATAAGGCTGGGATGGCCAGAAAAGAGAACTGCTAGGATGGATCTGCAAACTTTTGTGGTATCAGAGACGAACTGGTGGAAGAAGATGGCGTCATCTTGAAGGGAGATAGGTTATTTGTACTGAAAAGTTTAATACAAAAACTGATTAAAATAATTCATTAATCTCATCACGGGAGTGATAGCTGCATCCTCAGAGCCAGGGACGTTTTTTTTTGGTCGAAGATGGCTGAAGACATTAAGTTCCAGATTAACAACTGCTCCCCTTGCAAAAAGTACGCGACAGGTCACAGAAATGAAAGTCTTGTTACACATAATACTCCAGAAGGACCATGGCAGTTCGTTGCGATGGACTACTTTTACGTCTTCAATGAGCACTACATCATAATCGTCGATTATTATTCCTCGTTCTTCGAAATGAAGAAAGTAAAATCCCTAAAGACTACCACTTTAGTCTCATTCTGCAACGAAGTTTTTAGTGGATTTGGCATACCGGACAAGGTAGTGTGCGGCAGCGGCTCGCAATTGATGAGTAGGGAATTTCAAGATTAGCCCGTCTTCCCCACATAACCATCAAGCAAATGGAAAGGCTGAATCAGCAGTAAAGATAGCGAATATTCTACTAAAAAAGGTAAGGGAAGAAAAAGGAGAACTGGAGATGGCACTTTTGGAATGGAGAAACGTTCCACTTTAACATTTTAATGTAAGCCCTTCGCAGCTGCTGATGTCGAGGAGGACCAAGACGATGGCACCATTAGTAGAAAGCAAGCTTCTTCCTGAGGTACCAGAAAATGTCTATTGAAAATGTCTACATGAAAAACGACTAGAAGCAAGAAAACAGTCTTACAAAAGACACTACGACAAATCCACGATAGACCTTCCAGTACTCTCCTAGATGCTGAAGCCTCACGAGAAAGGGAATCCTTGGGTGAAGGGTCGAGATTATACCGCAGGAATAGAAGATTCATAAGAACTTAAGGAGGGAGATGTTAAGAAATTAACATTGTTGTAATTAATGTTTAAAACAAACATGTGTCTGATTGCTTTGATTATTGTGAATATAAATGTTCTATAATATATCATTCTTAACGAGCGTAATAGTTCTTGTTTTATCACCTCGTAATATTAACATACAGGGAACGCATAACTACTCTACGTTCTTTTTTCCTGAAATTTCTGAATGCTTAGTGCCGAATAAATCGCTCTACTGTACAAAATATAGTATACATCCGAAAAATATGACGCAGTCGATTCCTTCCCGCAAGCATTCCCAGAATTCTACAAACGTTCAAAATCACCACTGACGCAAGTAATTATGCACCGGGCGCAGTGTTATCACAAGAAGGGAATATTGCGTAGGCTGGTTGCCTATGCAAGCAGCATATTAAAGGAACCGTCCGCGAGAGTAATTCGATTACCAAGTTGAGAAGGAGTCATAAACGATAAACATTGTCAAATAATCTGGAAAAGTAAATCAACCAGACTGATGAGAGTAGAATATGAGAAATATTAAAATTCCAAAATCACAACCAACTGTATGTGAAGAATTTAATAGAGACCAGGGCGAAAATTACGCGTCCAGAAACGGAAAAGTTTATTACTTATACTTGGGAAAAGCGGCAATTCGATCTTAACAAGATCTTGAGTTTTTCCGGTGTAAGCACATGGAAAAGAAGCGGACAGCAGAGGGAACTAACGCTAGCGTACTATCAGGGGAAGAACACCGTGGTATCAATGGACGCTACAGGAGAAGATACTTTTGGTGGTGCCTAAAGATAAGGATTGAGCGGTAGTTGGGACTTCCAGTGTCATGTTACAAAACGCGAACAGGTCACACAAAAAGGAATGCAGGAAGAAACGCGAGCTTAGAATCATTGTTATTTAGTCTTACACTAAATTATAAAACAAAGTATTTATTTAAATATGAATGTTATATGTAAATACATTTTTTTTTTATTTATTAAGTGTTTTAAAGCACAGTTATTAATTATAAATACATGAAATTCAATTAGTTTGCCAAGTTAATAAATAAAAATAGGTTTATTTACAACTAAAAATATTTTTATTAAAAAAGTTCTCCTAATTATCAATAGTTTCGTTTCAATACCTACATTGCTTGTATCGAATATTCGATTCAATTACTTGGATTTATGTATATTATTGATATATACCTATATAAGGTTAACTTAGGCACAAGGTATTTTGTAATTAACTATTTTCACTCAATAAACATTAAAACCAATTTGTTTACACAGGCCTGTGGAGAGTATTTTGAAAAACTGCTCACCGAAACAAGGCAAGAATGGTCTGGTCCATATCCAACTGAGGGTCATGCACAAGAAAGTATAACTATTATAGAAGAAGAAGTCCTTGTTGCACTCAGAAATACAAAATGTGGAAAAGCCGCAGGACCTGGAGGTATTTCAGTGGAGCTCTTAAAGGCAGGAGGAAGTAGAATTGTAAAAGTCTTAACAAAGCTAATAAATCTCATAATACAAGAGCAAGAGTTACCAAAGGACCTCAAGACAGGATTTATCATACCTATTTATAAGAAAGGGGACAGGAATGAATGCCGAAATTATAGAGGTATCTGTGTCCAGAGCTCTGTATCGAGAATAATTGGGAGGATTCTAAAGCAGAAACTAGAAGAGGAGTTTGTCACCCCGGAGGAGCAGTTTGGTTTCACAGCAGCGAGATCCTGCACGGATAGTATATTCGTACTAAGGCAGCTGATAGAAAAGCGAATGGAAAAAGGAAGGGGAGTACACCTAGCGTTTATAGATCTAGAACAGGCCTACGACAGTGTACCAAGGTATAAAATGTGGGAATCCCTAAAGAGCACAGGAATAAGCGATGCCCTAATAAATGCAGTTAAATATCTGTACAGTGAGGACGAGTACAGAGTGAAGCTAGGCTCTCGATTGTCTGAACCTTTCTCTGCTACTAAGGGCCTTAAACAGGGATGCAGTATGTCGCCAACACTGTTTAAAATATATATCCAACAAGCAGTAAAGGATTGGAGTGCACGTTGGGAACGAAAAGGAATAGACATAAACGGTCATATGTTGTTCTCCCTTTTCTTTGCTGATGATCAAGCAGTGGTCGCGTATAACAGAGATGGCCTGGAAGAAGCGCTGAGCAACCTAGAAAGAGAATACATCAGGTGGGGTCTACAAATAAATTTTGAAAAGACCGAATACCTGGCAGTGAACTGTAATGAGGCCGCGGACCTTCAGATTAATGGGAAAATCTGCAAGAGGGTAAACTCCTTCAAATACCTGGGGTCAATAATACATGAAAATGGCACATCAGAACCCGAAGTTAGGAGAAGAGTGGGCCTTGCAAGAAAGGTGACTAGAATGTTGCACCCAGTTCTTTGGAACACGGTCATCTCGACAGAAAACAAAATAAGAATTTTTAGGAGTATTTTCGAACCATCCCTCAGCTACGCCGCAGAGACCTGGACGCTTAACCCAAGACTATACTCCAAAATACAGGCGGCAGAGATGGATTTCTGGAGGAGATGTCTTAGGACTACCCGCCTAGAAAGAATCAGAAATGCAGAGATTCGGGGCAGGATGGGGGTGACCGAAGGAGTTCCGGAGAGGATTGGGAGGAGCAGACTACGATGGTACGGGCACTGCCAGCGGATGCCAGAACCTAGGTGGCCTAAGAGACTTCTGCTGTGGGAACAGCCAGGAAGACGGAGAAGAGGAAGACCCCGAACCCGGTGGAGGGACTGCGTGGAGGAGGAGATGGTCGGCAGGGGCCTTGAAGAGGGGGACTGGGTGGATAGAGAGAAGTGGAGGGACGCTCTGACTTAAACAGGCAACCCATTGAGGGACAAGACCTGCAAAAGTAAAAAAAAGTAAGTTGTTTACACAGAAAAGAGAATATTTATCAATGGGTTACAAAAAATGACTGTTGAATGATAGTTAAACGAAAAGATAAACAACATAACTTAAGTTTACAATAATTTACTACAAATTTACTTAATAATATACGCATACAGTAATACATTGCTGTGTATTATCTGAATAAGGGATGCCATAAATTAATGCTGTGTATTACTACTTTGTACAAGGATCATTGGAATCTTTTAATGAAGGTTTGTGTGGGGCAATAGATAATGCGTACCAGCAACTTGGAATTTACCGATATGCCTAGATTCATATTACCATATTGTGAGAAGAAAAGAAAAAGCTTGTAATCTAAACATTTATTAAAGTAAAAATAAAAACAAGGTTTTGAACATTAAATTGAAAAAGAAATTTTATTATAGCTCTTCATGAGTAAATTATGTAATGCTAAATATCTACAGATGCATATATATAAAAAAAAAAGAAAATATATAAAATGGAATATAAAATCATTCTAAAAAACATGAAAAGCATTAAGAGAGATTAGACTCAATAAAAACGATTAATCTAAATTTTAATGAATTGCTGACAACCTGTCATTGTGAGTTTGTTAAAAATAGATATAGAAATAAGACTAAGGTTTTCTGAATAAAATAAAAAGAACTGAAACATATCCAAATGGTTTGAGGAAAATATGCCATAACTTATCTATTTAATAGATATGTGAAACGATAGAAATTGATAACTAAATCATTGAGCTCGGGAAACAAAGAAACTACAGCCATCATAGTTTACAATCTGGTTATACATGACCTCTGCAATAAATTATTAAAATAAAAATTGATACAAAAGAAATATTCTATAGGGTACTTATCGACTGGTAGTCCTCTATTGTTTATCTCCCCATTGGTGGCTGTAGGTATGTTTCCTCATTACCTCTTCTAAATAAGGCATCTTATATCTGGACTTTGTTTATTCAACACCGCGTACTCGTTTATATATTAACATAGCACTACTTTACACTCACTCATAAGAAAAAAAAAAAAAAAAAAAAAACTCAAAGTGCATAGAGACAGAACTGACGTCCGCACTGGTCAAGTCTACGTCCCCGAATCCCGGTATTCTCTCAGCTTGGTTCAGAAGAAACATAGTGGAGGATGATATTCATCCACGAAGAAACAAATTTTAGATAAGATTTTTGGAAAAACTAAATTGATAAGGTTGTAGAACGGAATTAGGTAATGTTGCCTGAAAACATATCCGGGCTTCAAATTTAATATTAACTCTGTCATTAGTAAAAATAAGATAGCGTGGGGACTATATTTCTTTTAACGGTTGTTTCAGCAAAAGGGCGCTTTCTCATGCTCTAGCGGATGTTTGTGATTTATCGGATTTCTTTCGATCTACCGGATGCCGAACATCCTTATTTGATTAAGGCTCTAGTTCCCTGATTATCTTTGTTATTAATGAACTTATTGAGATTTTCATTTTACCGTTGGATAGTTCGTTAAAAATGTAAACTATTGATATCTCATAAGGTATATCTAACCCTATTCATTACGGAAATTTATTTAATCCATGACCAAAGAAGCCTTACTAAATAGCCCTAGCTGTGGTCTAGGATAATCACACAAATTATTTAGACTGAAACTATTGGGTAGTTTTAATAGTAAACTAGTACCCACTCTGATACATAGCAACATATTATCTTTGCATCTATGAAACAAACAATAAAACATCAATTTTAAAGTACTCACTATAACATTTTTCTTTAGGGCTCACCCTACCAGTAATGATTACATTAACTAGCCAGTAACATACTACATTTCACTACTAAATAAGTCTTGCAACACATGCCTATCCCGCTCGACTGTAAGGGGTTGATTCTAAAATTATGCCGGTATTTGTGTCACAACGCACAGTGGTTGAAAATCGACTATTTTCGGAAAAAACCTTGTCAAACCCGATCTGCGAGCCGCAAAAAAATAAAGTTGATATTATCATAACCACGATTGAATTTCCAATAAAATATATAGGTTCGAGCCCCGCTTAACCGGCTATTCTGATGAACCGGCAGTGTAAGGAAAATAGAAAAAAAATTATACATCAATTTTCGACTCGAGATCGGCTAGTTTAAACACTTTTGCTGTTTTATGCTAGTAATATCATTAGTACTTGCAATATAATTTTATATCATGAAAACACTCAAGTTAGGTAAAAAAAAAAAAAAATCATACATAGGAACTATCAATTATTTTGGTCGTTATGTTTTAATTCTTCAATATTAAATGTAGATCATATTAAAATATAAGATTGGGATCATCCGACTTCAATATAATTTTGATAGGAGATGGTGGGATTGACTGTTCAGTGTAGGTTTAATAACTGCAACTCTATCTGTGAAAATTTAGTTCCCTTATTCACGCTAAATAATAGCTGAACCTTTTTTTAATACCAATCTTCTAAAAACAAATGGATGCTTAAAAATGAAAAGTGCCGAAGCCTTTAAGTTATCGGAGGTCATGTTAATAAACTTATTATTAATAATTTCCAAATTCATTCTAAAATCACGGTAGGTGAAAATGTTGATTATCGACCTAACAACGATTCAGACTGACTTTATAAATGATGCTACAGACCTGGTAAGTAAGGCATGATGTTTTACTAAACGATTAGTAATATCCTAATTCCAAGCACAAGCTCCATAGCGAAAAAACTGCACGATATAGCTTAGGTATTTAAATAAATAAAAAATCCCACATGTACAGACGCAGTTGGACGCAGCTAGAATATGTTTTAATATTTCGTTGAATGTATCTTCTTCTTAAAAAAATGGATTTTAAAACTGCGCTCGGCTGCGCTTGAAAAATATGGATTACCAAAAAACTTTTTTGTCTTAATTTTATTGCATTTATTCGGGATTTTATTTCTGGGTTAAGACATAGACCAAATAGCATCATATTTATGCTAGTGTAATATGTGAGATCGCTTTTCATGATTATGAAGGAAAATCGCTCTAAGAAACAAAAATGCGAGTTGTAAAAATTATCATAGTGCTATAAATTTTCCGTTTAAAAATAAACTTTTTCAATGATCGATTTTCGAAGGGTCATAACAAGTGTAAAAATCGGAATATCTCGGAATAAATTGATGGAATGTGTCCGTTAGCTATTCTATTTATTAATAATGAAAAGAAAATGAATATTCCGATACCTTCAAAAAATAGGTTTTTTCCGCTTTTCAACCACTGTGCAACGTGATAAATCGACAACCGCCTTAAGGATTTAAAAAAAACAAACTATTTATTACCTCATTGGTAAAAAACACTACTCTCTAATTTTCAAAGACCTAAAGACAGGATATTGTTCACTAATCAATAAAATAATTCAATTACAATGCTCTTTTTGTCACTCCCTATCCTGTCACAAAGCAGAGTTCATGTACTTGTAAATAAAAAATATATGAAAATAATTAACCCTTTTCCGACACAATAATTCTAAAAAAATAGGCACCAATCTTTACAGCAAACTTTTATGATGCAAAAAAAAATTAAGCCAGGAATCCAAGGGGTACAGGCTAAGTACAACAGCTTGTCCTCCGTTGTGAGGTCACTCCCTAGCTAATTTTTTATATACCCACCAATTATCCATCAGAAAAGGAAATTTTTCGCTGAGAACATATGGGGTAACTTTGTTAAGAACCGGACTATATGTCGAATCATATAATTTTTTCTAAATTAACTTCAGTTGCTTTCAGGAGGTGGAAGAAGGTGTTAATCTAAACAATATTTGATTAGTGAGCCACTCCGTATGCCTTATTGGTTCTTTAGACCTTTCGAATCTCGTCACAGCCATAGCCTCTTTTAGTAAATTTTGCACTAGTTTTGCCAAAATTGATGATAAATGGCCGATTTGTCCCTCCCTGACCTGTCACTCCCTAGACTGATACTGATTGTTTTTGCTTGGGTTAGTTAGACAATGTTGGTCAGTTAGAGAATTGTGAATAAACTTGTAACTTGGTTATGTTGATTAATAATCATTGTCTGTTCTGAAAGTTAGTTTTCATTTAAGTATGCATATCTTAAAGCTTCCCCCTCCCTCAAACCGCCAAATAAACTCTTAAGTTTCAATAGTTAGCTTTTAGTTCTTATACTATTTTAATGGCAGGGACTCAATTCTTTATACCTACATAAGAAGGAGACTGACTTTGGATGAAACTTTAGACTTTAGACTTTAAAATTGAGATGAGTCTTTTTTAAAAGAATTAAATTAATATAAAAGGTCATATGTTACATTTTGCCACTCCCTAGAACATAATTTTCTTTGAAAATCATTAGTAGCAAAATGTTTGCCCTGAGATTTGGGGCCGAGGAAAAGTTCTGATATGTAAAGGGCACCGTAACCAGAAAAAGTTCAATAAAAAAAAAAAAATAACTTCCCCCTATGTGGACCCTCCACCGTAGAAATATCTAAAACACAAAGAGTGGGAGGATAAATACATCAATATATTGAAACATCGGAGGTAGAAAGAAGGGGCATAATTTCCGGTTAAGCTCTGAACAGAAATATATAACTGGAAATAGAACAGGCGCACTTCTAGATTAGCTAAAATATATTCTAAAAAACTTGACAAAAATCTAACACTTATAGTGTTAAACCCACACATTTGGAAGCAGTTTCAATCAAGAATTTCAATCAAGACCCCGTGTGATATAAATCCGATAATATGAAAAAAACATAATAGAAGCCAATATAAATAAAGGACAATCAATTTAAAAAACATATAAATGTTTATAATTCTTAATTTTTATCTGACTTTGAAAAAAAAACAAAAGGTGGTTACTATTATGTTCAGGTACACTGAAGCGTTCACATTTCTTTATATACCCATATACATGTGTACACACACACCTATATATATAAAGTTTAAATGATTGTCAGGAATTTCATTTAAAACTTTCTTATTTTGAAAAGCCTCAAGGATCTTCATCAGGGCTAAAAGAAAACAAATATATGAGTATCTATGCTAGAAGGTGACAATTAAATGATTATATTACAAAACTGATATTTATATAAATATGGTAAGCATTATACATGAATATTTTAAATAAGTAACTGGTTAGGGAGATAAAATAAAGTCTGATATTTACCTTCTGAGTCCAGAGTAATACAAAGATAGAGGGTAAAATAAGGTGGGAGGTAGTGGTAGGGGGTTACTTTGCCGACTTCAAAGATTTATTACGAGGAAACCCAACGCTTTTGAAGTGAAAGGCTACAAATGACAACTGAGTGAAAATAAAATATTAAAAACTAACAGAAAAGATGGTACTGTATACAAATTGTTTTGTCTGGACTCAATAATAACACAAAATTGAGATAAAACATAAGGTAACAATTCATAAAAAATTGAAAAATATACAGAAGGAAGTTGTACAATAATAAAGATAATAATAATAAAAGAGGTACATCGATAATTGCGGATACCTATGAAATCAAAACTAGGATTTGAGGATGCGGAAGATGTTAGAATAAGTGAATGAAATTATCTCTTTATCTGTTTTGTGATTTACACGGTTATTATTTTCCAGATGGATCAAAATGGATTCTGAGAGGAGTCATTTATCGTGGTTTGGTACAGTAGCTAATATGGAGGGGTTCTCAAATTCCTCTAGCATAGATGCTCATATATTTGTTTTCTTTTAGCCCTGATAAATATCCACGAGTTGGATCGAAACGTTGGCTTTCGAAGATAAAATTTTTTTCAAACTGAAAATCCTGATCATCATTTAACCTATCGTAAAGATTAACAGTTAACTTTCTCTTTATGTTCTATTTTAGCGCACCCCTTACCATTTCCATCACATAACATTCCATCACCAATACGGTCAACTATTTACGTCCATTATTTTCTTTACTATTGATAGTTTATCCTATACTGGAAGACTTTTTTAAAAATCCCTTTTGGTCTTTTATTATTCTAAATTTATATTTCAGTGAAAAATCCAGTCTTCCTTTTTGATAATATATTTTTTAATATTAGTAGAGATGAGAGATGGTCAACTGTTCTTCAATTACGATAGGTAAAAAGATTGACCTTCATGAGAATCCTGACCATCATTTTACCTATCGAATTTTTTAATATGTTAATACATCACAACGTTTCGAGGCTCATTGCCTCATTTTCAAGTGTACTGCAACAATATTTTACATGATATTTACAACTTTTTTTTTTTAATTTAATTTACAATAATTATAAAATTTGGAACATAAACATTTATGACTTAAAATCCTATATTACATTATACTCATTATATACATACCAAATTATATGTTATAGTAATTATAAAATATATCAATTCCTTAAAATCTCGTATAATAATTTAAGTCAAATAATCAAATAATCAGAATGCACTTCTTACTTTGGCCACCTCACTGTTACTGGCTTTAGTAGGATTTTAGGATTTTTCACTGAAATATAAATTTAGAATAATAAAAGACCAAAAGGGATATTTTCTTTAGTTTTTTTCCCCTTCAAATCAATTGATGACTCTTTGCTTCACTATAAAATCAATAAAGGTTAATAAAACATTAGTTATTATGTAAAGCAGAGAATCTTCTTAAAAAGAGTGGTATGCAAGTCCCAAGTATCTACAGGAAAGGAAAGGATATCATGTACATGGCTGGAGAAATCCAGGGGTATCCTTATATCCAAAATATCCTGGAGGGAGACCGTCTAAAGGGACAGCGGCTTTGTGAGGACAGATGTCTTTTCGATACAAGGAGCGGGGAGGATGACATGTGTCGTATCTAAAGCACAATACTTTGTCCCGTCCAGCTCTCGAGAAACCAACTTTTTTTCATGAAAGCGACAGAAAGAACATTCTTTCACTGTTAATATGTTGTGAGCCTAACTTTTCAACAGCTAAGTTAGTTGGTAACTAGGGAAGTCTATAAGTTGGTTCGATATCACTTCAAGCCTTTTTTTTATTATAGTCAAGGGTGGCATTATGGGGACAAATTAGGGTAATGTGGACGTACCAAAATTAAAAAATCGAATGCGGTGCGCGACACATACAACTTTCATTTACCAAACTACTTATATTAGAAATCAACGTGTTTTGATAAATATTTAAACGCCAATCTCAACTACTCATATATTTTTTACATTCACTTACTGATTTTTGTACGTCTCCATAAAGTTATAGAGTATAATAATTTGTGTTGCAAAGCTTGAATGTTCTCAGTACTTTTCGATTCATTATTGTTTATCTATTTTTTTAAGGAGCCTAAAAATCCTAATTTCATGAACAGTTGAGTTTTTTACGATAGGTTAAATGATGGTCAGGATTTTCAGTTTACAATGATTTTATTATGGTAAGCCAACGTTTCGATCCAACTTGTGGATCTTCATCAGGGCTAAAAGAAAACAAATATATGAGTATCTATGCTAGAGGGTGACAATAAATGGATACATTACAGAACTGATAAAAATATAAAAGATGGTGTATACATGAATATTAAATAAGAGGCTGGTTAACAAGATAAAATAGAATCTGATATTTACATACTGAGTCCAGGTGGATACTAAGACTAAAGGTAAAAATAAGGTGAGAGGTAGTGGGAGGGGGTTAGTTTGCCGACTTCAAAGGTTTATGACGGGGAAATCCAACGCTTTTGAAGTGAAGGCACATGACAACTGAGTGAACAAAAATATTTAAAAACTAACAAAGTAGATGGTATTGTATACAAATAGTTGTGTCTGGACTGAATAATAACATAAAAATGAGATAATACATAATGTTACAATGCATAAAAATTTGGAAAATATACAGAAAGAAGCATAGAATACATCTTCTTTCACTAGCTCTTATTTGCCTTTCAGCGTAGAGCTCGCTTTGCCTCAGCCCACTTCTTCCAACCGTCTCTGTCCATAGCCATTCGCTTCATCTGGGCCATTGACATCCCCCGATCTTTGCCTATCTTTTCTATATATTCACTGAATGTGATTCGTGGCCTGCCAACTGGTCTGCTTCCTTCTGGCCTCATCTCCATGTACCATTTGGCTTTCCTTTCTTCTGGCATTCTGCATATGTGCCCAAACCACTTTAGTTGCCGCTCCTCAACCCTTAACTTCATGGATGGTACCTTGAGCTCTTCTCGGACAATTTCATTTCGGACACAATCCCTTCTTGTTTTCCCCACTACTCTTCTAAGGAACCTCATTTCCGCAGTAGTGAGCCTTTTAATGTGCTTATCAAGGGCAGTCTAGTGTTCAGCTCCGTCCATGAGGACTGGGAGGAATACAGTCTTGAAAACAACTAGCTTTGTGTACCTGGCAATTTCTTTTTTACCGACTATGGTACTGTTGATTTGGAGGTACACACTGTTCGCTTTCCTCACTCGATTCCCGATTTCTGGGTCCAGCCTTCCATTCCTGCTTATCAGAGTGCCAAGATATTGGTAGGTATCCACGCATTCTAGAGGTTCCCCATTGCAAGTAATGTTTACTTCCTCTTTCGTCCGTCCTACCTGCATCACCTTACTCTTGGTAGGATTTATTTCCAATAGAATATAATACATAGAGCATAGAATACAAAAAATAATAATAGTACAAGAGGTACAAAGATAATTGCAGGTACCTATGAAATCAAAACTAGGGTTTGAGGATGCGGAAGATGTTAGAATAAGTGGATTAAATTATCTCTTTATCTGTTTTGTGATTTACCGGGTTATTTGTTTCTAGATAGATGAAAATGGATTCTGAGAGGAGACGTTTATCGTGGTTAGATACAGTAGCTAATATGGAGGGGTTCTCAAAGTCGAAGGAATGGTTGTGGGCAATGGCATGTTCTGCTACTTTAGATGTAGACGAATTAAGCGTGGAAATACTGTATTTATGTTGACAAATACGTTTTTAAAAATAATTTTTGGTTTCACTGATATAGCAACTGTTGCAATTAAGCGTGGAGCACTGGATACGATAAACTACATTACACTTGTCTTGGAGAGGTACAGGGTCTTTGAGTTTTGTATAAAGATTTTTAATTTATTGTTATTTTTTAATACTAGGCGCATGTGTGGGAAACTCGATGAGAAGGATTTTTTAATTTCGTTTGAGAGAATGGGGATATATGGGATATATCTGTATTGGAAAGTAGAAATCGGAGGTTGTGAAGAGTTGTTAGAGAGATTTTGAGTTTTATAGAAGGTGTATGAGTCACCATAGAGAGAGTTCAATGTCACATCAACACACTTTTTCCCCCACCATCTCAGATCTTAATGAAATTTGCTACATAGGATACCTTCTTGTAGACTGAAAAAAAATATCAATGTTCAGCTCAACCGGTTTTCGAAATATAGTTGGGCCATTCCATGTCAATTCAACAGAGGCTTGAGAGCCTCACCATCTCAGATTTTCTTGAAATTCGGTACAAGTGTACTACTTGTATCTTCTAGAAAAATTGTGAAAAATAGGTTTTATTATATTTATTCATAAAACAATATATAAAAGTGGGATAAAAATTTCTTCATTACTAATTGAAAACTAGTGATAAAATTCCATAACTCTATATATAATATGAAATGACATGAAATGCGCTGTTAAACGACACCAATCACACAGTCCTAATCAAATTTGGAAAACACCTGCAGCTATTTTTAATCATAAAATTCTAGATTTATGAAATTTTATTACTAGTTTTCAATTTTTTTAGTAATGAAGAAATTTTCATCCCACTTCTATATTTCGCTATATGAATAGACATAATACTACCTATATTTTAAAAAAATATGAAAAAAATTAAAAAATGCCCTTTTGGAGAAAATTTAAATTAAATTTTACATTTAGTTTTATGAAAATTTCTTAGAACCAACCTATACATTGTTGTATATCATTCAAAAGGGCATGGAATGCACTGTTAAACGACACCAATCTCATAGTCCTCGTCAAAGTTGGAAAAATCATGATTTTTTCTGTTCCCGACTTATTTTTATAGTCTCTAGAGACCAATAATTCAAAAAAGGGTAGACATATCTCACAATTTTTCTATAAGTAGATATAAGTAGTACACATGTACCAAATTTCAATAAAATCTGAGATGGTTAAGTTCAAAATGATATATTTTTGTATTGATTTGACATTGAATTGCCCAGCTATGTAAGCTCATTGAAAAACGCACAATTTTAACCTGTCCCATAATCTGTAAATTAAAATTGCAGCTCTTCTAAGCAAGAAAGAGGAGCTGAGGGGGAGGCGATTTGAATTTAACAAAAAGAAAGTTATTATTTGAGGGCTTAGAAAAATCAATGAATAGATGTGAAATGTGTATAAGTATCGACGGGCATTACATTGAAAAGTAATATATCATTTGTTTTTTTATTTCATTTTTTTGAAATTTCATCTTTTTGACCTCCCGTCGTATTATTCTTAGTCATTTCTTGTTAATATTTTGGGTAGGCAGTATTGATGTACAAATATAAGAAAAATTAAGCACAGACCCGTCCTAAATATTGGAGCTAAGTAAATTATCTTCTCAAACTAGATAGCCAACGTAAACAGAAAAATCCGGTCCAAGCTCGTTAGGAGTCGGCCTATATCGAATTAGCGGATTGGGAGGGGGATAATTGTTGTTGGAAGAGCTTGTTGCCAATTATCGATTTTATTCAATAACGAGGATCGATATCTCGTTAACGATTGCGTCAATTAGTTTACTCCCCATCGTGTCCTGAATATATTCAAGATAACCGACCCGCCATTTCTTCGATTAGCGGTGATTTGTGTGCCTTATCTCACAATGATTTACTTCCTAAAGCGTAGCGATTTATAATATTAATAATGAACAGGAAATGGTTGGGTGGGGGTCGGTGAAAAAATAACAATAATATGTAAGCATCACATATATAATTGTGCCGAACCAAATTTGAGGTCCTCATAAGAAACGAATAAGAAAAACCAACAACAATCAATAAGAAAAAATATATAAAGAAATATCAATTATGCGTGTAACATAGTATCAAAATAAAATTGAAATATCTTATACATTTTATTATATACTAGCTAGGGTGCCCGGCTTCGCTCCGGTAGTTGTGTGGTTGTTTTAATAACAGGAAAACTTTAAAATTAAAGGAAATATTGAACAAAATTAGCACTTTCTTGAAACTTTTAACATGGTATCAACATTAAGATTCGAGATCTGCAGAGTCCACCCAAATAAGGAACCCTATATACTTTAAAGGGGGTTGAAAATGGTTAATGAACAATTAATTTTTCTGTAACTTTGTCTTGTCATGCATCGTTTTTGATGGTTTCTGTAATTCTGAATCGAATAAGCCCATTCCAAGCAGTCAGCAGATAATAACTTATTACATTATAGTTGAAAAATCTAATACCTCAGTTAAAGATATTATATTTCGAGTATAACTTAAGCGCCAAATACTGTGAAAATCCTATTAGATCCAGAAGAATAGAAACTACCGAAGATTCTTAGAAACTTTTTTTTAAGACTTTTTCTCCATTTCAATCTCCCTTAAGATATCCCCCCGTAATTTGACTCTGCAGAACTCGAATCTTATTACTATTACAAAGTGAAAAGCAAAATTTCATGAAGGCACAATTTTTTCACCATATTTCTTTTTGAAGAACCAAGAGGGATGATAAACTCTTATTGAAAAAATGCTGTATTTGGAGTTAGTCATTTTTCAACCGGAATGCCTATCATACATAGTAATCAAAACAACTTCTTTTTCATAACTACAATAGAACACTTTAAACTTTTTATTTTCGATTTATATTCAGTCAATTTATCTATTTTTTTTTATGTGTCTTTTTATTCGATCACAGTACTATTCAGAAATGTTCACTCATATTGCATTAAATTTAGTTAAGTATATATTATATATAGATTGAATGTAATGTGCTGATCATATATTAGCCTTCTTATGAGAAAACTAATTTTTTAAGGAATCCAGTTGGTTTTCTAATTGATTGCAGAGATGTAAAATCATTATTTTATTTTGAAAGCAAAGGAGAAACTAATTATTTTCGCTTAATATTTTAGTAATTTAAAATGGACAGCTGAACAATATAATATAACCTCTACAATTTGAACTGGATGAATGAACAATAAACGTTGAGTGAAACGAACCCTAGCGCTTCCTGGTAGTCTGGAGCTTGAACTAAATTTTTCATTCATAAACTCGTATCTCAATCTCAGAGACGCTAATAAAATGGTGCGAGAGGCATAAAATTCCAGTCTTTCTCTCTTCAATTTTACACTCTTAAGAGAAAAACGGAAACCTTTTCCGTTAGGAGTCATATGGCTAAACGAGGACATAACTTCCTTAATCCTACGTGGAGTCGTTTTTGAGCCTTTTCGGCACGCACATTGTACACTTTGCTTTATAATATATATTGATTATAATGTTTATTATAGATAATAGATAATAGATTATAGATAATAGAATGTATAATATATTTTAATAAACGTATATATACCTACATTATATACATATATATATATATATATATATATATATATACACACACTCCTGATCAAAATAAACGCACCACCATAGAATGTAACTATAAATCCTATTTTACTTAAATAATTTGCACCTCTTGATGTTTATTCATTTCTTTATGATCCAAGGATTGTTTACAAACAGAGATTGTTGCTTTTGATCCCGTTTGAAATGGGATTTATTAAATCCATGATTTTATTCTATTGTTTGATTCCTCAGTTCAGTCAGTTTTATTGCGGCTGCTGCCTAGTGAAGGCTTGCTTTTCCACAAGTTTTGAAGTTGATTTGTTCAAATTTCAATTCATGGCCCCTACTAGACATTTATCCGAGTATGAAGCTGTCAAGGCCTTAACTCTTCTCTCTGAAGGACATAGCCAGCATGAAGTTGCCAGGAGACTTGGATTTCACCATTAAACTATTGGGAGAGCCCTCCAGCGATTTCAAGAGACTGTTACTTATGCACGAAGGCACCCAAGACCCACAACCGAGAGAGATGATAGATTTTTACGCCTACAAGCACTCAGAAGAAGGCAAGTTACAAGTTCTCAACTGAGCAACCTAATTCAAAGTGTCAGACGAGTAACCATTTCGGCCTCTACTGTCAGGAGAAGGTTGAGGGAGTTTGATTTGAGCAGTAGAAGAGTTGCCTCAGGATGCACTCGGTGCAGGGAGCACCGAGTAGCAAGACTACGATTCGCCATAGAACACCTCAATTGGAATTTCGACGATTGGAGGAGGGTTTTGTTTTCCGATGAAGTCAGAATTTCTCTAACATCTTCTGATGGGCGTGTTCGCACATGGAGGCGGCGTGGAGAAAGGTTTGCCCAATGCAACATTATCCCACGTCTTTCTTTTGGCGGGGGCTCAATAATGTTCTGGGGTGGTATCACGATGGAGACTCGCACAGAGTTAGTGGTTATCCGAGGACGATCCTTGAATGCAGCAAGGTTTGTGGAAGATATCCTACAAAACCATGTTGTGCCTTTTGGTAGAAATTTTGGAGAAGGATTTTTATTTATGCAGGATAATGTAAGACCACACCGGGCAATTCCTGTAGAACAATTCCTAAATGAAGAGGGCATTGAAAGGATTGATTGGCCAGCTCGAAGTCCTGACCTCAGCCCCATTGAGCATGTCTGGGACCAACTCAAAAGAAGCATTAGAAGCCGTGTACCAGCTCCTACCACCCTGTTACAGTTGGAACAAGCTGCACTGGAAGAGTGGGGGAATATTCCTCAAGACAGAATTGCGAATCTCATCAAAAGCATGAGGAGGCGTTTGGAAGCAGTAATTAAGGCCAGAGGAGGCAATACCAACTACTGATAAAACTGTAATTTTAATAAAAAGATTTTAAACTTGTATTGTACATTTTCTAAAACTGATATTTTTTGTATATTTATAAGAAATATTTTTTTCAATAAAGAAAAATATAATTTAATGTTTGGTTATTTTATTCCTGGTCTTCCTAAAAAGAAAGAATTGCTCAGTAGTAATAATGAATTCAAAATAAAGAATTATCAGTAAAATATTGAAGTGGTGCGTTAATTTTGATCAGGAGTTATATATATAATCGTGAGATGAAATAGTGTAATGAGTAATGAGTAGTGCTTTTAATCGTCTTTAGGGATGAACCTTATACAAATTGAGTTAGCCTTAAAATTTAATAAACATTATAAGCTATTCATTTTATAAATAGGAAATGTAACAATAACAGCATAATAATTAATTAATAAGGCGTGGCCGAGGGGATAGCCTCTCCGACTCCCACGCTGGTGGTGCGGGTTCGAATCCCGCCCAAGCCCGCTCGATTCTGTTCGGTGACGGCCTCACTGAACAGACTCAGCGGTTTGCCAGGGATTAGAAGAAAATCCGATTAGTCCACGCATAAAGCGGACGTTAAAAAAAAATTAAGTTAATAGTGTAGTTTTATAATATTGTAACGTTAAACAAAAAGAAAAGACAAAACATCTGGTTTAGAATGGTTATATACTTATTGTCGGAACGAACTGCCATAGAACATATTTGTGACTACGATGTTCGAGTACAAACCACGACGGGCCACATTATACGTCATTCCTTTTACGAACCATTCCTACGCCACGACTGTGGAATAGAATATAATAGAAGTTAAGATCTGGTAATCATCAATCGGCAACAGCGCGGTAATACTACTTTCTTCCATGTAATCAGGTATATATTTTTCTCTATTGGTTAGGTATGTTGGGCAATGAAAGTAAAAGTGCTCTAATGACTCTATTTCTCCTCGATTACAGATTAAACATTTTTAATTTGTTTCAATTACAAACTTTTTCCGTTTGTGATAAACAATAATTTTATTCGAGTTACTCATTCTGATTTGAGCTGCTATATGTATTTTATGGATAGTACACCTGTATTGAAGATAATTTTGATATTTTTTAAAATCAACAATATTTCTATTAAGAGGATTGTAGGAACTGTTGTAAACTTTATTAATATTGATACCTAGGTAGTGATTTTTGAGGGATTCTATAATTTCATGTTTATTTTTAACTATTGTCGCTAGGTCTTGATCTGCTGTTTGCCCTATCACTTCAACATCACTTATTAGTATACTGACCCAGTTAACATTTAATTTGTCCTATATCTTGTAAGACATGGCTTTTAACATTTGGTAACACTTGGTAATCTTGTGTCTGACATTGAAAATATCTTGTCTTGGTAGTTAACGGCTCTTTTTAAAACTGATAATCTTAGAGGGCTTAGGGCAGTTTCTATATAAATATAATGATTTGGTGTGTTTCTGGGTAACAAGAGCAACTGTTTAACATATTGTATTAAAATTGAATCTACGTTATCTAGGTACCGTAATGCCCAAACTGTAGCTGAGACAACTGCTTGAAATAATTTAGTTTTAGTGTCCCAAATGTCGGATTTACTTTTGGTTAAAATATTTTATATATGAGGAGAGATGGTACTAGACGGTTAGTCTTGTTCTGAAGCGCAAGTCTTACGATTATCTCCCTGTTACGAAGTGATTATTTTTGTAACCTTCTTAATTGTTTGTTTCTGTATTTGTGTTCTGATAATTTGAGTAGCATTGAATATTGTTGTTTTCGTTAAATAAATATTGTTGAGCCACATAGGTGCTACATGATTTCATTATTTTTCTCGGTTTCTAGGGTGACAGTTGTTCATTTATAAATCTCTGGGCCAGTGTCTTAACCTTCCGGCGGGCGCGCGGTTGATACTCACAAGAATGGGAGCAATTTGGCCGCCTCCGAGTTCGTTCACTTTTCATGAATATAAATGTGTCTTTGTCGCTGTTTTTTCAACAGATAAATTAGGAGGACACCATTAAATTACTGTATATTTTTACTTTCACTTACCTATATAAGAAATATATAGTAAGTGGAAGTATTGCGATCGTGAAAAATTTCGACTTCCGGTTTTCAACGGAAATACACGTTTTGGGGTCCCCTGAGTCGAAATGACCAAGTCCCGCGAAATGGTCTGTGTGTCTGTGTGTCTGTGTGTGTGTGTGTGTGAACAGACTAACTCAAAAACTATAAACCGTGCGATCCTGAAATTGGGTATTTAGTGTAAGTATATGCCCGCGATGTGACAGCATAAATTTCATCAAAATTACTTAAAGGGAGGGGGTAATTTACTTAGTAACTTTTTAGGTTTTTTTCGATTTTCTCAAAAACGGCTCTAACGATTTTGATTAAACTGAGTATTTGATCTATGTATATGCCCGAGATATGACTGTAAAAATTTCATCAAAATTGATTAACCGGAGGGGGGACTTTACTTTATAAATTTTGTAACATTTTCACGTGTTTTTTTTTTTTTTTTATTCAAAAACGGCTTTAACTATTTTTATCAAACTGGGTATTTGATGTATTTATATGCCAAAGATGTGATAGCTAACATTTCATCAAAATTGGTCTAACGAAGGGGACCACAACAACGCATTAATTTCTAATCTAAGTAAGTTGGTAAGTGAAAGTTGTGTGTTGCGCGCACGCACCAGATTTTTAAATTCTATATTTATACAATTTAAAGGGGATAAAATCTTGATCACCAATAGACAGTATTTCAGCCAACTTACACCGGTCTTATTAATCTATTTATTATCATATATAGTATATAAACAAGGTAAATATAGGAAAGAATATAACATGTGATATAACATATCATAATCAATATATATTATAAAGCAAAGTGTACAATGTGCGTGCCGAAAAGGCTCAGAAACGACTCCACATACGATTAAGAGATTTATGTCAGCGTGTAACTGTAGGTCCCCTAACGGAGAAGAAGGTTTCCGTTTTTCTCTTAAGGGTGTGAAATTGAAGAGAAAAGGACTGGAATTTTAAGGCTCTCACAACATGTAATTAGCCTACCTGAGAAAGACATACGAGTTTATGAATGAAAAATTTAGTTCGAGCTGCAGACCACCAGGAAGCGCTAGGTGTTTCACTCAATGTTTATTGTTCATTCATTCCGTTATATTTGTAAAGGTTATATATTTTGTCAGCTGTTCTTTTTAAATTACTAAAAAATCAAGCGAAAATAATTAGTTTCACCTTTTCTTTTAAAATAAATTAATGATTTTACATATCTGCAATCAATGAGAAAACCGACTGGATACTTTACAAAATTAATTTTCTCATAAGAAGGTTAATTGATTAACACATTACATTTAATCAATATCTAACATATATTTAAGTAAATTTAATGCAATATGAGTGAGCGAATAAAAACAGACATAAAACAAAAAAGAAGAGCTGAATAGACTGATTATAAACCGAAAATAACAAGTTTGAAGTGTTCTTATTGTATGTAGTTATGAAAAATGGTTTTATTACTATGTATGATGAGCATTCCAGTTGAAAAAATGATATATTGACTCCAAATATAAAAGTTTTCAATAAGATTTTATCACCGCTCATAGTTCAGGATAAAAAGAAATATGATGAAAAAATTGTGCCCTCATGATATTTTGGTTTTCACTTAGTAACAGTAGTAAGATTGGAGAAGTGCAGAGTTCCGCCAAATTAGGGTGTGGTGGGGGGGGGGGGCGTAAATTAAGGGAGGTTGAACTGGAAGAAAGGTCTTACAAAAAAAGTTTCTATGAATCTTCGGTATTTTCTAAACTTCTGGATCTTATGGGACCATCACAGTAGTCGGCGCTTAAGTTGTACTCCAAATATAGTTTTTTTAACTAATAATCTAATAACTTATTATCTGCTGACAGTTTGGAATGGGCTTATAGGATTCATAATCACAGAAACCATCAAAAACGATGCATGACTCGACAAAATATCAGCAAAATTAATTGTTCATTCACCATTTTCAACACCCTATAAAGTATATAGGGTTCCTTATTTGGGCGGACACTGCAGATCTCGAATCTTAATATTGATACAATGTTAAAATTTTCAAGAAAGTGCTAATTTTGTTCTATATTTCCTTTAATTTTAAAGTTTTTCTGTTATTGAAACTGCCACACAACTACCGGAGCGAAGCCGGGCACACTAGCTAGTACATAATATAACTGTGATGTAAACATAGGAAAGAATACAATAGTATTCATACAACTAGTATAAAAAAAAACAAAGTAAACATAGGGAAGAATACATTAGTATTCACACATCTAGTATAAAAAAAGACAAGGTAAAAATAGGAAATAATACAATAGTATTCACACAACTAATATAAAAAAAACAAAACAATTTTTGTAATTTATTAGAGTTTTTGTTTGATTTTTGAGGAAAAAATTTATAAACAAAAACCTATCTGAAATTAACAATGACCATTCATAATATTACGGTGAATATGCGATGTAATTGAAAAAGATATATTCTTACATTGTGGTTGGATGACAGGAAAAAATAGTTCGGGAAGAGGCACGCGGCGGCAATCTGACCGCCCTGACCAGAGGTGCTCTTCTTTGGAACTGACTCATACAGACATTTCGCAAAAAACCGACGCGCTATCTCTTGTCTAAAGTGTTAATTTAGGAATACTGGTGGGTCTCGTTAGGCTGCGCTGGCTTATTTGCACGTACCTAATTGAATATTTTGTAAAAAGGCGGCCAAATTACCGCCCGCGCGCCCGCCGCACAGTGTTTAGCTTAGTAGAAGCTAGGTGGACAATAGTTATTTATTATACAAGTGACGAAAGTAGATCATTTTACAACTCGAGCGAAACGCTTACCCACACGAGCGAAGCGAGTGTGGTAATTTCACGAGAGTTGTAAATTCTAATTTTTTCACGAGTGTAATATTAAATTTTTTCTGTGATCTAACCAGAATATGAACAAAATTAGGATGTTGTGAAGATTATGGTATGTTGTTGGTAGGTTATAAGCATGGTTGTGAAGTAGTGCAGTTATAAACAAGTGCAGGTTGTTAACAAGGAAGGTAATTATTTTTATATTTAAATTTTAAAATATATTGAATATTTCCACCAATAATTCATTCACATTTCAATTTATTTTGTTAAAATAAATTCTTACAATGTTAAGAAACATTTAAAAGCATTTAATTTCCAACTTCAAATTATTTTTTAATTTATACTTATTACTAATTAAGAAGGCAATTCACTTTCTTCACTTGTGAAGAAAGTAATCACTTTCTTCACTCTATTGCAAAATGTTTCACTTCCTTCACTCATTTCAGTTTAGTAATGTTACCATTATTCAACGAATACAGAAAAAAGTATTTTTCGTTATTTTTTCATCTCTTTCGACCATTTAAGTTATTTAATTTTAAAATGATTATATTTAAGTATAAAGTTGAATATATTATATTTAATATTATGTATATTTCATAAATTACATATATTATATTAAATTATAAAATTGTTTTTCGTCATATTTTTATTTATATCGACCAATTAAGTGATTTCATTATAAAATAAAACATTTTTATTAATTAAAAATCGAATTTAAAACAATTACCAGGAGAGTAAGAAGAAAAAATAAAAACAAAAGCCTACTATACAAATTTCTGTACTCTTTATTTTTTTCTAATCCTCTTTACATGTATTTTCCTTTTCCCCTTATTTTCTTTCTATTTAGAGTATCCCTTTTTTTTTTTTTTTTTCACCTTGAATAAATATATATATTTTCAGAGGTGTAGCATGATGGTCAGATATCTATTTTTTATATGTGCTTATCTGTACAGGGATTTAGCCCCAGAATAAAGTTATTTTTTGAGAGCTTACCTGTGCAAAGATAAATTTTATGGAATATCATAGATTATGGCTGAGGATTCCGCCGAATGATAGAGCTAGTACTGCTAAGAAATCCAGTGGGAAAAAATGAAAATGCATTTTCTTAAATAGCTGTTAGTATAAGATTTTCTTAGACGGTAATGGCAAGAAGTCAATACCTGCCTACATATACTGCATCCTAGTCTGCTTGTACGAATGCGCTGTAGGCTTAGAGTCCATGTAATAGGCTAATGCTTCATTCCCACTTAATCACTTAGCATTCCCCAAAGGAATAAGTGATGTCTTACACAATTTTTCCGGGGATCATAGTGGTTCCTTGAAATGTGGAAGTTGGCGTTGAGTCAAAAAACGCTGCTTTGATTTTCCCGCAGCTACCCAATTATGAGAAATTTTGGAGGCATAGTTAGGCAACCTCATCCTCTGTCCTCTGTATGGTTTTTAAAATTATGTTTGGAAGAAAGAAACTTTAAGAGAATAGTGATTTTTCTCCCATAGAGTGGTTCAACGATTATTAAAAAAAAATCCGTTTTGGAAAGGAAGTACTAAAAAAAAGAATGTTGTACTCGAGTGTGCGGGCTATAATACATTTTATTATTAAGTTGAAAGGTGCCCCTCTTATATACAAAAACATCAGCCCGAGTACAAATGGGTACAAGTCAATAACATCATTAGGAAGTTTCAAAACGATGAAAAAATCCAGCAATCATCTCAAAAACATTTTTGTTATTGTTGTTTGATTAACAGATAAATTTAATGAATTATAATAAATTAGCACTCACTAGTCCAAATAATATTTTATACCTTAACAATCAATCTATAAAAATTTAGGAACGCTGTAATTTTTATGATTGAAGTGATACCTGGAATTCAACTGATTTATTCTATTACACCACGATTTTTCACCTTTCGATCCCACTCACTAAGGAGGTGGAGTGCCTGAGACATTAATTTGGAATAAATTTAGAATGCCACGTTTTGATGTATTGTTTACATTACTATAATACCAATTTTTAGAATTTCAATCATGACTTTTGTCCACCTAGCTTATACTAATCGAAACACTGTGCGCCGGAAGGTTAATAATGGAGTATACAACATTGATTCTAAAATTGTGTTGAAAGTCAAATATTTATGGGCCATATTAATAAATAAATAATTCAACAAATCCGAAGCCCGTTTGGCCGAAATTGAATAAATAAACGGAGCTTAATCCTGAGCCACGTGTTGTTTTATCCTTCAAACGTCTCTTTCGTTGAGATTTACATTGCAAATAAACCATCCGGAATAAACCACTTAAAGATTAATTCAATATGACGATTCGAGATGGAAATTTTCATTGTATTCACGAAATAAAATATTTTTTATAATATTAGGGATTTTATTAGGGATTAGGGATTAGGGGTTTTACGACTTATAAAACCGTAAAATCGTCGATGCCTGTGTCGAGCTGTTTGTCTTATATTTGATTATAGAGAACATCTTCATTATTTTTAATAATAATCTCCCAATCAAGTGGTTCTCTTATTTAATCATCATATACTGGGTGCCCCAGAACTAGTAAAAAAACAAATTGGGTAATACTGCATGGTAACGGGGAAGAATGGCGCAGAAACGAGTTTCCTATCTCAATCAGTTGAGGAGATAGAATTTTTTTTGTTTTAATTTTTAAAATCTTACTTTTTTTCTGAAAAATGACAGTTTTGTCTACTTTGGTTTAGCTTAGAAACAAAAACGATGATATTTTCTTAATCAGCGTTAAATTTTTTAAAAGAGGAGTTGGATTATTTTGAATCCACTTTCAATGGGACTTTTTAACACGCTAAACACAAAATATTTATTAAAACTTAAATTTTTAATAGTTTTTGAAAATTCCTCACTCCCCACTGGAGCACCCTAGAAGCTGTCAAATTTCCAAATTCAAAAATATGTAAAATTATTTATTTCATTGATATTATTAAACTAATCCCAAACACAAAATAAATGTTCGAAAAAAACATAATATTTTACATAGTAATGCTCGAAAAATACTTTAGTTGTAGTTGGGAACTACAACTACATAACTGGTAATTGCAAAATAGTAGTTGCGCGCTGTCAACTACAAACTACAATTACTTGTCTGGGTAGTTAATTTCAAATGCAGTTAACTACTGCCCAACTCTGGTTGCGAGTTATAAGCGCAAAAGTTTTTTGCGAGATTATCGTAGAGGTTTCTAAATGGTTTCAATCGTTTCAGTTTTTCAAGTAAACATTTTTTTGATAAACGCCTTTGTTTGCGACTTGTTAGCGTTATATGCACTTTTCTGATTGTCCTAGTCCTTTGCGAGTTACAAGCAAAAACATGCGATTTCATTCAATAGAATCTTATTTTGTAACTCGCTTTCCGCGAAACCAATATGTGTATTTACATAAGTATGTGGCATTTTCCAGGGTGCGCTCTTTCAGTGACATCTGTGCCTGTGTAAAACAAACCCACCAACAAATAATCAAAGATTACCATATCCTAATTTATAAATAGTGTTCAAAGAGGTCCTGTAAACACGTAAATACTATGTTCATACCTTAAACTTATGTTTCAAAAATAATCTACAACTTAAACACATCTATTCTTTACTTCAACCCTCACCTATGCCCATGACGCACTAAATATAAATAAATCTATATAAATAAAGTTGAAATTCTGTTTGTTTGTTTGTTTATTTGTTCTTTATAGAAATCCATACCGTTTGTCCTAAATTCTCCAAATTTCGCTTAGTGGTTCTTTGATATCAGGTGCGAACACCTGTCCATATTAAAATTGCATAACTTCAGCCAATCCTTTGGTACATTCTTTATTGATAAAAAATTCGTCATGATCTCGCTTTACAATGGTTTTTTTTACGAAATCGACCGTTTGAGTCGATAAAACGGCCTAAAAAATCATTTTATAGATTTTGAAGAAGCCAACAAGGCCCAGTTAGACCGTCCCTTGGTAGGCGTCGAGTTCTGGGATTTTTAAACCATATGTTTTTTTTGTTTTTTTTTTTAACATTACAATAAGTTTATTTACATGTATGGTGAATTTATTTTTTATAAATGCCTCCTAAAAAGCGAGCTTTAATAGAAGTAGTGAGCTCAAAAGCTAAAAAACAACGTCAAATACGAGCAGCTGAAACTCTCGACGAACATAAAAATAGGATTGAACAACAGAGGCTTAGACAGGCAGAATCGCGGGAAACTGAGTCTGCCCAGGAATACGAGGCCCGCTTTGCGCCACAAAGGCTTAGGCAAGCCGATTTGCGAGAATCTGAAACTGCAGGCCAATATTTCTGTTTGTTTGTTTGTTCTTTATAGAAATCCATACCATTTATCCTAAATTCTCCAAATTTCGTCAGTAGTTCTTTAATACCAGGTGCGAACACCTGTCCATATTAAAATTGCATAACTTCAGCCGATCTTAAAAACCTTAAAAACCCACCCCCTTATCCCTAATTTATGGCTTGAGTTAACATACCTCGAAAGCATACAAATTGAACGAGAGCGGAGTGTTAGGCAGTATAAAAATTGCCAATTAGATCGAAAGAGTAAAAAGGACTACTTGAATCTTAATAATAAAAAAAAAAAAAAAAAAAAATCGAGCGTAGCCACGGCTCTAACGGTAGAATCTAATTATCGGTGATGGAAATTGGATGAGGCCAAAAATACTTCAGCATATAGGTTCATAACTTCAGCTGATATTCTTTATTGTTATAGAAATCGTAATGAACTCACTTTATAATGTTTTTTTACGAAATCAACCGTTTCATTAGAAAAATAAAATTCCCCGATCAAACTGGGTTATACAGCTTAAACATGAATTTCTGTTAGTTTGTTTTTTCTTAGTAAAAATCCATACCGTTTGTCCTAAATTCCCCAAATTTCGCTCCGTGGATCTTTCTTACTAGGAGCGAACACCTGTCCAGATTAAAATTTCATAACTTCAGCCAGTCTCTATATATTCTTTATTGTTATAATAATCGTTATGATCTCACTTTAAATTTGTTCACGTTTATTAGAAAAATTCCCCGGGTGAAACCGGGATATACAGCTAGTATTCTATATGAAACTCAATATACGGTGTGTACTATAATTACGTGGGATTGAAGTAGGTTAGAGTGTGAACGCTTCGCATAGCTAAAATAGAAAAACGTACAGTACCGGTCAAAAGTTTAGACTCACCCCTAGGTTTTGTAAAATAAATAAATAACAACGTTTTATTTATTGAACAACATAACAACTATAATTTTATTTTTAAGTTATTTATAACTAGCTGTACATCCCGGTTTCACACAGGGAATTTGGAAAACCTTGAGAAAAGCCGTGGGTCAAGAAAAGTTCGTTAGGGCAAACATGAGATTTTTCACCATACTACGATGTAATCACCTGTTTTACACACCTAATTTGCGGTCTGAAAGCTACACTTCGCCGCCCTAGGGCTGAAAATGAATATTTTGCCCTAGGGCCGCAAAATCAGCTGTTTATTATTTTAATTCATTCATTTCATTATATACATTACATAAGTTTGTTTTGCTCGTATTATTGTTTAGTTATTTAGTAATTATGGCTAATAATATATCAGAATCTATAAAAAGAAGAGCAAAAGAAATCATAGCAGATTTGTTACCAGAAAAATCAAAAGATAGGTATGACGAAGAGTATACAAAGTTTTTGAACTGGTTAAAAATGGAAAACGTAAAACCTGTAGATGTGAATGATGAAGTTTTACTCGTATATCTCTCGGTCCTATCAAAGCAAAACAAACACATATGTTCATCTCTCTTTATTAACTTACATAATAACATAACGTAAAACAATCCATACATTAAGCATTCATCATGTCCCTATAACCACAAGATAACCTTCTAACAATGAGGTACACTTAACCAAAAGAAAATCTTGTTTTTGATTAATGTTATATCGTATTAATATTTATTGTAGTATGGTGAAAAATAGCGTTCGTGCCTCGGGCCAAAGTGCTTTTGCAGGCCCTCGAACTTTTCATGACCTCGACTACGTCTCGGTCAAAAAATATCTCGGGTCGGCAAACGCCCACTTTCGGCCCTTGGTACGAAATATACTATTTTTCGACTCCGTCGGTTGAATTCGTAAAAATCTAATGTAAAGCGAGATCATGACGATTTTTATAACAATAAAGAATATACCCATAGATTGGCTGAAGTTATGCAATTTTAATGTAGACAGGTGTTCGCAAATGGTATGAAAGAACCACTAAGTGAAATGTGGAGAATTTAGGACAGACGGTATGGATTTCTATAAAAAAGATAAAAACAAACAAATAGAATTTCATATAATTTTTGAAATGTTATCTCTTTAGTTACAATTATATTTTTAAACTTGAAGAATGTGAATTAAATACAAGTGAGTCTAAACTTTTGACAGGTACTGTATTACCCAAAATAAACTTGGAATCAGAGTTAATAGCGAGTAAGATACCACTGATGTAAACAGTTCCACTTAACTGCAGAATATATCTCTCACACTCAGCTTCTTTTCTTGTTTGGGACTGAGCCAAAAAGGAGAAAAGGGCGCTGATTCATGATATAGTATTATGACTAAGATTTATCTCTAACAAAACCGTAGAATATACAATATTGAAAAGATAAACTTGATAAAAAAACGGCAAGAGACAGATAATTTATGGGGTTTCGGGCATTTAAAGAAAAATCATTATTTATTGGCCATATTTTACATCTAAGAATTAAAGTTTCTACAAATCACTTGAAGTTCGCTTCGGTTCTAAGTAAGGATCTTATGGTACTCTATAGGCTGCTATATTCTTACTAATTCTAAATATCTTAAAGTTCTTTACATAAAATATTTTTAATCAACTAAAACCATATAAACACACACATTGTTCACATAATGACATTGTAACTACATTTCATAGACTCTATTTCAAACCTAGGAAGCTTCTTTTGCGCGATTTTCTTGAATGTTTCTTCAAACAGTGTCGTTTTAGGTTCCAGCAGTAATCTGCCATCATATGGGTATCCCATGATAAGTTCGAGCATTTCAAAACTATATCATAACAAAAAGTAATTCAAATGATTTGCCGGTAGAAAAATAATACTAAAACGTGTTGTTACAAGTTATTACTAGATGTTCTTATTTCTTAATTCTTACAAACAAGTGTATACAGTTAGCTAATAGTTGAATATTCTAAAATGAGGAGAAAAGCATGCTAAAATAATTATACATCTATTTCAGATTGTGTTATCTGTATCATAGGTATTTAAATTTAAATAAAACTACTGTTAAGGTATGCTGAAGCTAAAAAAGTAAAGCTGATAGAAAAAATCGGATTGCTTTATTGGAAACAGTACCCTAAACATAGTTAAAATCAGCTATAAAATTCTAGGCAACAATTTTTTTTTCTCTAGATCTGCGATACTCATAGTTTGACTATATTCGAGCAAATTATTTAATTATAATACAGAACAGGTGTTAGTGGCTTATGATTCATGACAAGAAGATACTATAATATAAGAGTCATAGGCATGCGCACCAATCTAGAACCTTTCGGGACCGCTTGTTGGAACAGAGATGATCGCTACTTCAGTCGATGGCGGTTTCGAATAGGGCTAATCTTGTTTGTGCTTAATTCAATTCGAAGGTTCTAAAATTCTAATTAAGTCCCCCGGCGTTCCCTCCAAGGACCTGGTAGAGGAACAATTTAAAGTTTTCCCAATTAGTCTCTCGATAAAGTTCAGAGAATGAAACGCTAAAGTGGTTTTGTTCAAACTCATCGGTAGAGGATGATTCTTCATTTCTAGTTATAGTTTAGTTCAAGACTATTTGATTAGTGGAACAATTAAGAGCTGTGAAATTAAAACTTAAATAAATACGACGAATTCATAATTGGATTATTATCACTAAAGATGGCACTCTTGTGTACCAGGCAGTTTATATCGATTTGGAAAAGTTAATGACACCAAGACACTTTTTCTTAACCCGGGAAAGGTAGTTCTCGCCTTAGCGATGAAGAGACCGCACATTTCTGTTAATTACAGATGAACCCCAATCCTAGCTGGCCCACCTTCCGGGAGTTCTGTCTCCACTTAGTACTAGAACAGATCCTGTAGGTAGAAGGTCGGTCGATTTAGCTAAGTCAATCATTTAATTTATTTTTCTGAAGTAACGACGTCGGCAAGACGAAGCCCTACCTCATTAGTAACTTTGTGTCAGTCTTGGAACTGAAGTGCTACCTAATGTTCATCTTGAAAGCTAATTCTATATGAAGGTGATATATTTATAGACGAATTAGACCTCGATAAATATGTCGATTTTTTCATTGGAAGAGGAGAGGAATTTATTACTTATTAATACAAAATCTTATTGTATTTGTGGAAAGTCCATTTGTGGAGAGCATACGGTCAAGTTATGTGGTTTAAATACTATCAATAATTAATGAGACTATTTATTAATTACAAGTCCAATGTAAATTTTCCTATTATTTGTTATTCATTGTTCCTGTTTAGTTGGTAGTGTAGTGTATTCCTATTGATAAGCTTTCGCAGTTTATTTATTCTATTTACTGTTTCATTATTTCTTTGGCAATTTTGCTTTTGTGACATTTTCTTTGTGGTTTTTTTGTAAGAAATAATTATTCTTTCCAAGAAATCATACATTAAAAATCAAACTGTTTTGCGTATATTGACCTTAACTTTTAGTAAGTAAATTACACTGTTCTTAGCTTCTTATTGACAAAAGGCTTAAAAAGTGTAAATGTAAATAAGTTCTGTTTTAAAGTATTATAAATGCTACATTTAGATGATGATTAGGAATCCCTGAAACGACAATAAGGTCTCTACCACTCGAAGCACTACCTTAATCAACTCTTCGATCAGCGCTACTATTCCTGGGTTAAGCCAGTCTAGTTGTAAAAGTAGTCTACATATAAATTATTCAAAATTATACAGTATATGCACCCTAAAAACACCGAAACAAGATCAAAATTCATTCCCATGTCCCGAGATTTGGGTTCGCTCCAAGTACAATTGCTGTGTCCCTGTACTGGGTTAATTTTTACATTTTTTCCATTCAATTAGTTCAAAATAATGTAAAATTTCATAAAATCGGTCCAACCCTTGATGATAAAGGATTAGAATTTAAAACAAAAAAGTAGTTTCGATGGTGTCCCACAGGTTTCCTTTTATTCCCCTGGCAATTTTTAAAATCAGATTCTCACCACTCTTGAAATTAGTAAAAAGACATATATTCAGCAGGACTGGGTCTTTCTCCTAGCAATACCGACTTTTGATCTAATTTTATTACGAATTCAAGCTCTCCAGGAGCAAATAGTATCTCAAACATGAAAGGTTGTGTTTAACGGTTTTCATTCTACCTGTGCTCCATAGTTTTTACCTGGTAAGGTTTTTCTTTTCTACTTTATTAAAAATAAATAATTTTGTGACACTGTTTTTCTTTTTATTTTGGTTACTGAGCAAAATATCTTTTTTCCCTTTCAATTTTTATCAAAAAAAATCTTAAAATTCATCAGATAAACACTTTCTAATTTGCACAGCTTTATCCCCTTGTTCCATCCAAAAGATTATATAACGATTCATGGAATTATATCGGATATAACATTGTAATAATTTTCGTTCAAAAAAAAAAAAAAAATAAAATAAAAACTGTCATAACACATTCCAGAATATGTTACAACGTGCTGATAATTAATCCAGAAAATACTTACAGAACTTTAAAAACAATAAAAATCTGTTTTGGTTTCTTCCGTTACATTATTTTGGAATAAATAGGATAACTGTACCAATAGTTGACAGTTTAAGAAAAAAAAATTATATTATTGACACTGTTAACCAATATATTGATGTTAGGATAATCTTTGTTATGAATTTAGTTAGCGAAATCTCTCTAGAAAACTGGGAATACAATATTCTGTGGTCTACATTTACGGTTTTTATAAAAAATGATTTCTGAGAAACTTCTAAAATGAACCAATAGTTGACACATCAAACTGTAAAGGTTTGGAAAGTTGACACTTATGGTTTTAAAGTTGACACATGTATTAATTTTTGATTTCCTATGATTTTTAGTAGGTATTAAGGACTGCAATAAAAGTTTATGTATTTTTATTTATAAATTAGTAAATTCACAATGGAAACAAAATATAATTTCCACAATTTAATTATTTTATAAACAAAAAGCTTAAATGAGACAAAATAATAGAAAAATATTTAAACGAAAAATGAGATCATCCAGTTAAGAAAGTATGATAAATAGATTTTAGTAATGGCAGTTTTCTTTTTTAACGTTGGGTTTGCACAATTTTAGACCCTCCAATGATGAACTTCATTCTTCCTGTACTCGTTTAGACAATTAAAGATGGCCAAATTCATTGGTTGGATGAAATGTGTAGCATTTTGATAGAGTGCGACTAATATCACATGTATCACATGTTCATAGCAGGTTTGGAAGTGGAGGGGTTGTCAGATGAGAAAGCTAGTCCATATAGGAATAGGATTATTGGCAACACAATTTTGCTCTCAACGATCCATGGATATAGCACACTAGCTATAAATTCATAAAATAAGACACCTGTCATCCTTACTGACTCAGACTTTCATAAACCACCCCCAGATGGAACACTATTTGCTGATTCTTGCGGTAGTTGACATCGATGTCAACTATTGAAATTATGGATTAATCTCTGTTCTAATAGTTGACACCTACATTTAAGTCCTTAAACATTATATAAATATATTAAAAAGGATATCATATGATTCTCATGAACTTAACGAATACCATAAAAGTAATTAAAACATAATTGAACTCAAATAAACCAACTAAAAGGCTTATTTAACTTGACTTCCACCTTAATGAAACGGAAACCAAGTTTTCAGGCCACTAGAAAATTCGCCATTACAACTTCTCACAAATAAGATTGAGTTTTCATCAAACTAATGTCGATGGCAGCACAGCTAACTAATATAGGATAAGTTGGCAAATTACCGCCAAATTTCGAACCAAAATAATCAATCCTGAATCCTATTATTCACTTATGGTACAGTTACCCTATGTGTTGTTTGTTTGATACCTTGTGTTAATCCTATTAGTTCTTTTAGTAAGATATTAGAGAGATATAAATAGATGGAGCTCCTGTAGCAGCTGATAAGGATGTGGGGAGGATGTTGTGGGGGATGGGAGGTTAATGGGGGGGGGGGGGGGGATGATAGATGTAACGGAACGTTTTATCTCAGCTTTTTATCTCGACTCCTAATCCCACTCAACCTCGCCCATATTTCAAATCAAATCACTTCTAAACGCCATGTCAGCTGTTCGTTGAGAAGATTATTTTTTATTTATCTTATTTTATAAAAATAATTTTATATATCTTTTTCTTTTTACTTTCACCTACCTTTATGTGAAAACTTGAAAAATATCGACTTCCGGTTTTCAACGGAAATGCACGTTTTGGGTTCTCCTGAGTCAAATTTACCAAGTCCCGCGAAATAGTCTGTGTGTCTGTAAGTGTGTGAACAGACTAGCTCAAAAACTATAAACTTTACGAACCTGGAATTGGATATTTAATATACGTATATTCCTGCGATTTGACAGCAAAAATTTGATCAAAATTAGTCAAACGGAGGGGGCACTTTATTTAATAAATTTTATCTCATTTTTAAGTTTTCTTTTATTTCCTCAAAAACTTTTTTTACGATTTTTATCATACTGGGCATTTGATGTATGTATATGCCCGCGATGTGACACTCAAAATTTCATATAAAATTGAACAAATGAAGGGGGCACTTTATTTAATAATTTTTTTTTCAATCGGTACCTTTTTTTTTCGATTATCTCAAAAACGATTTAATGACGATTAACGATTTTGAACAAATTCGTCATGTTTAGTGAGAATCAAGCATTCTTTAATATCAGGTAAGCTTCATCATTATTAAAGTGTTCTGAGCGGGCTTAAATGGGGAAGGGGCTTCTTTTATTTCTAAAAGTACCTTTGTTTTGTTTTTTTATATGGAGAAATTATGTGTCTCTGTTTCGTGTTAACTAAATGAAGTTTTCAACAACTAAGTATATAGAGAATTATAAAATCAGACGACTTGGAGTATTATGCATGCATTGCCGAATTATCACAAATAAAACTTTTATTTAATAATAAAAAAAGTTACTGCAATTTTGAGAGCAAATTCAAACAATAATAAGTAAATCAATTTGGAAAAATGTGTAACTTTGAGAAATGGCATTTAAAGAAACACGAACATTTCTTAGCGTTTTGCGCGCATCGCACCTGATTTTTATTTGGTACGGGTGGGTACTCTAAATTCACCAGGTTTCAAGCTGTGGACTTGCAAGTTAGTTTTCATAAAAAAATTAAAAGTCTCGAAGTATCAAAAATTTAAAAAGTTTAAAGCCCAATATTTCCGTTTGGGGATGGAAAATGGAATAACACGTCAATTCTAATCACATAAAGTTGGTAAGCGACAGTTGTGTGTTGTGCGCATCGCACCAGATAATTTTAGTATATTATTCTAGTTAATTATTATTTAGCCAGTACAACAACAAGTAAGCTAGTAGTGAAGAGGAGACAAGATGGACTACACAATGACTCAGCCTGCCAGAGCCAGGGCACCAATCAGGTAGCCTATAATTAATCTCACAACAGCCAATCAGCGGCCAGATAGCAATTTACATTCCTCCCATTGGCTGCATCCATAACTCATGGCTCCCGTGTCACTACTGAAGGTGAGTTCTGAGCCCAAAGGTTTTAGCTAGTTTGGAACCGACATTATTGGAACTGAGGGATACTTTCTAATTTTATTTATAAATATTCAACAACCTGAAAACTATATAATATAAAATTTGGCACTAGAACTAGAAGCTTCAAGAACTATTATTGATTTTAATTGCCCAAATAAAAATAACAAAGTGGTGAATGAAATATTTATTCTGCAAGACCGGTGTAAAAATAATACAGATTTTGAATATTAATTTTGTTTGACAAGATATTCTTTGATTATTATATTTCATTTTACATAGGGCAAACCGTACAGTTATTGGCACCTTTAAGACTACATTTCTGTGGTTAAATTTAAAAAAAAAAAATACATTTTAAAAAGGGATCAAATAGAAACTTCTAATAGCCCCTCATTATCTATCCTCATAAACACTGAAGAGGTTTTTGGGTCAAATGTTCACTAGTTTTACAATATGGCAATATTTATTGTTAAAAGTGCCAAATCTAGTTATTGGCACCCTGTGGATTTAATTGTGAAATCTTCCCTATGGTTAGTTTGTTAAAGTCTTACTTCATAGATGACTTAGAGGACCCTTCAAGCATGTATATCTTATAATTAAATTAGGACTTGTTTACTTATTTCTTTAAGTTAAAGTTGAGGTGCCAATAACTGTACTGAGTGCCAATAACTGTACGGTTTACCCTACTTTGATTCCATAATAAATTTGTGAATGAAATAGAAGGTGGTTTTAAAGGAAAAGTAATCGTTTTCGGTTTCCGAAAAGGCTATAAGAGGCTATAAGAGACAAACATTTGGAAATTAAGATTTAATTTACAACGAACCGTAAATGCACCTTCTGTCGATTTAAGATCAAGATATATTTACAAAAATCAACTAAAAAAAAATCAAGCAAGCGGTAAAAAAAAATCAACTACTTGTGAAATTATGATAGTTTTAGGCCCCTAAAAAATAAAAATATGTCTAGGAATAACTCGACAAATAATGATGACTATAATGTTTTTCAATGATTGTGATAATCTTTAATTTAATAATTTTTCATTATTAAAACAAACAGATATCGAAAAAGATATTATTTGTGAACTTGCTAAATGGCTTTTATACTTTTATCAAAACAAGTTGATTTCTACTCTAATTAGGTTTGTATGTGAAAGTTGTGTGTTGCGCGCACCGCTCCCGATTTTTTGTTGAAATGTTTGTAATTTTTATGTTTAATTTGTTGAAACATACATTTTTGAAGCTATAAAGGTTTCAGTAAGTATGTGTATGTAATAAGTTTCACTCTAATTTTGAATTTTGATTATTTCGAAAATAGTGATTACGTTTGTTTAATGTCTGTCTTTTCATTTTCAGATAAAGGCCCCAAGTCATTTTTTTATCAAAGATTAATTCAAGGTACCGTACTTTGTCTGTTTGAGGGATTGGTGGTCTCCGATATAAAGTAATGCTTAAATAAAAGCATTATTTTTAAATTAAATATAAAATATATATATGACTTTTAGGAAAAAACAATTATCGATTTCGAATTCGAAAACCCATGTCTTTTAAGGTATACATAAATTGTAAAGTTGATTTTTTTTTTTAATTTATACCGGTATTCTAAGCCTTACTATCAAAATTACTTAATAAAAAAAAAAAACTAAACCTTTTGTACAGCAGGAATTATATTGCGTATCAGATGAAAAGTTTACTAAATAAATTAACTTTCTTTTATCTTACAATAAAAGTTAAATGTAGTCTAGAAGCGAGGGGTACCCGCAAGGAGATTTACTCAGTCAATTTTTTTTTTCTCGTCGGAAGGGACGATACATCAGCGCGCTCTGGCCACTTTGTATATAAATTATTTCCGCTGGCGAGAACTCCGGCTTCCGGTGGCTCGCCGCGAGAGGTCATCAGGAGCAAGTTTCCTAATTAACGTTTCCGCTTTCTCTTCTATGTACTCGCAACTTTCAAAATGGAGTCGTGGTAAAAAATGCCATTTATAAGCATGTTTTATGAATTTTTCAACCAATGATAAATAAGGAAAATAGTAGTGATATTACAGATAGATATTTTCTCTTACCAGTTTCGTTGAATCTCAAAATGTCCTCAGAGACCAGTGTATCATTTACATATCCTAGTATTCCCTCGATTTAATTAGGACTTACAAAATAATATTTTTTCAGTTATGAGCATTGGGTACCCTTTATTAAAGAGAATTAAAAAAAGAATAAATATTGGGAAGAGTGGTGAACAATGAGACATTTTTTTTTCAAATCGGAAAAAAATAATAGAAAAACTATAATAGTTTTTTGTCTGCAGAAACAGCTGAGACATTTCTCAGGGAACAATAAGACACCATATTAAAAATCAATATTTTAATAAAATTATTCATATTAAGTGATAACAACATATTATTAAAAAATATTATCATGATAATTAACATAAAAAATATATTATTACTTTGAAGTAGTCATTAAGAAGAATCGTTAACAATATTAGTATCACTAGATATAATTTAGAAACCAATACTTACGAGAATTTGAGATTAACATTACTAAATCACGTATTGGTCATAAATAAAGTAGAATTTTGATAAAATTAAGTGTTGTGATAAAAAAAAATAAATATTAAGTATATTTTAATGAAATAAACTACTGTTAATGGCCTGTTACTTAAAAGGTATTCCTCCCTTCTTGGGATTTGACAATATAATTTTAATTTCCTATATAACAGTAAAAGTGTCTTCGTGGGATATCTCACAGTTTCCCTCCCACTCATCCCCACAGGGACGGGCAATTTCATTACGAATTTCTGTTTCCGAAGAGAACAAAGATTGGCCGTTTAAAGTTTATATAAAGAATTTTAGTTGGTGAATAAAAGGCATTAACAGAAATTCGGTGAAATGAACAATAGTACCCACACTGTCACCCTCACTCCTCAAACGCTAGCAAACATCTCCTGTCTTTTCTTCCGTTGTATGTTTTAAAAAATACAAATGCCTAAACAGCTGTTTTAAATTAATCATAGTGGTTCCGTTTCTTCTTTTAAAATAAAACATAATTATTTTTTTATTTAAATAAAAAATATTATATCAATTAAATAAAAAATATTATACAAAGCTTTTAAAACAACACATATTTTACTTATGTACAAAAATATACTAAGCCCTCTTCGATAATTAAATAATGAATTTTATTAAATGAAACTAATTTTTTTTTGTTTATACGATAGATTAAACAAATATATCAGTATCTATGCTAGAGGGTGACAATAAATGGATACATTACAGAACTGATAATAATATAAAAGATGGTTTATATATGAATATTAAAATAAGAGGCTGGTTTACAAGATAAAATAGAATCTGATATTTACCTACTGAGTCCAGGTGGATACTAAGACTAAAGGTAAAAATAAGGTGAGAGGTAGTGGTAGGGGGTTAGTTTGCCGACTTCAAAGGTTTATGACGGGGAAATGCAACGCTTTTGAAGTGAAGGCACAAGACAACTGAGTGAACAAAAATATTTCAAAACTAACAAAGTAGATGGTATTGTATACAAATAGTTGAGTTTGGACTCAATAATAACATAAAAATGAGATAATACATAATGTAACAATGCATAAAAATTTGGAAAATATACAGAACCAGCCTTATACAATACTCTAATATAATATAATAATATAATACTCTAATATAATATAATATCTAATACAATAATATAATATACAAAACTCTTCAACCAGCCTTTTATTTTATATTCATTTATAAACCATTTTTTATATTATTATCAGTTCTGTAATGTATCCATTTATTGCCACCCTCTAGCATAGATACTCATATATTTGTTTTCTTTTAGCCATGATGAAGATCCACAAGTTGGATCGAAACGTTGGCTTACCATAATAAAATCATTGTAAACTGAAAATCCTGACCATCATTTAACCTATCGTAATTGAAGAACTGTTGACCATCTCTCATCTCTATTTTTTGTTTATATATAGTTACAAAATAGCGATAATAAAATCAGACGCGATAGAGTATTATGCTTGCCTAATAATCACAAGTAAAAACTTTAGTTTTACAATAAAAAAAATTTGTGTAGGGGAGAGCGGGGTTGGTTGGCATAGAGGGCAGGTTGGCCACTGGCCTATAGTTTCCGTCACATCTGTTGTGAAGGCTCCACCATTGTACCATGTGACCCGCTCGACCTCGGGAGTCTTGTCCTGAGTTTTCAATCCGATGCTGACAGTGTAGATAAGACTGTGCTTCATCGATTGATTTTACAACATGTAAGAAAATTTTTATATTTTCAGTAAAGTTGGCTTAAAGGCATGTAAAAACATTTGACTCCGATTCTGTTCAAATAGCCCCAAACTCCTTTGAAAAACCTAACCTTTCGATTAACCAGTTTCTTGTTTGATTTTTCTCCCCTGTCCTGGCTGTCGTCTTTCATATGATCTCTCCTGTGGGGTTAGTTGGCTCTCTTCAACTGGGGTTTGTTTGCGCAGTAGCAATTCACAAAAGCAAGGTAAACATAAACAAAGGTGAAACTACCAGTTGTCTTTAGATCCAGCAAGGAGGATGTGAGCAATTTTTCTAATGCAGAAAGTGACGACAGTCTAAACTTCCATCTTCTTTTATTGTCATTCTATTTTCCCTTAATAGCTGTTAAAACCCGATTCATAATTATTATACCATTATAGTGCAGCTTTTAATAAAAATAATATGTGTCAGGCAGTACTTGAATGAGATGAAAAAACAACCCCACCTTCTAGGCCAACCTGCCCCACATATGGGGTTAATTGGCGTACTCTGGATTGACGAATTCTTCAATTTTCTATGATCTTAGTATTAAATATCATGTTGTGAAAAAAATACTTGAAGTACTCTAATACTTGGAGTTTACAGTGGTATCAGCCCCATTGGTATTATATTAACAGGAACGACTCAACAATCAAAAAAGTGAAAACTGTTGCCAACCAACCCCGCTCTCCCCTACTTTAGAAAGCAATTCAAGCAAAAACAAGTAAATTTGTTCACTATTTTGATTTTGTTTTATTCCAATCACAGATAATTCCTTTTTATTTTTATGTTTTTAAATTTATATTTCAATTTGAATTTGCCACCTTAACCGTCACCGGAGATAGCAATCGCTGGGCCAACAATTGGGTTATCAGTGGCATCAAGATGGCATTTGGAAGGGTTTAGAATTCCGGGGTCAGCCATTTCTATGCGCACTTGCTTTCTTGAAGTTGAACAGGAAGCATCGTCGTGTTTGTGATCTCCCGCTAGAGCCCGCCGATGGTTTGGTTTGTAACTCCTGGGTGTCAAATTTCTTCGAAATTCCGAATCAGCGTACAGCGTAAGCTTGGTAAGTTGCATTAAAGACTAATTTCATTTTTTATTTATTTTACAGTTCATTTAATTGTTTTAATTGCTTTTCCGAGCTCACCAGAGCGAGAAAAAAAAATTATTCCGATTTTTACGTTGGTGATATTAATCAGATTAAGAAGAAATTCCAAACATTCTTGTCTTATATAAACAATATCTGATTTAAATGACCTTGAATCCTTAAGAAAAAGCCAGTACAGCCAATTTTACAATATTATATATCAACCTAATCTGACTGGTCAAAGTAATGTAATTAACGAAAGCATCCCGTTTAACATTATGAAAATACTAACACAGGCACGTCTATCGGGAAAATACCACATTAAATTCACCCACAAAAACCATGTATATAACATTAAACCCAAAGAAATATGCACAATATGTAATACGAATTCTTACGAAACTCTTTACCATTTGATAGCAGTATGTCCCATTTATTATTCAATTAGGAACCACTATATACCCGACATCGATAACATATCCAAAAATGAATTTCCGACAATACTCAACGTCCAAGACCCGTCAAAAATAAAACAGATGTATTACTACCTAATTAATTGCCAGAGATCATTTATCATCAACGAATAAAATAGTATTCTTTTGTAACAATTCATAAACAATTGTAGATAATAAGTTATTAGACAATATATCAATAAACACGATGCATTGAACCGATTACTGAGTGTAAACAATAATATCCATTCTATGTATATACAAAACAAATGATATTGCTACCACCATTAAATGTATATATACTTCGCTAAAGCGATTATAATTTTTAATTACAAAATAAAATATCAAAAGAACTATTTAATGAGGGTTCATTTTAAATTTTATTACTATTTTTCTTTTGTTTAAAATCACTAATTATTCTTTATTTGTTTATTATCTCGTTTGAACTTTATTTTAAATTTTATTCATAATAGTGAAAGTCTAGTAGAAATTAGTTAATAGTGAAATCTTGTATAAACAAATTTCGTATGTAACTAAATTAATAAGATTTTTTTTTCAAACTTTGTAAATCTATATTAATTAATATGTATCTATATATGGCCCAGCCAGGCTCTATTTGTATGGGGGCTTCCCCCAATGACAAATAAATATATCTATTTATCTATTAATCAGATGAAATGTATTTTTCCCCTTTTTTTATTTTTTTCCCCAAAAATTATCGTACAACATTTTTTTTTTTGGCTTTTATTTTTTTTATTCGCACCTGTCTGCATAAAGCTGACAATCAGCGAATGTGGTGGCCGGATGAGAAAACAATGACATGTCAGGCATGGGAAAGAAAAGTGCTCAGCAGCACCCCCTTCCTGGCTTGATTCTATTACTAGAGCTGTTTAAGTAAGGAGATCTCTCATCCAACGCCTTTTTAATCTCCTCCTCGTATTTATTGGGATATCAGCTGCTGCCATGTCCATTATTAGGCGATTGTTATGTCCATGTAGGTTTGTGTGAAAACGTTTGTAGATTGCCGCTGTGTACTGGTCAACTGTTGGCTGGTGGAGGTCCGTATGTAGAGTGTGGTTGGTCACGTACCAGGGTGCGTTGTTTATGAGTCGTAAAATTTTTTATTGAAATCTTTGAATTTTATTTAATTGTGTCTTTTTAGCTGTTCCAAACATCTGTGATGAGTATGTCCCTATTGGTTTAAGTAAGTATGTATATGTCTTTAATTTCTGTTTTAGTTTCAGTTTTGAAGTTTTTGAGAAGAGTGGATAAAGTAGTTTCAGTCTCTTTTTAAGCGTCGTATGTTTCATTTTAGCATGAGGACCCCATGTCATCCTTCTGTCGAACGTAAGTCCCAGATAGTGCACTTGGTCTGTCTGCGGTATGAGGTTGTTGTCAATATAAACGGGTGAGCAGGTATGTTTTATTAGAGTAAATGTGATGTGTTTTGATTTATCATGATTCAGTCTAATTTTCCATTTTTTGAACCAGTCATGCAATATGTTTAGGTGATGTTGTAAAGTTAATGAAGCTTGTGTTGCGTCCTGATGTTTAGTGATAATAGCTGTATCGTCAGCGTAAGTTGCTGTCAATGTCTCGTTGTTAATAGGTATGTCGTGCGTGCATATGACCTTCAATCTTTCCTCTTCGATAGATTTTTCTCCGTCCGACAGGGTTCAGAAATTTCATCAATTTATCCAATCTTGGCGGGAGTACCCCAAGGATCACTACTAGCACTTTTACTTTTTTTTTACGGATTTACGTATTTATGAAAACACGTCAATTTCTATTCTAAGTAAGTTGGTAACTGAAAGTTGTGTGTTGCGCGAATAGCACCGGTTATGAATTTTTCAATATTTCTATTTGATTTTAAAAGAAACAAGACGTTAAATAGCGGAACAATCTTTTAGGTTAGATTTACAGCTGAAGGAATCTTTAAACAGATTAAAGATTTAAAGTGTCCTATATCTTATCCTCTATCCAATTACTTCCGAATACATTCTCTCATAAATGTTTCACATCACTCGGCACATTGACTAGTGAATTCAATCTAGTTGGCATCTGCCGCCTCTTTTTGTAGCCGATTCAATTCCCGAAACAAAAGTCACAAATACGATTACATTCCTAAGTACTCTAAAGAACTCCGGGGGAGTTTTTGTACCAATTAAATCGGCGTTTGATCAATTCACTTAACTGAAAAAACCTTCCATTTTCGGATTTCCTAATTTCAATATTAATTTTTAATTCTGACTCATAGTACGCTTGTAGCCTCCATTAAATAATTAAGCACGGAATCATCACATCTATTATTTCCCAATGCCTTTTTTTTGTCGGTGCACCAAAACTTCCTTAATACTTCATCAAATTTCATGAATGAGGCATAATTTTAAAGCTTGCTTAACCGCTTCACCGAAAATTCCTCATTTCGCCTTCGATTGCGAGTTATGAGCGCTAAACCTGGACTTTTGCGTGAAAATGGTCGGAGAGATTTCCAAATGGTGACAATCTTTTCAGGACATATACATTTATTTGATTAACCCCTCCGTTTGCGAGTTGTAAGCGAAAAACTGCAATTCTCAGAGACAATTGCAGGTCTTTTTCGAAGATATAATTTTTTTCAGTTTGTCGAGACGATCATTTTTGGTAACATACACTTTTCCAATTGTAGCCGTGGTTTGCGAGTTCCATCAAAAACATGCGATGTCTGTGTAAAATAAACCCACCAACAAACAATAATATATGACCATATCGTAACTTCAAACAAAGTACCGTAAACGTTGATTGAGCCTTGGGGTGTAATTAGAGCCCAAAATCTGAAAAATGATGTTTGGTTCTTTGGGTATTTACTACATATGTTTGACGACATATTTCAATGTTATGCTAGTAGGCAGAAGCACTAGGTAGACCATAGTGCGAATTAAGAAGGTTTGAGAAGTCACCAAGGAACAGAACTTGTTTCGCGAACGAAGCACCTATTGTTCGATTTTTTCACACTGCATACTTTAGTCTGTATTGACATCACGAATAGCCTAAAAATGAAGCTAAGCTCATATATTTTATCCTAATATGTCAAAGCAACTTGAAGTCGTTTTAAGTCCTAAATACCTCATATATGGAACAGTATGTTATTCAGTAAAGCTGGGACACATTATCTAAAAATACGGGTTACTTGAGTCTAAGGGTTGAAGTGACCGTGACCACATTTAAAGTTTTTAAATCCTAATTTTATGTTGGCCAGTGTCGGTAGGCCGGGCATACGCTTATAACTTCGTTCTGGTAAAATGGAACAAAACGGAGTAACCAGGTGTCATCCTCGCTGTAATAAGTCCCCCAAAACTAATAAAACGAAGTTTGTTTTATTTGACAGGTTCTAAACATTGGTATACGCACAATTAATGATCTATGGATAATATCTCTAAATTGTTGCTCAAAATTATGTTTAAATTATATTTTTAAAAACTGGCATTATTAAAATTATCTTTTAAAATAATATTTGTCATTAAAATGAACGTTTTAATGTTTACTGGATCTTCAGAAATTATTTTTTTTTAATAACCATCCTCTTACTTGGAACCAAACTGCCTTCAAATAGTATTTTCAAAGGGGATTGAGTCTGGGGTCAAGTAACCCAACCCTAAGGTTAACTTCTTCTTCTTCTTTCTCTACCTCCTTAGTGCTGTTAAGCGTGGAGTAGCCTCGGCCCACTTCCTGTAAGTGTCCCTCTCCTGGGCCTTCCTTTTCATCTCTTCTAGGGTCGATCCCCGCTCTCGACCGAGTCGGAGATATAAATATTATATGAAATTCTTGGGCGTCCAACCGGTCGCTGCCCCCTTGGTCTGGCCTCCATTAGCCACCTTGCTCTACGCTCGTCCCCCATCCTGCAGACATGCCCAAACCACTTGAGCTGGCGTTCCTCTATGACATCTCTTACATGTCGAACTCCAAGAGTATCTGTGATTGTCCTGTTCCAGTCTTGACTTCTTCTTGGCAGTCTCGTCTTGAATTCCCAGCAACTCTTCTGAGATACCTCATTTCTGCTGACGTCACTCGTGAGGCATTCTTGTCCAACAGTACCCAGCTCTCAGCACCATATAGCAGGACCGGGAGGAATACAGATTTAAAGATGCGGAGCTTCGCCTCTTTGCTCACCTCTTGCTTGCCAACCAGTGTTCTGGAGATTTGGAAGAAGACCTGGTTAGCTTTACGCACTCGATGCATAACTTCCCATCTCGACTGAAGAGTGTTCCCAGATATTCATAAATATCAACTTGCTCCAGTTGGTGTCCTTCACACACAATCCTGAGCTCCACCTCCTCTCGTCCTACCTGCATAACCTTGCTTTTACCAGGATTTATGGCGAGTCCTCTTCTCTTAAGCTCCTCAGACCACTCCTCCACTCCAACTTGGAGAGAATTCACATTGTCTGCTATTACCACAATGTCGTCTACCTTAAGGTTAACTTGAGCCCAAATCAAAAAAGTAAAAATATTTACTACGATACTAAATAATGTATATTATATGTTAATGTATTCATAATAAACTGTAGTTTAATAATATAAGGTGAGTATGTCAAAGAAAACGATACATTGTGCCTATTTTCAGTAATAATGTTAAAAGTAACCTCAAGTAACCCGCGTTTACGGTATTCAAAGAGGTCCTGTAAACACGTAAATATTATATAAATATGTAAATACATTAAACTTATGTATATGTCTACAATTTAAACACATCTATTCTTTACTTCAACCATCACCTCTGCCCATGACGCACTAAATACTCAATAAACGATACTAAATATACGGTGTGTACTTTAACTAAGTGGAATTTAATTATGTTAGGGTGGGAATGCTTAGCACGGGTCAGCTAGTTTATAAATATTTTTACATATAAAAAGACAAAATTACCAAAATTACAATATTTTAAATAGTTGATCAGTTTACCTAGGATAACCCTAAACTATTGTAGATCAGTAGTGAAGATAAATGGTCAGTTATCGGGGGATTTCGAGGTGAGAGACGGGCTTAGGCAAGAGGATCCATTATCTCCTAATCTGTTAACTTAGAATTAGAATATGCTATCAGGAGAGCAATGCGCACATCCATTCGCATATTCGGTAGCCGCACCATTTGCAATGGGATGAGGCAACGCTTGGCCCATGCTGACAGTGTTGTAATAACAGCAAAAAATACGAGGGTCATTCAATAAGTAAAGAGAAAAATTCTATAATTTTAAAACTACTCAATGAATGTGTACAATCTTTTCAGGGGTGTTGGTCGGCAACCTTTGTATATGCTGTGATCAGTTGTTTCATCATTTTATGTCAACATAACCTCAAAATTTTCAATTCACCATGGCAAGTCCACTAGAAGATTGCACCTTAGAAGAGCAGCGTTCAGTCGTTAGATTTTTAGTCGCAGAAGGTGTAAAACCAAGTGAAATTTTTTCTAGAATTTTGATACAGTTCGGTAAAAGTTGTATGAACCGTGCAAATTTTTACAAGTGGGTTGATCGGTTTAAAATTTGCAGAAGAAGTGTAGGTAATGAATCCCGATGTGGACGTCGAGTGGAAGTTTCTGGTACCTCGTTGGAATCGAGGATTGACGGACTTATTCGTGATAACAGAAGAATTACTGTTGAAATGATAGCTGAAGAAGTTCAAGTAAGTGTTTGAACTGTCCACTTTGGGTTGAGTATTAGCAGCGGACGAAGCAACAAGTGAGCTCTTACGGATTAACAGCGGGCAAAGCACAACTTGCCCGTCCAGCTAAGTCGTAGAAATAATATATTTAATTTAAATATTATCATTACTTTTTCTTTTTAATTAGCATAGTTATTTTACATACTTATATATACAAGATTTTATTTTATTTCATTTTTCTTTTATTATTTTCTATTGGAAGACAGCAGTTGTGTCTTCATAGTATTTATTTTATTTGCAAATATACCATTTATTTCTCTCTCTCTATCGCGTATTTTAATTTTTCTAAACTGTTGAATTTAGTTAATTAAATATCTATCCACAAATAGCAACGGGAAAATGAATAAACCTCCCGATATCCGATCCCCGAATAAAAAAAGGGTTAAACGTAGCTGGAAAAACGTCTATGAACCAAAAGAAAATGTAGCGCTTGAGCTAAAATATAATAATAAATTTTTAGTAATAGAAAGAGATGAAAGTAGATATATTTAGCGGGTTGAGCAGGAGCACGAAGGAAATGACCTGGAGCGTGCCGTAGTAGGGCAATACGTGACCTTGAGGGTCATTGACCGACCTTGTTAGGGCGAGAGGGGGGGGGGTGTCCTTGAGGTGTGTTATGAGGTTTTGGTTGACCTTGTAGGGGTCAATGGATGCGAGATGCCCAACATGGCAACGTTGGTTAGTAGATGTGGCAACAGCGCGGATGACCTTGAGCCGTACAGTAGTAGCCTAGATGTGGCAACAGCGTTGATGCACAGTCAGCACTACTTATACGTAAAGCAGCCATTGCCCGCCGCCATACATGAAAGAGTGCCGCTGGATACCTGTGTCATTATGATGGATTAAATGGAGTCAGCGATACGTCGTTTGGGAGAGGAAGAAATCGAAAAAAAGGAATTTTTACTTAGGGAAGACAACAATATTAGACAGGTTTGATTTGATATTCTGTTATTTCACCTATCATTGAATAGAAATAAATTTACTTACTTAAATAACTTGTGGATATATTTATTAGTTTTTCCGTGCAAATATTTCGCATGTAGTTATCTAATATGAGAATAATAATACTACAGTAAAATCTGTATAAAACGGAATGCCAAAGGTCCGTCCTTATTTTTCCGTTTTGAGAGGTTTCCGTTTTAGACAGGTTATGCTGGAAAGTATGAAAAATAAGCATCTGTAACTATGTTTTTAGTTTAAGCAATTTAATGAAACTCCAGTAGCAAGATAAGCATTTATTAAATTAGAAAATACGTTAAAAAAAGAATAAGAAAAAAATAAAGAAAAAACATGAAGAAAAAAAATAAAAGCCTATAAGTTTGAAATTAATGACAAGATTTTCATGATTTTTGTAATAAATGGAGAGATTTTTCAATTTAAATAATCCAATCAAATCGATAGTTTTTGGCATTGGAGGGAAGGAAAATCTTCGAAATAATGATTCAAGTGCCAAAATTCATGAAATTCGATGAAAATACAGTACATTTCGACATGAAATTGATAAAATCTTATAAAATGATGATAGAAATATGAAATAAAAAGAAAAATATCGGAATGAAGAAGTACGAGAGTATTATTTGCTGTAAATCGGTTTGTATGTATTAAAGGTTATCATGAAACGATGAAGATGCAGCAGATTTTATCCTAAAATCATTAAAATCAAACAACATTATAACAAAAATATAAAATAATAAGAAAGATACTGGAACATTTATTATTTGTCATTTGTACGAAATTTGTTAAAATCCTATAAAATTATATAAGAGATACAAAAACCATATCGAAGAATAAAAAAAAAAAATATCGGATCGAAGAAGTTAGATTAAAAGAAAATATCTGGTTATTTCTTATAATACCTAGTTGTTAAATTTATATAAAAGTTGTAAAAATGTAGAAAATGCATTAGAATTAGTACGAAAATTGTTAAAAAATCTAACAAAAATTCTCTCTTATTTTTTATTGTTTAATACAGCAAAGCTTTCAGTACTTAGCACCATGTTCATCTTGTATTTTGTTACCCTCAGAGGATAACGTCTAATTTTTGTATATCTGTTACATTTCCGGTATGTAAGCGGATGGTCTCCCTTGTCACCAGTAGAAGAAGAAATGTAACAGATATAATACAAAAATTAGACGATATCTACTGAGTATAATAAAATACAACATGAATATGGTGCTAAGCACTGAAAGCTTCGAAGTATAATACAATGAACAATAAGAGACTGTTTTAAAAAACAAGGATAATTACTTATTTAATAGCATTATAATTTTTCCTAGAATGGTTTATATTGAAACAACTGGGTTATAATAAAATTGTGGTCTTTTTTAGATTAGTTCCGCCAGTTACTTTTAGTAGTAACTGTTACTATTTGCTAAATAAAAAATCTGGTGCGTGCGCGCAACACACAACTTTCACTTACCAACTTACTTACATTAGAAATTGCTACTTCCCTAATGAACAGAACGGCTTTAATTATGAACGATGGTCTGTCATTAAAGGCGTACTCCGCATGCGTGGGCTCAACGAGTTTAATGAGTTGACTGAATATTTTTCTTTTTTTCTCCTCTTGTTGTTTTCTTTATTTTTATCATATCTTATCTTATATTTTTAGGCGTAACGAGGGAGGGTTAATTTCTCCATATAAACAAAAACAAAGGTACTTTATAGGAAACAAACAAACAAAAAAGGTGCCCTCCCCAAAAAAAAGCCCCCTCAGAACATTTTAATAATGATAAAGCTTACCTGATATTAAAGTACACCTAATTTTCATTAAACATGACGAATTCGATAAAAATCGTTAAAGCCGTTTTTGAGATCATCGAAAAAAAGGTAAAAATTGGAAAAAAATTATGAAATAAAGTGCCCGCTCCGTTAGACCAATTTTGATTAAATGATGGCTATCACATCTTTGGCATATGCATACATCAAATACCCAGTTTGATCAAAATCGTTAAAACCGTTTTTGAGTAAATAAAAAAAAAACACGTGAAAATGGGACAACATTTAATAAGTAAAGTCCCCCCTCCGGTTGATCAATTATGATGAAATTTTTACAGACGTATCTCGGGCATATAAATACATCAAATACCCAGTTTGATCAAAATCGTTAAAGCCGATTTAGAATAAATAAAAAAAACACGTGAAAATGTTACAAAATATCTCGGGCATATAAATAGATCAAATACTCAGTTTAATCAAAAACGTTTGAGCCATTTTTGAGAAAATCGAAAAAACTTAAAAAGTTATTAAATAAAGTACCCCTTCTTTTTGAGTAATTTTGATGAAATTTTCGCTGTCACATCGCGGGCATATACCTACACCAAATACCCAATTTCACGTTTTATAGTTTTTGAGCTAGTCTGTTCACACACACACACACACACCATCTTGCGGGACTTGGTTAATTGGACTCAGGGGACTAAGCCCTGACGTGGGGGACACCCCCAAAACGTGTATTTCCGTTGAAAAATTTTTCACGATCGCAATACTTCCACTTACTATATATTTCATATATAGGCAAGTGAAAGTAAAAAAGTTATTATATTGGAAACGTGTGTTAATAAATTATTGTAATATGCATTTTTAATAATTTTATGACAAAATAATTGGTAATACTTCTTCTTCTTCTTCTTCTTCTTTAACTTTCTGCAGGCCAGTATTCCTTTATGTCTAAAATTATTCTAGCGAACAAATCCTCTGCTTGGTAGCGCTGCCTCCACAGAAACTCACACAAATAAGAGCATCATTTAACGGGTTTTATTTAAAGGGAACCTACTTTCGCAGAGCTAGGTTCCAGCATATTTTCCTGCCTCTTGCCGGCATTCCCTCTTGTTGCATCTCCATTTTTTCCTTTTATCACAGAACTTCATTTCGTGTCCATTTTTACATTTTACGACTTCTCGGAATATCCCACTATTTATGTAAAATAGACGGGCACTAGTTTCATCTTTCGTTTTTTCGTAGAGTTAAAAAATATTTTGCATATTTGTGAACATGTATATTTTTAACCGACTTCGAAAGAGGAGGTTACTCAATTCGATACAGATGTGCCTTTTTTTTTTTTTTTTTTTTTTTTTTTTTTTTTTTTTTTTTTTTTTTCTATGTATGTCCACCGATTACCTCGAGATGGGGGGACCAATTCGAACGAAACCTTTTGCATCTTGTAGAGTATTTTCCCAAGGTGGTCCCATTTAAACCTTTTTGTGGTTCCTAATTTATTTAAGAAGTTATCGGGAAAAAACATGAAAATAATTATTTAATTATCGCTCAAATTGTTTACTTATTGGAAAAACATATGGCATATATAACATAAGGTATGCTCCAACAAGCTATTAAAACTAATTGATAACTAACAAATCCAAATATTGTATTACTGCTGGATGAATCAAATGGGAAAACCAACCAATCAAATTCAGAATCAAAAGAGTGGGGGGAGAACATGAGCAGTCTGTTAGTTATCGATGTGTTTTACTTGCTTGTTGGAACAAACCTATACATAACCTTAACTAATTTTTCAACATTAGATTTAAATGAAGATATAAATATCAGCAGAATATTATATCGCTGTCGTTTTCTGTAGCATAAATATTAGATAGATGTATATTCACCGATAACAGTAAACCTTCTTTATTTAAATCTAATCAACGTTTGGACACCATAATCATAAGACAACAAAATTCGTGGAATTCCAATAAAGACTGGGTATATAGTAATCGTTTTAAAGCAGAATTTAAGACTTCTTCAAGCTCCCGAAGGATCGTTTAAATTTAAAATCGTAGCTATTATTGATTTAAATTAGATTTTGATTTTTATCTTTTATTGACTATGCACATTAAAAAAGAATACAATAATTCCTGGAAAAGCTCATTTTCAGTTGACTTAATAAAGGATTCAGATATCTCTGTCTTCCGGATACACTCGGTTACTGTTGAATATCTTGCCGGAGGTCTTCTGCCGATCCTTTATGGGTGACACTTCTGTTATGTTATCCGGATTACTAGTATCGGTTTTTAAATTTGTTTCTACAACTATCGAGGCTTTTGCTGGTGTTCATCCATCAATAAAAACTACAAAATAAAACTTGATAACTACCCGAAAACAACCTCATTGTATGAAAGTCCCCTCAGCAAAAATTTGGCAGTCATGGAAATGATTGTTAAAAATGATGATAAATGCTACGCCACAAGAATTGAAGCAACATTGTTTAGCAATTTATTTTCTGAATAATGTTTTATTACGAAGGATATAATTCATGGTACTTCGGTAATAAATTTAGTCAAAAATTCATCGAAAGGAATTACGAACATAATTGAATCAACCTTTGGAATTAAGTCAGTAGTCTAATACGGAGAATAATAATATCCTTCGTAATAATAAATTAACCATATGTGAGTCCCAAACCCTGTTGCTTCTATCCTAGCGAACAGTCTTTTTGATATCGATAAATTTCATGGTTGCCCCATTTTTGCAGGGACTTCTATCCAATGATGTAATCCAATGAAGTCGTGTTTAATATCGCCATAGTTTTTAGAAGTATATTCAAGCAATCAAAATTTAAAAATTACTTTCAAATTTACTACAGGTCATACTAGCATCCTCATCGATTCTCCATTAACGATATCTTGTCTAAAACCGGCCAAATTCTCGACTGTTCAGTGACTTATCTACTTCATCTTGGAATGGCCGGATTTATGTATATTTAACTCGACACATCTCGGAACACTGATTCTCTACGTAAATGACAAGTACTGACGACATTTAGCAAAGGAAAAATATTGTCATTGTGGAAAAAAATTTTATGTGTTCCCTTCCCAATTGAACATTGATATTTAAAAAAAAAAAAAAAATACCATTTATAATCATAAAACGTAGTGTGTTGAAAGTTGTATAATACACGCACCGCTTTCCCACTTTTCTGTGTGTATTCATAAAATTGAAAAGGTAAAGTGTATTTCATAATAATTTTATACAATTATTGTATAATAAAAAGACCTGGGAAAGACAAACGTGTTAGAGCGTAAAAAGATTTCGAAATTTTTAAACCAACGTTTATTTTATCAACGACCAATTACCAACGAAATTTTTAAACCAACGTACGGTTTTCTACATTTGTTATCTTCTCCAACTAAAAATTGTTAAATAAAAAACATTTTATAAAAAAATATTAAACCGACTTCGAAACCCTAGGAACCAGTAAAAATAAATTCACTGAAAAGTATGAAATAATTACCTTCTGATTTTTATGAATACTACCAAAATTGAAAATGGTATAAATAGTGGAAAAGTGCAATAAGACGAATAATTTTATTTTGATTTGTGCAAATACACACTAATTGTTAATAAAAATTATTAAATTTAAATATTAAATACCATGTTCAATACAACACAATCTTTTCGGAGGCGGCGCAAAATTTAAAATTTTTTACACTAGACATTATGAAAATCTTCTAAATGGATCTTCTCTTCCCAGCTATTGATTTTAATGCCTACTAATGGAATTGTATCAGTAACATGTTATTTCTATTTTGCGCCGCCTCCGAAAAGATTGTGTTGTATTGAACATAGTATTTAATATTTAAATTTAATAATTTTTATTAACAATTAGTGTGTATTTTTACAAATCAAAATAAAATTATTCGTCTTATTGCACTTTTCCACTTTTTATACCATTTTCAATTTTGCTGTGTAGTCATAAAAATCAGAAGGTAATTATTTCATACTTTTCAGTGAATTTATTTTTACTGGTTCCTAGGGTTTCGAAGTCGGTTTAATATTTTTTTATAAAATGTTTTTTTTTTTCAAATAATCTCACTTGAAAGATTAATGTTTATTATTATAACATATGTTCGATTAGATTATTTAAGTACCTAGGAACAGCAAATAGTATCAGTTACTACTAAAAGTAACTGGACGGCCTAATCTAAAAAAGACCCTAAAATTCTCATTTACGAAAAAAACAACAATCATCCAATAGTAGGGAACAATTGAATATCAATTCAATTTTAATGTTTCATTTAACATAGTCACCTGATAAGTTGTAATTTCGACTTATCCTCATAAGGCGTTACATATACATATGTTTACAGTATAACAAGGAATCTGATAATTTAAAATGGGGGTACCACCGACTAAGAATTATTAAAAGAAAATGTTTAAAAAATAACACATAAATAAGGAAAATAAGTGTTCATTGGTGACCCCAGATAGCAATGAAAAAACTGATGTGAAATGCAAATTTGATTGTGCTTTCATTGAGGAAAAAGTTTGCAATAAAAAGTTTAATTGTGGTGCCAATGTTAGCCTATGGGAAAACGTGCCCTTTATTTGTGGCTCTAATGTAAAAGCCACACACCAAGTTGAGAACTAATTTAAAACCAGACACGTGTGCCTCAAATTGCCTTTACATTCGATCCGATTGGTCCGATTTAGCAAAGTGCCAACAAAATAGAAAAGAGTATCAACAACTGATTGCGCGTTCGTTGCAAAAGAAAGAGCCTGTGCAGTCATTTCGTTAGAATAAACTGGTACTTACCACAGCCGCAGCTACTCAGCAATCAAAACTTGCGACATTCAACTGAAAATTAAAAGAAAATTAATTTACATAGAACCTTTTAAAATTTCGTTTATTTTTAAAATATAAATAACTAGCTAAATATATCCCGGTTTAACCCAGTGAATTTCATTTTTCTAATAAATGGGAACAGTTTTATAAACAAAAAGTACAACACAAATAGCACTACTAGATTATTATTCTAAAGCTTTTGGATATACTATATTTTTAGTTTTACCCTCTGGATCATAAATAATTAGGTCTTCAGATGAACCCACTCTAGAGCATGCAACCTAAAGCTGACCATGAGAAAAATATGGGGATTCCAAATTGTTACCAGCTACCCTCAGTCATTGCCCTTGAGCTTTATTTATAATCATCGCAAATGCGACCCGAACTGGGAATGGTACTCTTTTGAAATCAGAGGGCGACAATGGGGATTTGAGGTATGTTTGATGTTCCTGCTGCTCGTATTTGACGTTGGTTTTTAGCTTTGTGAGCTCAATATTGCGGCTCGCTTCTTGGGAGGCGTTTTTAAGAAATAAACTCTTAGCCTCCTCAAGATCTATAAAATGAGACTTTTTTCGACTCCAAGGATCGATTTCATAAAAAAAAAAAAAACAAAAAAAAAAAAACAATGTAAAGCGAGATCATAACGATTTATATAACAATAAAGAATATTGGATGAAGTTATGCAATTTTCATATGGGACAGATTTTCGCACCTGGTACGATAGAACCACTGAGCTAAATTTGGAGACTTTAGGACAAACGGTATGGAAGTCTATAAAGAACAAACAAACAAACAAATAAACAAACAGAATTTCATCGTTATTTATATGAAAAAAAAAACAATCTAAAGCGAGATCATAACGATTTTTATAACAATAAAGAATATACCCAGAGATTGGCTGAAGTTATGCAATTTTAAAATGGACAGGTGTTCGCACCTGGTATAATAGAACCACTGAGCAAAATTTGGAGACTTTAGGACAAACGGTATGGATTTCTATAAAGAACAAATAGAATTTCATCTTTATATTATTATTCAACTTTATTGTTATTAGATAACAATATTAGCTATACCTGTTATTTATTCCGTAAGATTTGGAACAGGATGCTGTGAACTTTATAAGAAAAAAAAATCCTTCCCGAAAACATTGTGGAAATGGGTATTTTAGCGTATTCCTATCGCATCATCCTTATATATATAAAAATCTCGTGTCCCGATGTTTGTCTCTCTATTTCTCAGAAACTACTCAACCGATTCTAATGAAATTTGGCTCAATGTATATAGTTTTGGCCAACTTACCGGACCGGATAGTTTTTAACTTGATTAGTGATCAAAATAATTCTTATATAGCGAATTATTGCAAATACAGTAGGTCGTGTTTCGATTTATTAACATGGCGTCATATGTCGATTTCATAATGTTTTTGTTTATAAGCATGCTATTGCAATACAGGTTATCATTATTATAATTTTGTATTGCGTTATGTGAGTGCAGTTATTTTTTCTATATTATTATTTTCCACAGACAAATAGTAATACAAATTTGTATTTATTGTTAATTTTCATTAAAGAATAAATAAATCAAGAAAAGGTTACAATAAATACTCAAATGTGTAGGTACTAAGCGCTGAAACGCTTTGCTGGGCCCACCCTGATATCAACTTTTAGTATTGTAAATGCATTTTAATAATTTAAATTAGGCTATTATTTGAAATAATACTCTATAAATGTTGTAACAGCACCTACTGTCATAGGTGTAACCTAATAGAAGCCTGACTTGGGGAGTCAGTGTTGCCAAAAATTAGTGAAAATTAGTCAATTGGCTACACTGCAGGTAACCAGTCGTAAAAACTCCCTCACAAAAAGGGTGTGTTTTGATTAGGTGTTGTGGTATACTTTGGGATTTGCTAAAGAACTGCATAATTAAGACTTTAATATTATATTTTCAGTTAATTTATTTAACAGAAGTTTCTTTATTTTCATTATTCGTTTTGTTATTATTATTTAAATACAGTGTTTTTTTATTTTACCAAACCTTTTTATCATTTTTATCCCGAGATCTATAATGTAAAATTTAAAAAATGTCAGTGAAGATTTGTAATTCCTACTTTATCAACAATAATTTAAAGTTGAGAAAATTTAATCCCAATCGAATAGAGGCTGTTACTTCCTGTTCAGCAGAGTTGTAATTATCTTTAAATGTAAAATTTAAGAAATGTTAGCGAAGATTTTAATCCTTTCTTTAATTTAAAGTAGGCTATTATTGGGAATGATATTTCGTTGTTGATTTCACCAGAATACAATTTTTTACTTATCTTTAAATGATTGTTGATTAAGAAAGGATTACAAATCGCGGCATTTTTTAAATTTTGCATTTAATGATTATTACACCTCTACTGAACAGGAATAATTGTTATTTGGGTAACCTCAAGTTTCAGATTTATCCGCCATAAATATGAGAGTACTACTACAAAATAATCCATCGGCAGATATATTTTTTAAACAATTGCTCTATATTGGAAACGGTGAAATAGAGCTAGCTGTAACGAAATTCAAAATTTATCAAATTACCAGAAAATTTCTGAACTGTTGTAGAGACGAAAAATGAACTGTCTACGAAATATAAAGTGTCTTTCCTGATATTTTGAACAATTATTTGGACTATAAGTGGCTGGGTAGTCGTGCTATTTTGGCAGCAAAAAATGTTGATTTCGATGAAATAAACTTCCAAAATCAATTGACAATGTTCTAGATGTAAACGAAGCCGTAAATTTCCCATCTGAATTTTTTAATTCCCTGGATATACACTCAAACAATCTCCAGTTGAATACTGGCTCACCGATCATTCTTCTTCCACCTCAATTGTGCAACGGTACACGTTTGGTCTTTAAAAGGATCACAGGAAATGTTATTGAAGGAAAAATGTTACCTGGAAGGTTTACAGGAGATATCGCCCTGTTGCCACCTATTCCCTTGGAACCGACAGAACTTTCAATAAAATTTAAAAGGCTTCAATATCCTATTCGTTTGGCTTTTGCCATGAGCATAAACAAATCCCAAGGGCAAACAATGTCCACTTGGACTTTGAAAATCCGTGTTTTTCCCTTGGGCAATGGCATAACTTACGTGGGAAATGGGTATCGCCTGCTCACGTGTGTGGAAACCATCAAATCTTTGGTTTGTGTTAAAAAAAAAAAAACAGGTTAACCCAAAACATTTTGAACAACTTAGTACTTGAATAAATAAATATTCTTAATTGTATTATGTAAAAACCTCTTTAAGAAGAGATTTATTATCACTCAAATATATTGCTAAATTAAAAGCTTCAACACACCACCCTCCTACCGAACACTTATTTGCCGAAGGGTTGGGAAATCGAGGTCTCAAAGAAATTGAGAAAAACGCCTATCGAAAGGAATTATATGACGCGTTAACCGAGATTGGCATGACCCTGAGCAAAATTAAACCCGTTGTTAAACTAACAATACCAAGTTGAAGTAGTGTTAGGCCAATAATCAATAGATCAATGGCTGAGGTTATCAAAACTTACTTCAGTCATCCTTTTTAAAATTAGTGGAAAAATATAGCCATTTCGAGTTAGTTTATACCGATCCATAAAAAAAGGGCGATAGTGTTGGCAGCTCTGTGAGTCGTAAACAAAACCAGCTCCTTTTTAATCAAACTACATTGAAGTATGAGATGTAAAAAATAAAAACTTTAACTTTCCTATATTCTTTACCAAATACTTTTAAATGGTGTAATGCTCTATTCTCAATCACGTTGGATTTTGATTAGCTGAAAGGTTTTCATCTTTATCAATGAATATTGGTATTACTGTATTTGTTTAAAAATATTAGGATATAACTACTGAGCCACAGCAACGCGTGGCCGGGTCTGCTCGTTTTAGGATAAAAAAGAAGTGTATTGGCTCAAAAAAAGATAAACAAATGCTCAACTGGACGTTTTTAGACTAGATCAGGGCCTAAAAATTCGCCTCAAATTTCTCAAAAACGGCTCAAATTTTCAAGTACATTGGATATAATCTGTTAATCCTCCGACGGGCGCGCCTTTTTAAGTTACATCAAACAGGTTGTTTTTTATATATTTTATTAGAAAATAAGCAATAACTTATTCTTTTTTTTTTTTTTTTTTTTTTTTTGTTTACCCATTGCTTTAGTTTTATATTATTTGTAATGAATGAAAATTGTAAGTTGTATAAAGAAAAGGATGACAAAAAAAAAATTAAAATAGCTTTGACACAAAAAAAAAACAAACTTACAATTGGTAGTATGATGTATAGAGATGATATAATAATAAATTGCTTATTATAATAAATTTTGCTCATATGAACAAATGAATGATGTTGGAATATGGTTGACCGTTGTTATAATGAAGAGTAAGTAAGTGGTTGGGGGTGAGGTCAAATTAAATAGTACTAATATGTATGAACCACATAGTTTATTTTTGTCAACATTTCGACCCATGTTTTAAGGTATAGAGTATTGTAATTATAAACATAGACATACAGATATGTGTTATCAACTAATTTGGAAGTATTCGTTGAAAAAGAAAAAGAGCTGTTTAGAGGTCAATGTCTGGAAGCCCGCTGTAACTCAAAATTTCATCTTTTTTACAAAGAGCTAGAACATTGATTTACTGAACAACCCGTATATTAAAGATGAGTACAAACTTTCCTTCATTATCAATATAATCAAAGACAGGGGGGAGTTGCTGAAGCTTAACTATGCGCCATGGGACAGCAAGCGTAATCATAACTGCAGCCTATGCAATGCCAACCAGTTAGAAACAATTAGCCATTTTATTGGGAGTTGCACTGTCTTAAGGGACTATAGGGCTAAGTGGTTTAATGCTTACACTCTAACTGACAAGGAGGTAATCTTGTATTTGAATGGTAAAGATTGGGCTTTGCTCTGCGGATATGTTAGAGAGGCATTTTACTATCGGCTTTTTCTAACAGAGCAGTTCAACTTTCCATAATATACCGCAAAGGATTTTCGTAAATTATTAACTAAAATCCCACATAATATAATAAATATTATATACCGAATCCTCATACCACGACTACCTATAATAATAATATTCCAATTTTTACCTTTAAATCTCCCTTTCCAGTAACAACCATATGTTCTCCATATACTAAAGTTAACAATGAAGATAACCAACTGTGTTCACATGTTAACAATGTTCACATAACCAACAATATGTGTACTATGTTCTGTAGGAAATATAGTTTATTGTATTATTGTTTAGTTTAGTGTATCCATTATTTGCAGTCTTGAACAATGAAGTTCTTTCTGAAATTGCTAGTTCTTTTTGTTATTTATTGTAATTGGAGGCTATTATTAATCTCTTTATTTCTTTGTTTCTGTATCACCTTTATATTTATTTACTTATTTTATTTGTTTTTATTAAGAGGCGATTATTAATATTTTACTTTAAGTTACTATTAAATCAGAACTCCTGCGAACGGGTGTTTCCCACTGCAGTGGTGTTTTGGTGAGATTGTCATTTTATAGTTAGTTATTTCATAGTGTTTTGGTGGAATTTTAATTTTTTTCTGTTTCTGTATATAAATAAACACATTTGTCTGTCTGTCTGTCTGTCTGTCATAGAGATATGGGTCAAGGTTTTAAAGGAAATTTAAAGGAAAATAATCAAATACCCAGCTAAATTTCACGTTATACTAAATTAGTAAAGCAAGACTAAAAATAATAGTATGTATGTGTAAAAATAATTCAAACAATATTCGAACACGTAAAAACCAAAATACTGGCATTTTAATGTGTGAAGAAAACGATAAAATAATTTATAGAGATTGTCTGAATCTGTAACACGAAAGGGCGCGCCGCGGTGTTTGGACCGCACTTACAGACCTACTGCAAATAGGGCAATATAACTATATATATATATGTATGTAATTAGACTCACTTGTATTTAATTCACAATCTTCAAGTTTAATAAAATAATTTTAACTCAGGAGGTAGAATATGGTGGATATGTTCCACCATCATTAACTCAAGAGGTAATATTTCAAAAATTATATGATTAAGTTTAGAATAAAATTATAAATAGGGGTCACCTGTAGTGAAGTGTTTAGCATGGAAACCTAATATATAAAAGGTCACGGGTTCGCGTCCCGAAGTGGCCCAAGATTTTTTTAATGGGAGTAAAAAATCCGTGGCTATGCCGTCCCTCGGATAGGACGTAAAATGGAGGTCCAGAGCTTGTACGATGTCAGGTACTCATTAAAATGCTGCTCTTTATTTATTTTACAAAACTAAGTGTGTGTCTAAACTTCTGACTGGTACCGTATATCTTTATTTCTAATTTTATATGCCAGTATTGAGTATTGATTTGGTTTTATTCCTATTTTTATTGTTGTTGCATGATAGATATATTTTATTCAAAATTTAGCACTCAAGGGATTGAGTAAAAGAGAGAAAGAATAAAAATGGAAAAAAAAAATATATAACCCTGTTAGTATATATATATAAATTTGCATGGATTACAATAAGATGTTACAAATAGTCTTTAGTGGACATATAGTATGCTGTGTATTAGCAACCCAATGTACTTGGGCAGTTCCTCTTTTAAGATAAATAAAGTGTTTCTCTCTCTCTCTATTATTCATAAATAAATAAACTTATAGAAAATAAATTATTCTTCTTCTTCCGCTCAACTAACCGCTAGCGACTATATATAGATCTAGAAAAGTAGTCCCCTTATAAAGTTTTCGTACCTAAGATATTCTTAACAATAAAGATGATATTCTTTTACTAGGCGTGATCAATCTGGTGTCGTTTAGTAAGGCCCCGATATCAAGTGAAAAGTGATTTTCAAAGGGTTTTTTTTTAATCTCTCAAAATCGAGATTTTTGACTAGGAGTCGACAACTGGGATTTATTTACCAGGTGTGTAAATATGAAACCGGAATTCGCCAATGATAGGAGTTAGCAGTCAATATAATCTTCTAACTAATCCGTCAGTGGTGTTATCTGCTTTTGCCTACATGTAATAAAGAGATCCAATTGATACCAACATCAGTTTCATTCTATAACCGTATTTTTAGTGGCGTTGAACATGTCGACTTTTGTGCCAACAAATCAAGATTTGCGGACAGCATTTATTTTCCGTTTCCTTCTGAAAAAAATTGGAGCATTATCACATAGGATGCTTGTTAAAGCTTACGGGGAGCATGCCCTAGGCAAATCTCAATGTTTCGATTGGTTCAAAAAATATAAAGATGGATTTCGATAAAAGAAACAAAGACCGTGGAAAAACCGAAAACGCTGATGAAGCGTTTGTTGGACAATTATTACATGTGAAACCGTCTCCATTTGTTTGAAAGGCATGGAAAAGATCCAGAAGGTCGGAAAATGGGTACCTCATCAACTCAATGACAGGCAGCAGGAAGCTCGAAAAACCTCATGGCAAATGCTGCTCGCCAGGTACAGAAAAAAAGTCATTTCTTCATCAAATTGTGACTGATGATGAAAAGTGTATTTACTTCTAGAATCCTAAACGTAAAAAATCCTGGGTAACTCCTGGTGAACCATCGGCATCGCTTGGGGAGGAAGAAAATGCTCTGTGTCTGGTGTGATCAGATGGGTGTTACCTACTATGAGCTACTGAAACCTGGGGAAACTGTTAGTACGGAACGCTACCTACAACAGATGATAAATTTGAATAGAGATTTGCGCCAAAAAGTCCCAAATATCAAGAAAGGACACACAAAGTGATCTTGCTCCATGACAATGCCCCATCACATTCGGCAAAACGGACCAAGGAAACGATCCAAGTGTTTGGTTGGTAAATTCTTCCGCATGCGGCTTATTCACCAGATTTGGCCCCATCCGATTACCACCTATTTACCTATTTGCATCGATGGGACACGCACTAGCTGAGCAGCGCTTCACTTCTTATGTAAATATACGAAATTGGTTAAGTGATTGGTTTGACTCAGAAGAGGAAGCATTATTTTGGCGGGGAATCCACAAATTGCCTGAATGATGGGAAAAATGCATAGATAGCGAAGGACAGTACTTCGAATAAAAAAGTATGTATCATTTTTACACAATCAACTCTTCTTTGCTATTTGAAAAATTCCGGTTTCAAATTTACACACCTGGTAAGCAGATCGAACCCTTGATTAAATGAAAAAGACTGGATGGGAGTTGGCTTATATTACGGTATCATAACCTCCCGAAATAGATTACGCCCAAAACTAGCAAAGCGACATCTTTACCAATATTTAACCCTTTGGACTCGGCACCGTTTCGGACGTTACCTACCGGCTACTCGGCGCAACTTATTCGCGAAAATGTACACCCTGAAAATGTAATATTATGTAGTGAAATTTTAGAACCAAGTAAGGAATTTCATTAAAATTCCTACATATTATGTATTTGAGAAATTTCAAGAACACATAGTTACCAGTTAATTTTTTTTAATTTAGGTATGAATGCGTGTTCTTTAATTCTTCTAATTGTTATTTTATTTTTTATTTCCCATTTCTAGGTTTATATTTTATAGGTTTATATTATTACTTCTTTTTTTATGTACATTTGTACATATTTATTGAGTGAATGTGTCCTTACAACTCTAATATTAATGCCCTTGATTGTGGCAGAATTTATTAATTCTTTCAATAAAAACAAATTTAAATTTTATATATTTTATTTATAATTCATTACATACAACGATGACATTTCTTTTACTGCATATTTCATTACCTTACATGTAAAAATGATCTTTTCCCTAACATTGCTTCGAGTTTCTTGTAATATGAATGAAAAAAAAACATCGACTGCAAAGGGTTAAAAGATTGATGTACTATAAAAATTATAAAAAACACCGCGAGCTGCGACCGTCATTTATCACCAAAAGTGAAATATCCTATAAATAGTTTTTACGATTTGTTTATGTCCTTATATGTTAAAAACTGAAAATTATTTGCATTGTCTCCGTAGCGGAGCCCTCGAGTTTGAATACAAATTTTAAATGGCTCCGCTGCGGAGACCTCGAGTGCAAAGGGTTAATTAGTAACGCATTCTTTAGGACTTACTTTATCGCATTTAGATTAAGGGAGAGCGGGGTTGGTTGGCATAGGGGGTAGGTTGGCCATTGGCTTATAGTTTCCATCACACCTGTTGTGAAAGCCCCACCATTGTACCATGTGACCCGCTTGACCTCGGGAGTCTTGTCCTGAGTTTTCAATCCGTTGCTAACAGTGTAAAGAAGAGTATGCTTCATTGATTGATTTTACAACATGTAAGTAAATTTTTATATTTTCCGTAAATTTGGTTAAAAGGCATGACAAAACATTTGACTCTGATTCTGTCCACATAGCCCCAAACTCCTTTGAAAAACCTAACCTTTCGACTAACCAGTTTCTTGTTTGATTGTTCTCCGCTGTCCTGGCAGCCATCTTTCAAATGATCTCTCCTGAGGGGTTAGTAGGAACTCTTCACCTTTTTTTTAGCGTAGTAGCAATTCACAAAAGCAAGGTAAACATAAAAAAAGTTGAAACTAGCAATTGTCTTTAGTTCCAGCTAAGGGGATGAGAGCATGCTTTCTTATGCAGAATGAGACGGTAGTCTAAACTTCTGTCTTCTTCTATTGTCATTCTATTTTCCCTTATAAGATGTTAAAAACCGATTCAAAATTATTATACCATTATCGTGCAGCTTTTAATAACAATAATATGTGTCAGGTAGTACTTTAATGAGATGGCTAAACAACCCCACCTTCTAGGCCAACCTGCCCCAAATAGGGGGTTAGTTGGGATACTCTGGATTAAGGAATTCTTCAATTTTCTATGATCTTAGTATTATATATTATGTTGTTTAAAGAATACTTGAAGTACTCTAATACTTGGTGTTTACAGTGGTATCAGCTCTATTGGGATCATATTAACAGGAACGACTAAACAATAAAAAAAGTGAAAACTGTTACCAACCAACCCCGCATTCCCCTACCTTCGAATTCGGATTGGCCTCATGTTAATAATATTAACCCGGCTATATGGCGGACCATATTCATGGGGCGACAGTAAAACCGTTATTGGTAAACCGCCATAAAAATAAGGACGAGGGAAGGACATAAAGTCGCAGGACATTGAGGGAGAAGATATCCTCGGGTAAGGATCCTTTATGTCCTCCAGCGACAAATTTAATCTCCCACATCCTGACCCGGTCTCCATTCTATATTCATCGTCACAAACAGTCTTTGACACCTCATTTTATATTCACTCTCCGCCGTATTTTCTTCTATGCTCTCCTTATTACTTCTTTTGGGAACTTTAAAATAATTAAATTACCTACGTTTATTATAACAGGTGTTCAGAAAGAGTATTCGGGGTTTTGTTACTGTGAAATGATAAGAAGTGTTTTGGCCCAAGAACTTCAAGAGTTTAAAGGATATAACTCTAGAACATGGTTTCAGCAAGACGGGGCCACTTGCCATACTTCACACTTATCAATTGCTACGGTAAACGAATTATTCCAAAACAAAGTGATTTCTCGTAGAGGCACCATTAACTGGCCTCCCAGGAGTCCCGATCTCAGTCCGCTTGACTTCTTTCTGTGGGGATACCTGAAAAGTAGGGTATACGAAAAGAAACCGACGAATCTAACGCAATTGAAGCAAAATATTACAACAGATATGATGGCAATCTCAAGAACAATGTGTCAACACGTTTTTAGAAATCTTCAAGAGTTTAAAGGATATAACTCTAGAATATGGTTTCAGCAAGGCTTATCAATTGCTACGGTAAACGAATTATTCCAAAACAAAGCGATTTCTCGTAGAGGCACCATTAGTTGGCCTCCCAGGAGTCCCGATCTCAGTCCTCTTGACTTCTTTCTGTAGGAATACCTGAAAAGCAGAATTGGGCATATTTAAATAAAAATGTAATTATGATTATGACTAATAATCAAAAATGTGAATAATGATTGTAATCATCATTCACAAATCATTCTTTAGCGCGGAATCATTAATCATGAATTGTATTGATCACTAGTCGTAGAGTATTCAAGAATATAATGTATTCACAATTATGAATGACCATTATTCATTATTAAATGTTAGTCAGTAATCATGATTAACATGAATTCATTATTCATTAATCATGACTAATGGGAATTCACTACTCATGATTACAGATCATTCATTAATCATGAATAATATAAATTCATTAATCATGATAACAAAAAAAATCACAATTCTGAGTCTTACTAGTCATGAATGATGATTGAAAATTTGTTTGCTCTTTCTATACTTGTCAATAGACCTCTACTAATACCCATTGGAATAAGGGTTTAATTCATTACTTCTGACTTCTAATGCTGTTCAGTTGACTACACCCACTCTTAGGACTAGTCCTTGCTCATTAGGACATCTTTTAATTCAGAAATGTATCCTCGTATTTTAAATTTAAATGAATAATGATTATGAATATATCATTTTCATGACTGATGATTGGTGAATATTTGTTATATATGATTGATGAATATTAGGCATTCATGATTGATGAATATTATAATAATCCTGGCTCATGAATATATTTTACTCATGAATAATGACTAACTGAATTTATCAGTATTCGTTAATCATGAATAACTGAATACGAGTTATTCGTTATTCATTAAAAATGAATACCATAAACACTCAACAATCATTAAAAATACTCTGCAATGATTATGAATAATGGTTATTCATTATTCATCTGTTTTATATTTACAATTATTCATATTCATTAATCATTATTCAGAATGCAATTTGCCCAACTCTGCTGAAAAGTAGGGTATACGAAAAGAAACCGACGAATCTAACGCAATTGAAGCAAAATATCAGTACAGAAATGACGGCAATCTCAGGAACAATGTGTCAACGCGTTTTTAGGAATCTGCGTTTGAGATTCGAGGAGTGCCAGCAGCGTTATGGTGGACACCTAGACAATATTTTTTTTACTAAATAAATTTCCAGTTCATTGTGTTTAAATAAAACGTAAACATCCTACTTGATATTCTATATTTGAGATTTTATTCAACTTTCAAATCCCGAATACTCTTTTTGGACACCCTGTATGTCAGTGGAATGGAAAAAAATAAATACAGTACCAGTCAAAAGTTTAGACTCACTTGTTTTTAATTCACTAACTTCAAGAATATTAAGAAAATTCTAACTCAATAGGTAACATTTCAAGCATAATGATTAAGTATCGAAAAAAATTATAAATAAATTTAAAATACGATTATAGTTGTTATGTTGTTAAATAAATAAAATGTTGTAATTTATTTATTTTACAAAATAACTAAATTTCAAGGGTGAGTCTAAACTTTTGACTGGTACTGTATATTTGAAATTTTATTTATATTTATTTTCCCTATAAAAATCGTTGCACAATTATCCCATTTACAATTCATCCATTTCTTTTTAATAAAGATTATATCACATTAAGTTTATTAATAAAAAAGATTGATGTTTCTGGTTTTAGGATATGTAAAAAGATATTTTATTATTATTATTATTATTATCACTGGCGCAACAACCCACTTAGTGAGTCAAGGCCTCCTTAAGAAGATTGCCCCATCGCTCCCTATCCTGCGCAGCCGCAGTCCAATTCCGAGCACCTAGAAGATGTCTTGAATCCTTCGCGACTCCATCTGTCCACCGAAGCTTCGGTTTTCCGACACCTCTCGACCCATAGATTTGGTCGGACATCATTCTTTATGGAATGTTCCGGCATTCTGGCAATGTGGCCAGCCCTTAGAAGCCTTCCAATGCGGATGACTCTAATAATGTCCGGCTGTATATGCAGCGTTCGAAGCTCCAAGTTGCTTCTTAATCTCCAATTTCCGCTTACTTTTACTGGACCTTTTTACTTTTACTGGATTCGGCGTTTAATTTTCCTTTCGAAAACAAGGAGCCTCTGCTGGTCAGAACTCGAAATAGTCCAAGTCTCAGAGCCATACATCAAGACGGGTTGGATCAGGCTTACTTTAGTTCTCTTCGTGAGATAGAGACTTCGGAAGAGGTGGCCTAATCCGAAGAAGCTTCTGTTCGCCAGCATTATCCTCCTTCTTATCTCAGCTGACGTATCGTTATTCAACGTTAACCTGCGAACCGAGATAGACGAATCCCTCTACCTTTTCAAATTGGTAGGTTCCTGTGGTAATCCATTCTTTTTGATTAACCCTCTGGCCTGATACCATGAACTTGGTCTTTTCCGGATTTATTCCTAGACCAAGTCTCCTAGCTGAAGCCTCTAGGGCCATAAATGCTTCCTAGACTGCCTGAAAAGACCTCCACGATCTCGATGTCTTCGATATAGGCTAGGATCTGGACAGTACTCATAAAGACAGTGCCAGTTGTCTGGATACCGGATTCTCTTACCACTTTCTCTAAAGCAAGGTTAAACAGGAGGCATGCCAAGGCTTCCTACATTTACCACTCCGAAAGCCGCACTGATAGGGACCAAGTTCACGTTCTGCATAGGGTATCAGCCTCTGAAACAGGATATTGGATAAAATTTTGTAGGTACAAGGGAGAAGTGAAATGCCCCTGTAGTTATCGCTCTCCAATTGGCTTCCTTTCTTGTGTAAACGGCAGATAACATTCTTGCCCCAATTCCTTGGCATTATTTCCTCTATCCATATATCAATTATGAGGTCATGCATAACTTTCCGGAACACCTCACCACCAAACTTGAAGAGCTCCGAAGGCAACCCATCATGGCCTGGTGCCTTATTATTTTTCAGATTCAGAATTGCCTCTGTAATTTCGTTTTCATCAGGAGGGTCAATCTCATCCTCAGCAGAAAGTGATATCACCTCATCCCGTGACCCATCTGTATGTTGGCAACCACCAAGCAGGTTACTAAAATGTCGACTCCACCTAGCAAGTGCCTGAGACTTCTCATTAAGGAGTGTTCCACTTTCATTATTGCAGGCATTTGCCTTGAGCTTAAATTGTTTTCTACCTTTATTGATCTGTTGGTTAGAACTTTCGGCTTTCCTCAGCACTTCTCAAGTTCCTCCAGATTTTTGCCATTTCCTCTTTTTTTTGGCGATGTAAACTTTTCTTCTCGTCATTTCTGACGGTACTCTACCATAGCTCCACGTGTACGCCTCTGAAAAATCGCTTTGTGCGCTTCATTTTTTCGCCTTGTGGCCTCTGCACATTGTTTGTCATAACAGGAGGGTTGAGTATCTTTCTGTTGTTGTCTCAGTATTATTTTAGCAGCTTGATGAATTGAGTCCCTATATTTATTCCACCTATCGTCAATGGAGCATTCCGTTATTTCTAGTCGGTGAATTCTTTGTTCTAAATCAGCCATATATGTTGCACTAATTCCATCTTCCTATGCAGCACTCAGCATGTATTTAATAATTGTGTCAACTTGCTTATTTTCAAAGGAATCTTACACAACATTTTTTTTTTAACTAATGCGTCAAATATTAGTTGATTTACATTCATTCAGTATTTTTTAGGTTCATGATTACCGATTGAAAATAAAACGTCACACAGTTGTAATTGGAATCATTTGTTCAGTTGTAAATTGTAAGAATCAGTTGTAAATTGTGGAAATCATTAGCCAAAAACCTAAAAAAAAAAAAAAGTGCCTGAAAAAGGCAAGCATATAAGCATTAAGTTCAATGACTAATAACACTGACTCATTTAATTTTAAGTACCTATTATATTTAAATTAAAGTAAAGAAAGGATTCATACAAAAATTAATTTGAAATACCCAGAGTGGTGGTATTTATATTTTCTTAATCTCACTGATAAAAAAAAGAATTATAGGATTTTAGTATTTTTTTTTAGATTTTTGGCCACTGAATTAAAAAAAATTTTCGCTGTTCGTCGTGAGACATCTATTCCTCTTTGCTTTATGCGCATTCCTTTACCAATCAACTAAAATAAGCAGGTTTAGCTACAATGCATTTAAATGTCTGCAAAGAAGCGAGTTGTATAAAATAAAAAAAGTTGTAGATGAAAACCCAGAAAGTTTCTAAAGCTACAACAGCTATGTAGTCGAAGTTTAAGTTTCATTTCAGTAAATTGAGTTGGTTTTTTTTTTTTTATGATAGATTACCAACTAAAATGTGAGCTGGAACTTTGTTCATTTCGTTGCTTTCTTTTTTACGGTACATTTATCCTTTTGAAAAATACATAAACAGAGAGAGAGAGAGGTTCTTCGCTTGGTATCAATTACAAAATAATTAGGTATATACTATTTTTTTTTTCGAAATGAGAAAACAACACGACTATATTTGTAATAAAAAAGATTATCAGATATCTGTCCGTGCTATAAGCAGGTTTCAGGAAAAAAAAGTCTCAATGGTTAAATAAGTCTTATAGAAATGGCAATTTGTTTTTATTGAATTTAAACAGATTATTTTCCTTTGCTTACAGATTAGTTTCCTAATCGAAGTTTTCGTAAAGAGTAATGAAACGATATGTTTTTTATTTAAATTAATAATATTGTAACACTTATGTGGGTAACAAATATTTATTTAACTGAAATATACAGTTATCACAATGCCAAAGAATTATTACAACTTAAACTTTTGTAACTTGAGCAGGTTACAAAATTGATAACTTTATCACAAACAATCATATGACTTGAGCAACACAGACTTCAACTTCCTCATTCAGTCTCTGCCCCTTATATATATCGTAAATAGTGGAGCCTGGAATCTTCTCGAACAATGTCGGCAATTCTCCGTCATCACGGAATGATCTAGACAAAAACAGTTCGTTCTAACCGGTTATTTTGTTCCAGCATGCGGTCCGGGAGGTTACGCCATATGTTTTGTTTATTTACTTATCAGTTTAACGTTACACTGCCCCCTCCTTAGAGACATACCTCCTGGATGTCTTCTCTTCCATGCGTGCCTGCTCCCTAGGTTGAACGAGAGGTCTCTTCCGTAATCCGCTGCTTCTTCTTCACGGTTCCCCGTATATGGCGCCAAGCGATCATTATGGACGACAATGGGCTTTCCTTTGGGGTACCTGAACACCCTGTAGACCAGATCGTTGATGTTCTTCTTAATCACGTATAGTTCTCGCCTTCCTTGTGGTTTGTAGAGCTAAGCAAGTTCTCCTTCTTCGTATCCACCCTGGTTGGCCCTGCTCCCGCTTTGTCTCCTCATCCGATCTCTGGCGACGTGCCTCTTATTGAGGGTGATATCGATTCTCTTCTCGAGGCAATGACGGATCGACGCCTTCAATCACCCTGTCTTTCTGCTTGCCTTTCAGCTCGCTCTTCGTAGCCGCCTGCCGAACCAACGAGGTAATCGACGCTGAAGTCTCAACCTTAGTGCCTTTTCGAAGAAAACTTGAGCGATTATCCCTCGAAGAAAGTTTTACACTCTGTTCTACGATGGTTACCACACCGGCTGGTCCCCGCCTCCGTAAGGGCAGCACCTCTCCACTGACCTTGACAATCCTCCGTCCCAGGTCGAGCTGAAAGCCATACGCGTTCATAAGGTCCATCCCGAGGATTACATCTTCTTCAATGTCAGCCACTAGGACCGAGTGTGAGACACGGTTTGAGCCTAACTGTAACTTTACCTCGGTTTCCCCGAATACCTTGGCTTCTTCTCCGGTCGCAGTCCTCAGCTGCCATCTGGATGGCGTCAGTCTTTTCTTGCCAGCCACACTTGAAGAGACAATAGTCTTCGTAGCTCCAGTGACAATCAACATCGTGTGCCTCTTGCCGTTGACGCTGCCATCCACATATGCGCTGTCGTCTCGGTGTCCCAATGAGGTTACCATTATTGGGGAAGCACCTTGGTGACCGCCCCGGGAAGCTTTTATCCTCCGGGTATTGGCGTGTCCTATTTTTCCTGTCAGAAGCTTGCTTTTCTTTGCAGGATCTCCTAATGTGTCCGAGCTTCCCACAGCTCCAGCACCGCACGGGTCTCCTTTTCCGGGATTCTAGGACTTTTAAAACTTCAAAAACAAGATTCTCCAAGTCTGCGGTTATTGCCGGCTCCCTGCAGTTCCTACCCCGGAAGGGTCTTCTCTGCGAGTCTAAAGCCTTCTTCGCAACCCCTGAGAGAACACCTTCTTGGTCTCTGTGGTTCAAATTGTCAAGATAGGTAGTACGCCTGGTCTGGACACACCCATAGCTACGAGAAGCCTCGGTAGCCGCCTCAAACACCAATGCTATGGTTAGTGCATCCACCAGCAATTTAGGGCGAGCAAGCCGCACCGCCCTCTGAAGCTCCAAGTCACTTAAGCCGTCAATGAATGCTTGGACTGCTAAGCACTCCAACAAACTTTCTGGGGCTGTCGGATAAGCAAGTCTTACCATCTTGGCAATGTCCGCCTAGAACTCCTGGATAGTCTCTGATGCCTGTTTTCTGTTCTTCAGCTGGGACTGGTACACTTGTTCAAGGTGGGCGTGACCAATACGCATTTCCAGCCGGCTTACTAATGCGTTGAAATTGTAGGGGTCGTCGGCGTTTATGGTCTGGAGGACATCTAGAGCTTCACCCCGGAGGGCTACCGTTAGAGCAACATCCTTATCTCTCGTGGACCACCCATTGGCGCTAGCCGCAGCGTTGAACTGCTTGAGGTAGTTCGCCCAGGAAGACTTACCATCAAAAGTTGGTGGCTTCACCTTCCTCTTCTATCGGTGGCTGTTGGGTGATATGCTTTCTAACGGCTACCTGAACTTTTTCTTCCAACCTTCTTTCTAATTTCTCAAACTCCTCTTCCAACATAACAGCCCTTGTTTCCTGCTGAGCCAGCCTGTCGTTCAACCCAACCACGTCGCCAGACAAGTTGGTCAGCTTTTCATTTAATCCATTCACATCACCAGATAAATTGGTCAGCCTGTCATTTATCTCAGCCGATAAGCTTGATTTCAGGCTAATCATCTTCTCATTGAGCTCCTCAGACTGGCTGGCCAATTTATCATTTAATTTAGTCAGCTTTTCATTTAATTCTGCCAATTGACTTGTTAATTTATCATTTATTCCTGCCGATTGACTAGTTAATTTATCATTTATCTCGCCTGATAAATTAGAAAATTTATGATTTAATTCAACAAACATAGCCTTCCTAGAGCTATCTTCAAACTCTACTGTTTCAGGATCTACGCCCTGACTCCAGTAATACTCACGTAAGCGGGCCAACAAGATCGCTTTTGTCCCTGTAGTGTCTAAATCCAGCTGTTCTAATTCTCTCCGCAGCTCCGTAACTTTAAGTTCTCCAATTCGTTTACCTGGCATTTTTTTTTCTTCTCTCAACCCCACACCTGACACCAGTTGTAACACTTATGTGGGTAACAAATATTTAATTAACTGAAATATACAGTTATCACAATGCCAACGAATTATTACAACTTAAACTTTTGTAACTTGAGCAGGTTACAAAATTGATAACTTTATCACAAACAATCATATGACTTGAGCAACACAGACTTCAACTTCCTCATTCAGTCTCTGCCCCTTATATATATCGTAAATAGTGGGGCCTGGAATCTTCTCGAACAATGTCGGCAATTCTCCGTCATCACGGAATGATCTAGACAAAAACAGTTCGTTCCAACCGGTTATTTTGTTCCAGCATGCGGTCCGGGAGGTTACGCCATATGTTTTGTTTATTTACTTATCAGTTTAACGTTACAATATTGTAACTTTAAATCTTTAAATATAAAAACATATGGTTTACAATCCCGAAGCTTTTGTTGGAATGAATTAGACGGTCGGAACAAACCGCCAGAGCACGTGTTTGGGTCTAGATTTTTTGAGCTCTTGCATTGTATAAGGAATTTAAGTATGTAATTAAAATCTGGTATGACGCGCACAACTCACAAGTTTTACTCACGAACTTTCTCAAATTAGAAATTGACGTATTTCGATAATAAATAAACGCCATTGAGGGACCAAAATTCGAACAAACCTGAACAGTCGAATTTTTTTTTTCGCTTGCTTGTTTTTTACTGCGAGTTGCTTTTGTAAATATATTGTGAAGGTGAATCGATAGGAGGTGTATTTCCATCTCGTAGTAAATTTTGTCTATTAAGCCATTCTGGAAACCGAGAACGATTACAGTTCCTCTATAATCACTTTATATTGCATTCAGAAGTCTATTATGGAACTAAATTTTCTAAACTAAAATATAATTAATTAAATATTATCTTATACCATGTTTTTTTCACACCTTAAATGCTTTAAATAATTTGAGCATCACGTATCTACTCTCTAAAATACAATAAAAAATTTATTGTTGTTAAAAGTTTTTATTTTTGATCAGTTTGATTAAAATCGTTAGAGCCGTTTTTTTAATAAAATTTAAAAAAATGTGAAAATGAGACAAAATTTATTGAATAAAGTAGTATGACTCTGTATGACCAATTGTAATTAAATTTCGGTTAGCACGTCGCGGGCATATACATCCATCAAATACCCAGTTCGATCAAAATCGTTGCTCCATTTTTTTAGTAAATAAAAAATGCAAGTGGAAATGAGACAAAATTTATTTAATAATGTGCCCCCTTCAATTGCCAAAATTTGTTTAAGAAGTCCCCCTCTGTTTGACGAATTTTGATGGAATTTATAAGGTCAAATCGCAGGCATATTCATACACCAAATACCCTATCTCACGTTCGTACGGTTTATGGTTTTTGGTTCTGAGTTTGCTTGTGTGACTATCACTCAAACACACTCAGACTATTTGGCGGAACTTGGCTATTTGGACTCAGGGGACCCCAAAACTTGTATTTCCGTTGAAAACCGGAAGTCAATTTTTACGATAAGTTAAAAAAAAAAAATCTGGATGTAAAGTTTACATTATTGATTAGAATGACATATCTCCATTTATGAATGACGTCCTACTTCGAAATATCAAAATACTTTAGTATAGTAGCGTAATCCAAAGCAGGACTGAACAGATTGCTTTGTTACGAAACCAAGTGTAAGGCAGTGTGCTGTGCAGTGCTTGCATTTTTCCCTAATGGCATCACTTAACAACAAAGAATGGACCTCGACACTTTACCTTTAGGACAATTTGTTACAAAGCTTCCTCCGAAACGTTTAATGATTGAGGAGACCAGAAGCCAATGGCCGCACTAATTTGATCATATTTAAAAGGAAATTCATTCATTAGAACTAGTTAAATTAAATCGCATGTATGTAATTAATGTTTAGATAAACTGCATATTAATTAAACAATGAAATTCAATTAATTAACTGCCAAGTTCACTTGAGAGTTCTTTAGCCTTAGCTTTAATAAGACGGTCTAAGATTGGTATTTGGGATCTCATTTGTTTAAAGCAATTTATCAATTTTTTTTCCAAATATTCATGAGCGGCAGAGCGCAGTCGTTTATTTGATGCTGAAGTTAATCCTTGGGCTGCGGTTGAATCTATTTTATCTTTTTTTTTTTTTATATAATGGTTGAATTTGGAATTCCATATTTTTCTGCGATGGTTTTCTTACTTAGAATTGCCGATTCAATATCCTGGGGAATTTTTAATTTTTCCTTGATTGATAAGGATTTACGTTTGTGACACACGTTTACCAACGAACTCATTGTTTATTTTTAAAAACACTTTAAACGACTACAGTACACTGATTCGAGTAATACAGAAGTCGAAACAGAACTGAGCTAGTTTTGAGAAAAAGTCAATGGAATTAGAGAGAGAGCAAAAGCAAATCGGATTAGTTAAGAGTAAAAAAACACCTCGATTCTAGAAACTGGAGCTACTTCGTCTTCCCGCGCTCATTCTACGTAATACAGTAAAAAAAAAAAAGAAAATAATAAAAATTCTAGCAGTTCGTTATAACAGAATATAATAATTCTCAGGCATCAAATTTAGTTCGTAGTTCGCACTAACCGAGGGATTTCGCTATAACGAGGGGTTCAGCAAAAATATAACGGTAATTTTAGGGGGATAGTATTTCGGTTCGCTATATCGAGGTGTTCGTAATAATGAGGGTTTACTGTAGTATCTTTTCTATTTCATTATTATTACAAATGGTACATTAATAACTAACTCGATTTTCCCATGGATTGTAATTTATCTCAAACAGTTCTCATTTTACTTTAGATAATATTTTTTGTAAATCAAGATCATTTATGTATGATATTTTGATGGGTATTAAAGCTTTATAAGATAGTCTGATTGGTGATTTGAAAAAAAATATATATCCATTATGAGAATAAGAACATCATTAAATTCATATTATACACAAATGCTACTACCATAGAAACTAAATATGAAATGCGTATATTTATTCAACTCAACTCTTTTTTTTAATTTTAGGAGGGTTGATCCCTCAAATTCCCTTGGGACAATCCTTGTAATCCCGATATCCGGATGCGGACCAGGAGAAGCTAAAATCTCTTTATACTGAGCACGTACGAGCTATGACCGAATATGAAAGAAGCGGCTGGTAGATAGTGTCCCAATCCAAATTTCAAAAAATGAAATGATGCATATCCAAGGACTTAAAATACTCATAGCAGCAATTAAAAACACTCCAACTAATAACTTTTTTTTATTTATACCATTTCCAAGTCAAAATTAACATTGTCCAAAGCAATCATAACCTGTTTCAGGTTGGGATAAATTCTTAAATACAATATTAAGGTTAATTTAAAAATAATTATTTTAATTTTCGTAATAACTTTTAAAATAATTTTGACATACTGCATTGATAGTTTTTTCGTTTTTCAGAAGACTGAGATTAGGGTACAATTGACTAGGGAAAGGTTACAATTAATTTGGACAAAGCTATATTGGACTTGGAACTGGTTAAGCAGACCTTACACGATCAATAATATTGTCAATATCAGAAATGTCAATATATTGACAATACTGTCGTTTTGCCTTGAGGGTCCATCTTCAATGTTATTGACAAATTTTATATCAATAAACTATCTCAGGGCGTTTGTTTGCACCATTTAGATAAGGTCTTTCGAAGTGATTTTTCGTGACATTGAGTCTTTGAACAAGCTTTTGTAGCCATAATTAAGACTATCTGAAGTATTCGAATAGCTCAAAGAAATCGATGGATGAAAGAATGGTTGAAAAAATGTAAAGAATATTCTCATATGAGACTACTGAAGGAAATCAGATTGACAGATGCAGATTTTTACAATTATTTAGAATGAAAGAAAGGACGTTCATAAAATTATTAAAAATGCAGGAACCATTCTTGAGAAGACAGAACACACACATGAGGGAATGCATCCCTGTTACAGAGAGATTAGCCTTAACCCTAAGGTACAAACAAAAGGTAGAAATTTTGAAGATTGGAAATTCTCTGTCATCATGTCACCTGCAACTATCAGCGAAACTATAATTGAAACGTGTGAAATTCTTGCTTATATCCTACGGGACAACTTGAAAATAAGTGATTTAAATAATTTTTCAAATATAATATCAGTATGGCATAGTACAGAACCTCTTCACTGGTTATAATAAAGGTTGTAAGCAGACCATCCCAAACTTATGGTGCGCCCGATTGCGAGAAGTCAAGAAGCGCTCACTCCACTTTTGGATATTGACGCTCCGAAATCAGAATATCTAGATTTTCATCAATATCTTCTCAGTACCGCCATCAATACTCAAATGTTCACCTTACGCGATCAATATTATTGTCAATACCATACTGTCAATACCATACATGTACAGTACCATATTGTCAATATTATTGATATCCGCTTTAGATTGACTTAGAAATGGTACCATTGACTTAACAAGGTTACATTTAACATAGCTCTACGAATATTATTATTTACTTATTACTTTGTAATAACTTACTATTTCAGAAAGAGACTAAAATAGCTATTAATATATAGCTATTAAATAGGTAGAGACCAGTTAATCTATCTAACTAATTTCAATGTGTTTTGCGAAACCCCAAACTCCTTATAATGTCCAAATAGGCCTTAGAATAGCGCTAAAATATAAAATAGAAAGCCGGCAGTCTCCCTAACCATCATCGACATCACAACAGGATTCAGGAATGACCTATATAGAATAAAAGGAACAAGCCCAGTTCATAAAATAAATAGGCTGATGTCAGAAGATAAACTCACCTCTTTAATGTGGAACCAGCCAAATTACAACAGTCCACTTCTGTGGCAATTCCTTCCAAATTTATTTGTTTGTCTGTTTGCTACTAAGGCTAATCGGACGATGCTACAATGGGAGTCCTAAATTTTGTCTATCCAGGTATAATCAGGAGAGGGATATTTAACGAGTACCTGACATCGTAAAGGCTCGGGACGTCTATTTTACGACCTATCCCAGGGACGGCATAGCCAAGGATTTTTTACTCCCATTAAAAAATCTTAGGGCTACCTCGGGACACGAACCCACGACTATTAGGTGCCATGCTAACCACTACACCACAGGTGACCCCTATTGTTGGGTTCGAACAGTGTTAATGGTTTTAAATTTATACACATTTCATTATTGTCTAGGTTTAAATAATTTTTAATAACGGAAATATTAATTTTCAATGTCTGACAAACAAATTAAACTCACATAACTAAAAAAGTTTACAAAAAGTATGAACTTGTAACGTTATAGTAATACAATGATAAGTATTTTAGGTTGCCATACTAACCACTACACCACAGGTGACCCCTCCGTCGAAATTAAAAAAAAAAATTACTGCACAAGATATCAGGCGGAAGTAGCTTTGAGAGTCTCATCAATGAGATCCGTTTCTTAAATAAGAAGAGATAGAGAATTTGAGTACATATATGTATATATATGTAATACATGTATATATGTCTGCTTTAAGTATATATACTAAGAATATGTTTAAAATGGAGTTCTCGAGCCTCTACAATGTCAGGTATTAGTTAAAGATTACTATGCTAATTATACCTGGATAGAAAAAATTTAGGATTTCCACAGTAACATCTTCTGATTAGCCTTAGTGGAGTAAAGTGACGTTAAATAAACCAAAAAAAGGGAAACCCAGACTAAAAAATAGTTGTTTTTTTTTTTCGGATGCGACATCATTACTAAAAACCCTGGAGGCATAATGGAAATCCTGACTTCTTCCAATTCTTCAAAGAGAATTCGAAAATCCCTTCCAAGTAGTTACTGGAAAGTAGTACATCAACGAATAAATAAGTCATTCTCTCAGTGTGTATCGTTGGCGGATCTAGGGCTGCAGACCCCTTTGAAAAATATTTTGTCAGTTAAAGATATTTTTTAATATAATATATTCTGCCACAATCAAGGGCATTACTATTAGAGCTGTTGAGGGCACATTCACTCAATAACTACATACAAATGTACATAAAGTAATAATAATAAATCTCTCTCTCTCTATATATATATATATAAGAGGCTTTGTCCTGACTGACAGAATCAACGCAGAGCAAAAACTACTAATGATAGAAACTTGAGGTTCGGAATTTAGATTTTAAATGCGATGTAGGTAACCAATAAGAAAGGAATTTCAAAAATGTAACCCCCAAGGGGTTTAAATGGCGAAATTGTCGTTTAACTCTAACGGACACCTATTTTTGCACTTCGAGAAAAATTATCTAATTTGGACTCATTTTAAAGATCTTGATAAGACGAGCTCGAAAGCCCAGGTGCGTCAAAAACCATGTTTTAAAGCCAAAAAATGAAACGAAAAAATGAAAAGCAATTTTTTGTTTCGGTGGTTTTAGTGAACTCCCTCCATTGCGCGTCTCCCTCTCTTCTACCGAGCCGACAGCTTCCCCTTCCAACATTCCACCTGCCGAAAGCTCCGATTCTACTAAATCTCCTTAGCATATTATATTAAATCAATACCATGATCACAGAATTGATTTTAAAGGCTCGCGGGGATAGCCGCGACGGGGAATGCTAGTAAAATATAAACCTCACATTCCTACCCATTTACAATTACAATACCTATTTCATACAGTACTCATTAATATAGGGGATGGTTGTGGTAACGCATTTAAAGGGATAACTAGTTCAGAGATTCGCATTTCTTGTTGAATACAAGAAAATAACCTGTTCAGCCATCGACTTTATTCTGAATCGTCGCTACGGCTCTGTATTTAGGTATATTTATAATATCTAACAATCTACACGAATTTTATAATTCATGTGACATTGACAATTTTTATTTTTTGTGCTACAAATAAAAATATCTAAAAGAATACCTATACGACGGAACTGGTTGAAGAATTTAAACATCCATTTTAAAAAGAGTGTAGTTGAAAGCTTACATCCTGAACTGAACAGAGGGCACTCACAAAAAACATTACAACGAATAATACACGCTAACACCCATCTGAAAATAACGGTACCTACTGTATTCTACCAAAACCAACAACTACCATTCATTGTATTTTCTTTTTAGCGGGACAAAAAAAAAAAAAAGTTCTTTTTAAGAGGGAATGGTTTGCTGTTAGGCGGACAAAGGATATCCCCTAGTTTTTTACATAATGTTTATTTTTAAATAACATATTATTTTATAAAGTATGTGGCATACTTGAGGCGTTTGCTCTCAAAACCAGCACATTCCATATTTTTCTGAAATCCACTTTTTTGCATATTTTGAAAGATTAGAGGATCCTTCATAATCTGACTAAGGGATTTAGCTCAAATCCAGCTCATTCCAGAAAGGAAGGCCAGCAGAAGAAAACCAAAAATGTAAGCCGATGTATTACGACGACAACGATTTCATTTAAATAACGAGCCTTCTTTTTCCTTTCACTCCTTGCTTTCTGCATTGTATTTACAATTTATCTAATACAATCGAAGGGTGAGGGGGAAAAACCACGGTAGACCACTTTTTGTTGATTTGAAACAAGTGGTGCCATTTGATAGTATAGTAAGTGTACTTTCTTTTCATACTTGTTACAGTCAAGAAAAAAAAACGATAGTCCACATAAAATTGATAGTTTAAAATCGATACAAGGGGGAAAAACAGCTGAAGTCCTGATTGTCGGGGAAAGATTAACAGTAGTCCATTTATGTGGTGGTTGTCTAGGGTTGAAGTGTAAATGAACTGTGATTTTAGTTCAAGTAAAAATGAATACAAGTGAACACAATTAACAAAAAAAAAGAAAAAAAAAAACACGGACGAATGTGTCTGATGTCATGAAAAAACTGAAATCCGGTTCATTATTAAAAGTTTAATTAATACTGGGATGGGACCAAAAGATCAACGCGAGTAACATAACTATCGATCTCACAAAAAGTAGACAGAATAGAGAAACGAATTCACTTCTATTAGCAAATAGTTTTGTTTGTTTACCCAAAAAGTAATAATAATTTACGGGTCACAAACAAATAAGCAATGGACTACAGTGGTTTTAACCCCCAACAATGAGCAGTTTGGTGATGTTTTGTTATTTCATTGGCATTTAAACTACTATTTGGTTTTGGAAATTTTGTACAGTGGTAAACAATTATCTGGGTTAGAGACATATGTTTTTTGAAACTGATTTTAACTTTAGGAAAATGGATTAAGATGACCACTAACTTTAAATTTCATTTTTCTCAGAATGGACTAGATTTGACTACCGTGGTGTTTCCCCATGACCCTTCAATTAGAAAATTTTAAAAAAAATTAACTTTAGTACTGTGGACGTGATAAGTTTTTTGTCTCTCCTGTAAAATTTCCAAAAATGGAATGAGCTGGTTTTGATAGCAAACGCCTCACTTATGAAAGAGCCCCAGCATGTATCTGACAGATGTAGTCTGTGTATTAGAAGATTTAAATATAAATATATTTTTACGTTAAACAAAAACAAAAGACAAAAGATATCGTTTGGAATGATTTTATACCTATTGTTGTAACAAACTATCAGTTGAAAAAACTGTCATAGCACGTGTTCGTGACCACGATATTCGAGTAACATCTACGTCGTTCCACGAGGTTCTAGGTTCTTCTTCTTACGACTATATATAAGGAGCGATAGACTGGATAGTTAGTCTTAATCTTAGTCTTGTTCTCAAGCTCAAGCCTTAGTACAAAGTGATTATTGTTGTAAACTTTTCAATTAGTTTGATTATTTTTATGATTCGTGTGGCATTTTATATTGTTATTTTCGTTAAATAAAAATTGTTACCCCCACATAAATGTTACAATCTATAATTTTTATCCTACATTTCTTTAATTTTTGAGTTCAGAAAGAAAAAAAAAAAAAAATTCATGCACTGAATAATACAGAAACTAGCCGATATTAGGGATGCGACATCGATGTCGATGTTTCTGTCGATTTAAAATCGATGTTTTAAGTAGTTGACTTCTTTATTTTTTATTGAATGAGTACTGTAAAGAAAAATAGAACACTTAAAATCAAGCTTGAAAGGGATATACATGTACAAAAGATAACCAATAAATATTTAAATAAATGTTAAATAAATATTTAAATAAAAAACATAACTGCTGGTGGAGGCTGTGACCCATCATTGGGTTGTTGGGCCGAACTAGTTAGTTAGTATTTTAAACATCGACATTTTGACTAAAACAAAGATGTTTTTAACATTGATGTTTAGACAAAAACAAAAATGTTCTAAACATCGATGTTTTAACTGAAAAAAGGTGTTTTTTAATCGATTTTTTGACAAAATTTAAATACATTTTTATAAATATAGATGTTTTGATAAAAAAAGAGATTTTTTAACATTGATATTTTGACAAAAACAAAGATGTTTTTAGCACCGATGTTTAAACAAAAATGAAAACGATCTTAGCATCAATGTTTTAACAAAAAACCAAGATTGTTTTAACATGTTTTGACAAAATCAAATATGTTTAGCATCGAAGTTTAGACAAGAACAAAAAAAATGTTTTTAACATGGAGACTATATATTGGATATATTTCCTTTGTTATACCTACCCTTTCTTGTTTCTGTAAAATGTTCAACTTCAAATAAGGTAATACAATTTTTAAAAGGCATCACAGAACCATATGATCATTTGAATTACTTTATTTGCTGCTGTTTGTAAAATCTTTAAAAATATTCACCAGAAATACGATTTTCTGTACATACTAGGGAAGCGACATCGATGTATGAATATGTTTGGGTCCTAAAAGGTTAATGTTAAAAAAATGAATATGAAAAATTATTAATGTCGAAAACACCGAAGTTTTTATACATCAATTATGAAGAAAAATAAAAAAAGTTTTACACTTAACCATCGATTTAAATACGTTTGGGTACTAATATTTTGATGTTTTAAGAATATATACATACATGACGAAAATGTTTTGTGCTTGATGTTTAATCGACTTCAATGTTTTGATTGTAAAAACATCAATGTTCAAAACATCGATGTTTTGACTTCGATGTCGCATCTCTAACCGGTGTAGCACTCTAATAACAGTTAGTAAGTTCCCTAGGATGGGACTTATTAGGTCTTATTACATAATATCATTTTTGAATAAATAAGTATCACTTAGCATAAGATGTGAGGAGAATATTCTGGTTAGATAGAGTCCCTAAGTTAATTTTAAAAAAATTGTGTGGCATAAATGTTACTTAGGTATGTCCTTTGCCTCGAGGTTACAGAATTTGAGGGGCAGATTATACAGTACCCGCAACACTAAACAGTGATCCGGGTTCAGAGCTATCTACTCCCCTCGGCCTCTTTTTAACCCTTTCGTCGACTGATCAATCTTTTTACTGGTAACCGGCTCTATAAAAACAGGGCCATTTTTTTTAATATGCGTTTTTTTCTCTTAAGTAATTCATGAAAAACTACTGCCAAATTTTATGGAAAAGGGTAAATAATAATTAGATTATTCTTCAAAAGTTTACTTGCAAGGTATCTTACAAGTACGAAAAAGACACTAGCATTGACTATCGATTCAGTCTCATATGCTTTTCAATTATATAACAGAACTCGATTCTAAACTATAAAAATGAAAATTTAAGAAATGCAGGATACAACTGTCAAAATACAAAAATACACAATTCAAAACTACGATTTAATAATTATTTTCAATAAAACTTTTTAATTTTATACAAACAAAAGATAAATTGAAAAACCCAAGTACAACACATATATCAAAATCGAGGAGAACAATAAAAGAAGTCTTTAGAATAGAAAATGGAAAACGTAAAAAAGTATATAAATATAATTTATATAAATTTTTGAATTTGAATGGTGTTATGAAAATTCATTGTATAGTTTTTTGGCGTGTTCAAAATATATAATATCAAAGTATATATAAACGTTATCTTTTAATGAACTTTTAGCTAGTTACCACGTGTGTAAATATGAAACCGGAATTCGCCAATTATAGGAGTTAGCAGTCAATATAATCTTCTAACTAATCCGTCAGTGGTGTTATCTGCTTTTGTCTACATGTAATAAAGAGATCCAATTGATACCAACATCAGTTTCATTCTATAACCGTGTTTTTAGTGGCGTTGAACATGTCGACTTTTGTGCCAACAAATCAAGATTTGCGGACAGCATTTATTTTCCGTTTCCTTCTGAAAAAAATTGGAGCATTATCACATAGGATGCTTGTTGAAGCTTACGGGGAGCATGCCCTAGGCAAATCTCAATGTTTCGATTGGTTCAAAAAATTTAAAGATGGATTTCGATAAAAGAAACAAAGACCGTGGAAAACCACAAAAAAAACTTTGAAAACGCTGATTCGGAAGCGTTTGTTGGACAATTATTACATGTGACACCGTCTCCATTTGTTTGAAAGGCATGGAAAAGATCCAGAAGGTCGGAAAATGGGTAACTCACCAACTGAATGACAGGCAGCAGGAAGCTCGAAAAACCTTATGGCAAATGCTGCTCGCCAGGTACAGAAAAAAAGTCATTTCTTCATCAAATTGTGACTGGGGATGAAAAGTGAATTTACTTCGAGAATCCTAAGCGTAAAAAATCCTGAGTAACTCCTGGTGAACCATCGGCATCGCTTGGGGAGGAAGAAAATGCTCTGTGTCTGGTGTGATCAGATGGGTGTTACCTACTATGAGCTGCTGAAACCTGGGGAAACTGTTAATACGGAACGCTACCTACAACAGATGATAAATTTGAATAAATATTTGCGCCAAAAAGTCCCAAATATCAAGAAAGGACACACAAAGTGATCTTGCTCCATGACAATGCCCCATCACATTCGGCTAAACGGACCAAGGAAACGATCCAAGTGTTTGGTTGGTAAATTCTTCCCCATGCGGCTTATTCACCAGATTTGGCCCCATCCGATTACCACCTATTTGCATCGATGGGACACGCACTAGCTGAGCAGCGCTTCACTTCTTATGAAAATGTACGAAATTGGTTAAGTGATTGGTTTGACTCAGAAGAGGAAGCATTATTTTGGCGGGGAATCCACAAATTGCCTGAATGATGGGAAAAATGCATAGATAGCGAAGGACAGTACTTCGAATAAAAAAGTCTGTATATTTTTAAACAATCAACTCTTATTTGCTATTTGGAAAATTCCGGTTTCATATTTACACACCTGGTATGTCGTCCTGATATTGTTGCTTATAATGTTTTAAGATATATAATTGTCTTAAACAGTATTTAAATAAATACTAATAAATAGTATTTATATATATATATATATATATATATATATATATATATATATATATATATAGGTAATAAATAGTATTTACCCAAGGAATTGAGTAAATTTAATATTGCAAGTTAAAGATAGGAAGGAAGGTTTGTTTGAAGTGGAATCATAAGAATATCAAAGGCTTTATCTGATTTGAGTTCGTTAGGGCGCCCTCTCTCCCCCCATTTCCCTTTTTGGCTCTTTCAACAGACCCACTCGCTGCTACCTGAAATGTTTTCCTTTTTACCTTTTGCCGAATCATTTTATCTCAAAGACAAAGAGTAAAGTTATATTTATTTTATGTTGAAATTTGGTCATTTTATAATTTTCAAATAATCTCTGTATATATAAGAGGCTTTGTCCTGACTGACAGAATCAACGCAGAGCAAAAACTACTAATGATAGAAAGTTGAAGTTCGGAATTTAGATTTTAAACGCCATGTAGGTAACCACTAAGAAAAGAATTTCTAAAATGTAACCCCGAAGAGGCTTAAATGGCGAAATTGTCGTTTAACTCTAACGGAAATCTATTGTTGAGATTTTAAACCATATGTTTTTTATTTGAATATCGATTTTACGTTACGATAATATTAAAAAAGACATTCACATAAAATATGGCTACTGATTATTTAAATGTTAGTGGTAATCAAATTATGCACACTATGATTCCCATGATTGGGGATGGTGCGTGTTTATTTCGATCTCTTATCCCTACATATAAGAGACTTTGTCCTGACTGACAGAATCAACGCAGAGCAAAAACTACTAATGATAGAAAGTTGAAGTTCGGAATTTAGATTTTAAAAGCGATGTAGGGAACCACTAAAAAAGGAATTTCAAAAATGTAACCCCTAGGTGATTTAAATGGCGAAATTGTCGTTTAACTCTAACGGACATCTATTTTCGAACTTCGAGAAAATATATCTAATTTGGACTCATTTTAAAGAATTTGATACGACGAGTTTAACTCGAAAGCCCCTGTTGGGTGTCGAAAACCATGTTTTACAGCCGAAAAATGCGCGTCCCCCTCTCTTCTACCGAGCCGGCAGCTTCCCCCTCCAACATTCCACCTAACGGAAGCTCAGATTCTACTAAATATCCTTAACATCAGTTAACATATTATATTAGATCAAAACCAAGATAATGATCACAGAATTGATTTTAAATGCTCGCGGGCGAAGCCGCGACGGGGAATGCTAGTTTTAATTTAAGAGCAAACATTGAACCACGACCGGGAATTGAGGCTACTTCTCAGCATCTCCGTAAGGGTTGGGCCTATTTAAATATCAAAAATGTGAATAATGATTCTAATCTTCATTCACAAATCATTCTGGAGCGCGGAATCATTAATCACGAATTGTATTAATCGCTGGTCGTGGAGTATTCATGAATATAATGTATTCAACAATTATGAATGACATTCATTCATTATTAAATGTTAGTCTGTCTTAATCATGATTAAGAAGAATTCATTATTCATGATTATTCATTACTCATTAATCATTAATTATTATGAATTCATCAATGATGATTACTTAAAAATCACAATTCTGAGTCCTAATAATCATGAATGACGATAGACAATTTGTTTACTCTTGCCATTCTAGTCAATAGACCTTAACTAATTGGAAAAAGGTCTAATAATTTACTTGTGACTTCAAATGCTGTTCAGTTGAATACTCCCACTGGACCAGTCCTTGCTCATTAGAACAACTTTTAGTTCAGAAATGCATCCTGATCTTTTAAATTTGAATGAATAATGGTTATGAATATATATCATGATTGATGATTGGTGAATATTTGTTATTCATGATTGATGAATATATTTTTTATTTTTTTTTTTTGGCTTTAAGATTTTATCCAAATCCTATCTAGGATTGGTGAATATTATATTAACTTTAGCTTATGAATATATTTTATTCATGAAAAATGACTAACTGAATTTATCAGTAATCACTAGTCATGAATAACTGAATACCAGTTATTCATTATTCATTTCATATGGTCAATATGGTATGCTATGGTATGGTAACGAATGGTCAATATTTTAATGGTTATTCATTATTTATTTGTTTTATGAGTACCAATTATTGATATTAATTAATCATTATTCAGATTACAATTTGCCCAACTCTGATCTCCGTTGCAGCGCTCTTACCACTGAGCTAACCGTGGGGCCATTCCCAGCTGTGTCGATCTTTTCCCTTCTGCAACCCCACTCGATACATCTCACCACATTGCAGCGCAGTTACCAGGGCGGCTAGAAAAATGTCCACTATATTTAAACTAGCTAGGGTACTCGGCTTCACTCCAGTAGTTGTGCGGTAGTTTTAATAATAGAAAAACTTGAAAATTAAAGGAAATATAAAACAAAATAAGCACATTTTTAAAACTTCGGTTTTTACTTGGTATCAATATTAAGATTCAAGAACTGCAGAGTCCGCCCAAATAAGGAACCCTATATACTTTATTGGGGGTAGAAAATGGTAAATGAACAATTAATTTTAATGCAATTTTGTCGAGTTATGGATCGTTTTTGATGGTTTCTGTGATTCTGAATCGTACAAGCCCATTCCAAGCAGACAGCAGATAATAAGCTATTAGATTATAGTTGAAAAATCTGATATCTCAGTTAAAAGTATTATTATAAGCGCCGACTACTGTGATGGTCCTATTAGATCCAGAAGGATAGAAACTACCCAAGATTCATAGAACCTTTTTTTTAAGATCTATCTTCCATTTCAACCTCCCTTAAGATATCCCCCCGTAATTTGAGCGGATTCTGCAGATCTCGAATTTTACTACTATTACAAAGTGAAAACCAACTTCTTTTTCATAATTACATACAATAAGAACACTTCAAACTTTTTATTTTCGATTTATATTCAGTCAATTTATCTCCTTTTTTAATGTCTGTTTTTATTCGCTCACTGTACTATTAAGAAATGTTGATCAATTAGCCTTCTAAAGAAATAATTATTTTTTTAAGGAATCCAGTTGGTTTTCTAATAGATTGCAGAGATGTAGAATAATTATTTTATTTTGAAAGCAAAGGATAAACTAATTATTATCGCTTAATTTTTTAGTAATATAAAAAGAACAGCTGAAAAAAATATATGACCTTTACAAACTGAACTGGAGGAAGAACAATAAACATTGAATGAATGCACCCTAGCGCTTACTGGTAGTCTGGAGCTCGAACTAAATTTTTCATTCATAAACTCGTATATCAATCTTAAATAGGCTAATTACATGGTGCGAGAGGCTTAAAATTCCAGTCTATTTCTCTTCAATTTTACACTCATAAGAGTAAAAGGGAAACCTTCTTCTCCGTAAGGGATTATATGGCTACACGACGACATAACTTACTTAATCGTTGGTGAAGTCGTTTTTGAGCCTTATCGGCACGCACATTGTACACTTTGCTTTATAATATATATATTGATGATTAAAAATTATAAATTAAACATTTAAAAACAAAAATGACTAAATTTCACATATAATTTTTAACCAATGTAAAAGATCGTAACAGCTGATTATGACCCCACGGTTAGCTGAGTGGTTTAGAGATGCTGAGGACCTGGGTTCGATTCCCGGCCGAGTTCGAATCTTTTCCCTTCAATTAAAAGTTTTATTTATTTTATAACAACGTTGCCTCCTATATTTACCATATATGGTGGTTAGAAACCGTGCAGAGATGGATAGGCTCGGAGTTAAATTTTCAGCAATCTTAGTGTTAAAAGCAGAAATGTTCGTTTTTCAAATTTTTATTTGAGAAATAAAATAACGAAATTTAGGTTTCGTTAGAACCATTACTTATGATTATGACAACTTTTTCATCCATTTGAAATTCATCACAATGAATGTATTATTATTAAGATTAGCGGCAAAATATTGAATCGAAATGGAAGTATTTAAAGAAGCTAAAGATTAAGAAATATCAAACAGAAAAATAAATAATGAAAGTTGATAATAAGAAACATATTGTTAATAATGTAATATGTGGGGTGAAATAATTTTTATTATACGAAAATATTTTTTACGATACTACAAAAACTATTAAAACATAAACAATAACGATATTACTTGAGCTTCAGAACAAGACTAACTCTGCTGTTCATCGCTAAAATTTGGACTACCAAAAAATTCCTGACATCATGGCGTGAATCAATTGTTATACCCATACCCAAGACCGGAAAAGATAAAACCCAAATCAAAAACTTTAGACCGATTTCGCTAACTAGTTGTTTATGCAAGTTGATGGAAAGAATGGTCAACAAACGATTGCTGTGGTATCTGGAGACACATTCGCTACTGTCCCCTGCTCAGTGCGGATTCAGGAAGGGAAGGTCAACTATTGACCACCTAGTCACGCTGGAAGCAGAAATCCTAGACACATTCATCACAGTTGGGTATTTTTTTGACATTGAAAAAGCATACTAGACAGTCAACAAGCAAATGGTACTAAAACAACTGAATCAATGGTGATTTGGTAGAAACCTTCCAATTTATATCAAAAATTTTCTGTTAAACAATCAGAACGAGAATTGGCAACACTCACTCCAACTCCAAACTCTTAGAACGAGGGCTACCACAAGGGAGAGTCATCAGTTGTGTACTTTTTGCCAAAGCAATGAATACTGTGACAGAAATAATACCAAGATCAATACAATATAATACAATACAATAAGGCTTAACGGACCCGAAGGCCCGACGCCGACACCACCAATCGGTCCCTACATACCTCCATCCATCTACCACCGTCCAATCCCAAATTCACAAGATCTGCTTTCACCGAATCTTCCCACCTTCGCCTAGGCCTACCCCTCGGTCGTTTTCCAGTCGGCAAAGCGTTTATCAATCTTTTAGGAATTCGTTCACTACTAAGACTCGCCATTTTGCATGCCCACTTTAACCGACGCGCAGCTATAGACTCGATTACATTAACCGGGTAAAGCTCACGCAATTCCGCATTGTGTAGCCGTCTAAATTCTCCTGTTGACTCATCTTTCTTCGGCCCGAATATTCTACGCAGCACTTTATTTTCAAACACCATAAGGCGTTTCTCATCCCTTACTGTAAGCGGCCATGTTTCACAACCGTAAAGAACAGTCGGAAGAATTATAGTTTTGTAAATCCTAATTTTTAAATTTCGGGATAAAAGGCGTGACCCAGGTAATTTTGCAACCGAGAAATAACAAGCATTTCCCGCCTTTAATCTTGCCTTAATTTCCTCTTCGATTTCGTTTTTTCTAGTTACAGTAGATCCTAAATATCTAAATTTCTCAACGGCTTCGAATATTTCCTCTTCTACTTCAATATCGCCAAAATTGTCACCGTTTCTACAACTAACCATATATTTTGTTTTTTCCGTATTTATTTCTAGCCCTACTTCTTTTCCGGCTTCCATCAATGCTTTTGTATTTAGTTCTATCGTTTCCACGTCGTCGCCAAGCAAAACCAAATCATCAGCGTAACCTAGTACGGATATATTTCCCCCCAGATTCAAACCCTTTTCGGTATTTATCACCTCCCTAATGACATATTCTAGAGCTAAATTAAATAAAACAGGGGATAGCGAATCCCCCTGTTTCAAACCAGAGTGAACCTCGAACTTCTCAGAAAAAAAACGACCGATTCTTATTTTATTGAACGTTTCGGTCATACACATTTTTACTAAGTTTACTAACTTCTTCGGTATTCCTAGTTCAGTCAGGATGTTATACAGTTTATTGCGGTCTATTGAATCATAAGCCTTTTTAAAGTCGACATACAGTTGATGAACAATACCATTGTATTCTAATTTTTTCTCTAATATTTGACGGAGGGAGAATATTTGGTCTACGGTAGATCGGTTCCGTCTGAAACCACATTGATAATCTCCGATAATTTCCTCGGCGTATTCGGTTATTCGGCTAGTCAGTATTGACGTAAATACTTTATAGCAGACCGGAAGTAGTGAGATCCCACGGTAGTTATTAGTGTCTGTCCGCGACCCCTTCTTGTGAATCGGTATAAGTATAGACTCTTTCCATTCTTCGGGTACTTTCTCATACTCCCAGATCTTTTTAATCAAAAGATGTATTTTTGAAATCCCAGCTTCCCCACATGATTTGATTAGTTCGCTAGGAATATTATCCGTCCCCGCTGCTTTATAGGATTTTAATTTTTCGACTTCCCCTATACTCGGTTCTTCTAATAACGGTTCAGCACTTTGAAATTCCAAAAGTGGTGATGGACGGGTATTTTCTGGATGCAAAATGCTATCAAAGTGCTCTTTAAACTTCCTTACTATGTCTACCGGATCCGCTATGATGTTATTATTATTATCCCTAATACCAGTCGTAACTGGTCCTAGACGTTTACGTGATAAATCTAACGTTATTTTGGATTTCATTATTTTCTATTTCTATTATTTTGTTTTTGAGATATTCTCTTTTTTTATTTTTAAGCAATTTAGTCGTTTCGTTCCTCATGCCTCGAAAGTAGGCATGATTGTCTTCGCTAGGATTATTTAAAACTTTGAGTTTAGCGGCTTTTCTTTTCTCACACGAGTTTAAACATTCTTCATCGAACCATGGTTTATTCTTATTATTTTCCCTTTTGCCCAGACACAAACTACTGACCTCTTTAATATTATCCCTAATCCCTTCCCACAATTGATCAATGTCTTCGCCATTCTCTGTCGATGGTTCTAATACATCAAATCTATTCTTGAGTTCAATTTCAAATTGTTTTCTAATCGCCGGAATTTTAAGTTTTTCCAGATTAAAATATTCGGTACGAGATCCGGTTTCTAACCTTTTTTTTATTGAAAGTCTTTGCCGAACTTTAGCGACTACTAGTTCGTGATCCGACCCGCATTCCGCCCCTCGGTACGACCTAACATTAATAACACTATTTTGCCACCTATGCTGCACCAAAACGTGATCGATTTGATTTCTTGTTTGTGAATCCGGTGATGTCCAGGTATATTTGTGAATATCTTTATGTTTAAAAGTTGTACTTTTGATTATTAAATTTTTAGAAGTAGCAAAGTTAATCAATCGGATTCCGTTATCATTACTAATTTCGTGTAAACTTTCTTTTCCAATAGTCGGATAATATATTTCTTCCCTGCCCACCTTTGCGTTAGCGTCTCCTAAAACTATCTTCATGTAATTTCGCGGTAATTTATCGAAGACCCACTCTAGTTTATCGTAAAATTCCGACTTAACTTCGTCATCGCTGTCTTCGGTCGGAGAATGTATGTTTATTAACGCGATTTTAAACCACCGCCCCTGAAATACAGCTACTGATATCCTGTCCCCGAAAAATTGAACGTCCCTCAAAGCGGATATCAACCTATTCCTAATCAGAAACCCAGTGCCTAAACAATAATTTTCGCCCCCGCCGTACCAAATTGTGTACTTACCTTCTCTTAAAGAGCCCTCCCCCGGCCAGCGTACCTCTTGCAGCGCCACGATATCTATACCGTACCTCTCAACCTCATTCGAAACCGATTTTAACCCACCCGCTGTATTCAAACTTCTGACGTTCCACGTCCCTAATACTAAATCTCTTAATTTCAACTTTCGCCATGATTCCCCTAAAGCAGTCCCCACCCGGAGATCCGAACGGGGGACTAGTTTACCTCCGGATAATGAGCTTTTTACCTTAGGAGAATCCATGACTGTTTGTGGTGTTTGGGTGAACTAAGAAATGTGAGTAGGGCGTTCAAACCTACGTCACACCCTCCATCAAGCCTGGGGGGCCGCTCTCATTGTTGGTCAGCGAGTCCTACGGACTTAGCCGGGAGGAACTTCCTAGGAATTTCCACCGACCATCCCCACATCCGCCATATCCGCAATCCCATATCCGCAATACCAAGATCAGTAAAACTTTTTTATTTGTCGACGATGTTGCATTGTTCCTAAGATACTTATGGTAGCCAAATAGAGGTTAATTCATAGAGTCAGCAATTTTTCCCTGACACAGTATAAATACCCCTCCTTTTCCCTCTAGCGAGGAGTCCAATCCCGGTAGTCAGTCATGAGATCTTAGATAAGATAGATTAGTGCAATAGTTTATAGTAATAGTTCAGTTGTTTGTTAATTTTAAACATCGTTTTGATAAATTTAAGTCCGTCTAAGTTTCGGTGATTTATTTGATTCAGCAACAAGGATTAGATGAATAGACTCCTTAAAAAATACCCTCGACAACCTTCTCGATTGGTCTAGAGGTAATAACTTTAAATTTTTCCCAAAGAAAATGCTTTTGTTTGCAAGCTGAATGAATTAAAATGGTCATTGCCCCAAGTTTTCTATCATTTATTTTGGTTGGTTGGTTGGTTTTATTTAGAGGCGTAAAACTGTAGTACGGTCATCAACGCCTATATTACAGTGTGGAAATTATTTCAGTTTTTTTGAAGGATAATAAATCTTCCGAGTCTGGAAGTCAAATTTTTGATATTAATTTAAGTTCTCTTAGACTTCTCAAGAGCTTTTTGACTGTATTTTCCTCGTTCGCCAGAGCCGCCTTCACATCTGCTGGCACACCGTTTCGAGACAGCACTCCTCTGTATGCAGGGCATTCCTCGATCATGTGCTTTACACTAACTAGTACACCGCATGTAGAGCAGCTTGGTGTTGGTTCCCTTTTGATGAGGTGCTCGTGGGTGAGCCTTGTGTGTCCGATCCGTCAGGACCACCTCCTCGCGACGGCTGCTGCGGCAAGAACTATCCCATGCTTTCACGCTATTTTTAATTACTCTCACTTTCTGGTGGTGTGATGTGGTGCACTTTCTTCCCACATCGTTTGCCTCCTATTATCGTATCTTCCAGGGGGGGTCCATCAGGATCTGGTGGGACGCGCCAGATCTATCATTTAATTTTCTTTGATAATATGTAACTTAAAATGTGACGACAGGTAAAACTAGAAAATTTGATGGAATGGTAAATGGTGAGAAAGAAAACAGATCGCGCGTTTCGCTATTAGAACTGGAAGACATGGGATGATGTCTTGCAGCCGGTTCTGGTATTTCTATTTTTAAGCACTGTCATTATAAAAATTAAATAAGGGAATACATTAGGCATGCAATATAATAACAATGATATATAGCCAATATAATAATAAAAATGAGGAAAATGATTTAGTAAATTTAAAAGTTAGGTTAAATGAGTCATGGTAAAGCGGGGACGTCCCCAGTTTAGCCGACAGGAAGGTTAATAAAAAAAAAAAATGTAAGACGTTATTAAATATGGAAACAAACGGAAACACACATGAATAGAGTGACCGACCCAATGAAATAATAAACGTAGCAATCAATGGCTACGTTGTTGATTATACCATTTTGAAGTTAGTACTAAAATGAAAGAAAATGCATTCAATATATATATATATATATATATATATATTAATTTTAAATAATTTATTTTTGAAGAGAAAAGATTTGGCTCCGCCAGGAATCGAACCCGGGTCTTCCGCGTGACATGCGCGGTATGCTTATCCATTACACCACGGAGTCGCTTCCAAACGGTGCCAAATCCTTCCTCTTCACTGACACCTCTTCACCAGCGGAGCCAAATCTTTTCTCTTCAAAAATAAATATTCTAAAATAATTTAAAAAATAGGTGGTCACCCACAATGATGGTTAAATTAATATAAAATATATATATTAATATATTTAACTCTCAAATTCTAACAGAACACATTTTCAGAATAGAGCTTCTTGCTAAACCAACACCTCAACCGAAGGAGGCAAATATACCATTCAACTGATAACTAGCGCCAAAAGACAAGCTGAGAGATGACAAGATCGGTACCACACTTTACCCGATACCTCACTTTAGCCAACTCTCCCCTATATATATACTAGCATTCCATGTCGCGGCTTCACCCGGGAGCCTTTAAAATCCATTCTGTGATCATTATCTTGGTATTGATTAATATAGTATGTTATTAATATAGGATGTTAAGGAGATTTCGTAGAACCGGAGCTTCCGGTAGGTGGAATGTTCGAGGGGGGAGCTGCCGGCTCGGTAGAAGAGAGGGATTCGCGCAATGGAGAGAGTTCACTAAAACCGTCGAAACAAAAAATTGCTTACTCGTCGTGAACGCTTCCTTTTTAGGCTTTAAAACATGGGTTTCGACGCGCCGTAGGGCTTTCGAGTTAAACTCGTCGTATCAAGATCTTTAAAATGAGTCCAAATTAGACATTTTTTCTCGAAGTGCAAAAATAGGTGTCCGTTAAACGACAATTTCGCCATTTAAACCCTCAGGGGTTACATTTTCGTAATTCCATTCTTAATGGTTACCTGGTTTAAGATCTAAATTCCGAACTTCAAGTTTCCATCATTAGTGGTTTTTTCTCAGCGTTGATTCTGTCAGTCATGTCATAGTTTCTTAAATATATATTCACATGGATAATGCTGTTGGGGAGAGGGAGTAAAATAATAATATCTAATCAACTTTAATAACAACCATTTTATTCAAGCAATGTTTGTCAAGTAGGATGTAAACACAAATTTAGTTATCAGTTTGCTTCACAAACCGGAATTGGATGATGGCGGATTCAATTAATTTAGATTAATACACCAACCAGGCGAGGTGGGGAAATCGTGTTGGCGTCGAGTATTTTGTTTTGTACCGCCTCGAAACAATCAATTTCGTATCCATTTAACTCCCAAAGGGCCATTTTCGATAATAACTCAATTAATGAAATACTTTATATTCCCTACCGTTGCACGTTTAATTTTCACCGGATAAATATCGCACCCTAACCTGGTATTAAATTTAAATAATTATTCCATGAAAAGTATTCTTGCATAGGTACCTTTTTTAGTTCGATATATTTATTTATTTTTTAAATAATAATCCAGCATTATTTCATGATAAAGGAGTAGAATTTCTCATATTTATTTCATACTCGCTGTATATACCGGTTTCACCCAGAGAATTTTATTTTTTAAATCTATAAAAATCTGTAAAGTGAGACTTTTATCGACTTAAACGGTCGATTTCGTAAAAACCAATGTAAAGTTAATCAATGTAAGTTATGCAATTTTAATATGAACAGGTATTCGTACCTGGTATCAAAGAACCACTGAACGAAATTTGGAGAATTTAGGACAAACGGTAGGGATTTTTATAAAGAACAAACAGAATTTCATCTTTATTTCCCGGTTTCACCAGGGGAATTTCATTTTTCTAATGTACAAAACCAATGTAAAGCGAGATAATTACGATTTTCATAACAATAAAGAATATCAGCTGAAGATAGGCTGAGGTTGAGCAATTTTAATATGGACAGGTGTTCGCGGCGGGTATGGATTTCTATAAAGAACAAACAGAATTTCATCTTTATTTACATAGATTATAGCTGCATATCCCGGTTTCACCCGGGGAATTTTATTTTTCTAATGAAACGGTCGATTTCGTAAAGAACTATTGTAAAGCGAGATCATTACGACTTTTATAACAACAAAGAATATCAGCTGAAGATCGGCTGAAGTTATTCAATTTTAATATGTACAGGTGTTCGCACCTGGTATCAAAGAACCACTGAGCGAAATTCGGAGAATTTAGGACAAACGGTATGGATTTCTATAAAGAACAAACAAACAGAATTTCGTCTTTATTTATATAGATTAGCTGTATATCCTGGTTTCACCCGGGGGAATTTCATTTACTTTTTACGACTCAAACGGTCGATTTATCATTACAGAAAGTTATATACTCAAACACCTCATTGATAAAATTCAATATTCATATGTTATTTTATATGTTTTGCTAATTATTACTGTAAGAACATCCAGCATGGGAAGAGGTTTCTCACGCTCCGAGCTTGCTTTTGATAACCTGTTCCAGGTAGAACCTACTGATATGATATCTATTTTCATCATGTGTTATATTCTGAATTTAAGTTAAAATGAGGAGGTGAGGAGCAAAACTCGTTCGTTCCATTTTTTTTTTTTAAAAGGAGATGGCAGTGAAAGAAAGGTGTGTTACATAAAGTACGCTTATGCTCAAATGGACACGAAATGGTGTTATCACTAGGAAATGAAGATAGGTGGAGGTGTGGTAAAAAGGAGTGTCGTACATCTAAACGTTTAAGGAGCAATACGTGGTTACAGGCCAGTAATGTTAAAATAGAAGTAGTCATTTATTTCATCTATAGTTGGGTTAAGGAATACACCACTTTTAAGTTTTGTAATGAAGAATTTGGTTTCAATTCGTATACAAAACCGACTGGAAAAACATGCTCAGGGAGGTGTGCGCTCCTTCTTTGTTGAGAAATCCGGTTGTTATTGGAGGCGAAGGCTTACCAGGAGAAATTGACGAGTGTTTTTTCTAAGCGTAAATATAACGTGGGACGAATGTATCCACAAGAGTGGGTATTCGGCGGAATATGCCGAGAAACAAAACAATGCTTCTTATATGCAGTAGCAGACAGATCTGCAGCAACCCTTCTCAACACAATTAAGCAGTGCATAGCAGTAGGAAGTACAGTGATACCTGATTGTTGGGCGTCTTATAACAATATACATACCTAACCTGAAAGGTTATAAATTCAAACATTTAACAGTTAACCACAGCAAAAATCCTATCACAGGGGCCCACACAAATACTGTTGAAGGCCTATGGGCACAAGCGAAAAGACGAAATAAGAAAGAATGTGGAACAAATAGCCTCATTGATTTATATTTATGTGGCGATATACCATAGGTATCAAAACGAAGATTTGTTCGAAAATATGTTAAAAGACATTTTAGCTTTCTATACTCCTCATTAAATTAAAGATTGGGCTTGTTTTATTTAAAATAAATAATAATCTCTCTATATATATATGTAGATATAAGAGGCTTTGTCCTGACTGACAGAATCAACGCAGAGCAAAAACTACTAATGATAGAAACTTGAAGTTCGGAATTTAGATTTTAAACGCGATGTAGGTAACCACTAAGAAAGGAATTTCAATAATGTAACCCCTAAGGGCCTCAAATGGCGAAATTGTCGTTTAACTCTAACGGAAATCTATTTTTGAGATTTTAAACCATATGTTTTTTATTAGAATATCGATTTAACGTTACTATAGTATTAAAATAGACATTCACATAAAATATGGCTACTGATTATTTAAATATTAGTGGTAATCAAATTATGCACACTGTGATTCCCATTATTGGGGATGGTGCGTGTTTATTTCGATCTCTTCTCCTTATATATATATAAGAGGCTTTGTCCTGACTGACAGAATCAACGCAGAGCAAAAACTACTTATGATAGAAACTTGAAGTTCGGAAACAAGATTTTAAAAGCGATGTAGGTAACCACTAAGAAAGGAACAAAAATGTAACCCCTAAGGGGTTTAAATGGCGAAATTGTCGTTTAAATCTAACGGACATCTATTTTCGAACTTCGAGAAAATATATCTAATTTGGACTCATTTTAAAGAATTTGATACGACGAGTTTTACTCGAAAGCCCCTATTGGGCGTCGAAAACCATGTTTTACAACCGAAAAATGAAGCGTTCACGACGAGTAAGTCATTTTTTGTTTCGGCGGTTTTAGTGAACTCTCTCCATTGCGCACCTCCCTCTCTTCTACCGAGCCGGCAGCTTCCCCCTCCAACATTCCATCTACCGGAAGCCCCGATTCTACTAAATCTCCTTAACATCAGTTAACATATTATATTAAATCAATACCAAGATAATGATAACAAAATGGATTTTAAAGGCTCCCGGGCAAAGCCGCGACAGGGAATGCTAGTATATATATAGGGGAGAGTTGGCTAAATTGAGGTATCGGGTCAAAACAGACTTGCTGAAACATTTTTATTTTCATAATTGAATATTGATTAGACTCTATTAAAAATAATAGGATATAATTAATTCAACGCATTATTGCTAATGAGCCTGGTCCGCTAGTAATAATGTAAGGTGAAACTAAATCATATGATTTTGTCTGTTAAATTGAAAAGAGTTTTAGACCTTTTGTTTGAACAGTTACCAAACTGTTCCAACAATGCATTCATACTTCGAGAATATTCCACATAGTTCTAGAATGTTCTTTTTCGTACTGAATACAAGAAGCACTGGAATGGAGCTTTAGTCTTGCTCTGTACGTCGAAGCATATGATTACTTTTGTTTCACTGTATAGTAGTAGTTACTTTTTGTAACATTGTTAATAATTTGAGCTTTTATTTGTATTTATTTTTTGTTAAATGAATACATTCCATTAATGTGAAACTTTTTTTTAGTTGTTTTTACTGTTTGTCTGACATCGTGAGTTATAATTTTTCGTTGTGTTACAATAATGTTATTAGTACTGCTCTGTAGTTTATTTTAGTAGAGATTAGGTGTCTAAGAGTGGTTATCGTACGATACATTCCATAAATATGATCACGAGAAACGGCTGTAATGTAAGAAATATTAAGTAAATTTCATGGTAATTGATTCCATGCCAAGGGAAAAAGATTAAGTGCCTTTTTGAAAACTGTGGCAGGAAATTAGCCTGCGAAGAAACGAGAAAAGTCATCAATCTACAAAATAATTTTACAATTTATCGTCAAAATATAAATCGCTGCTTCCTAAAAGATGGGGCTATATTTCAAAGAGCTAGGGATTCATCAAGCCCGGGGTATTCAACAGAACATCTTCACAACTTTTGATGGACCACGTTCTTTTTTTTTTTTCTTTTTTGCTGTATTGATCATTAATCGTTATTAGCCTCTTATTAAATGTTGTGGAAAGCAGTGTATCCAGATTCTGAAAAAGGTAAAGCGATTGTTCAGGGAAACCATTTATTACTCGTATTTTAAATACTTTTTAGTTTATCAATTTCAAACCAATTGTAAATTTAATTAATTTCTTTTCGTTAATGTATAATTAATGTATCAACCTATTTAAAATTTACTATGTCGTACTGATCGATAATAAGCATCAAGTATCCGAGATGAATACAATTTCTGGAAAATATTACACGGTTAACATAAATAAAAAGCTTTCTCTAATGTCGATTGTACTCTTAGTGTAGTATGAGGTTAGGTATCTAATGTAAGAACCCTGGAAAGTGTTCTCTAGAAATTTAAAATTCTGATTGGTTTAAACAGCATTAAGCATTGACAAAGAGCCAATCGGAAGTTGGTGCTGAAAGGATCGCTGCTAATCCTTTGAATCCAGAAGCTGTTGTCCTAGTGTCCTGTATCCTGAAGAGGCGCGGGTAAACAAAGCTTCCTATTGTCCGCCAATCTCACTCTTTATTTGCTCTAAGGTCTTCAAGGCTTCATTCTCCTTTAGATTGGAGTCAGCAATAGCTTAATTTGAGATGCTTTTCAGTTCAATTACTTTGTTTTTTTTGTTCCGAATAATACATGAAAAAAGGAGGACATTGGTAAATAAAAATCAAGTGCGATGCACGCAACTGAAAATTTTTTCAGTTTAAATACTTTTGTGAGTTTAAATAATTTTTATTATATGTAAATAATAAATAATTCAGAACGTCATACAAACAATTAACTCAAATAATTAACAAGGTTACAAAAAGTATGAACAGGTTTTCGAAAAGCGTAGAAGATTCTCGACAAATCAATATCATGTACAACAGTTTCTAACTGCTCCAACAAAAATCTATATGTAAATAACCAAAATCATGTGGTTTTGTTTCACCTTAAAATATTAATAAGAACAGAATCTTGACGAGCATTTGTATTTTTGGTCTTTTTCCGTTCCCGATCTCTTCGATCACCGAAGAGAATTCATTACAAGAATTCATTAGAGACAAAGGAAGAAACTGATTGGCCGACATCTCATTAGTACAGAGGAAACTGGCCAATTATAGAACTCGTTTTCAGCTCTCTTTTATTCTGTTTAGGCAGATGAACCGAAAAATCTGAAAGTTTCACTTTCATTGGCTATTAGACGTTTTTACTTTTTTAAATCATAACATTTTATTTTCTCGATTATTCGTTTAAATTTTTGTATTTCATATTTTAACTAGCTCTATATCTCAGGTTCACCCGGGTAATTTCGTTTTTCTAATAAACAATTGTATAAACATAAAATCTGGTGCGATGCGCGAAACCCACAACTTCCAATTACCAACATACTTTGAAGTTGAAATGAAGCACATTCCTTATGAAAAAAAGAGGACATTGGTAAATAAAAATCTAGTGCGATGCACGCAACTGAAAACTTTTCCATTTTTCCAAAATGTAGGGAGGGCAGGAGGAAAAAGCTTGAAAAGGAGTAAGTATGGTCATTGGACTCGTACCGGACATATTTTTTTTTTTTCCAAGAACTCGATATATTTGAAGCCTTATGCGTCCTGTTCTGAATAATAAGGGACAACTAGTTGGCGACGGTGGAGGTACCTGGTGGCGTCGGGGAAAACCCTCCCCCCCGCCCTTATCTATAGTCTTAGCTAATAAAGATTTTTGGACTAATTACCTATGCGAGAGGTAACTAGTCGCGAAAAAAAAAGCCGTATTAATAACGGTTTTTAATATTTTAGTTCGCGAGAACTGACAAGAGATCGCATTGAAAACGTTGGTCGCGGTAGCCAGGAGGGGGGGGGGGGTAAAAAAAGTTTTTTGCTGAATTTATCTAAGTGTAGTCTGTAGTTTGATTCAGACTTTTACGGAATGTTTGCGAATTGCAGTCTCATTTTTTTTCTATCTATCAAAACTAATAAAATCGTTTTTATAGCATGAATTTTAGTAAATTAAAGGATTGAAATGGGAAAAATGCATTTCAATGGTTTCTACGCGGGTTTTATGACCCATACACGGTCCACGTATATGGGCCAGGCGTTGTATATCTCAGAAACTTATTGCTTTTAAGAAAAGGCGTGAATTAGGCCCTTCAGCTTCACGAGGCTACTTATTGTTTTGTTGTTACCACTTTAAAGACTAACTGCCCCCTCCCCCCATTGACAGAAAAATAACCTTGAAAAACACCTTATGAACGGTCTTTGAAAAAACAAAATAAGGTTTATAAAATGGACACTTTAATGGTATAAATGCTTATGATTTTTATTTATGACTTAATAGGGTTTATATTTTTCCAAGAATGAGAGAGAAAGAGACTGTGCCTTTCTTTCACACCAAGAAACTCATTTATTTGCTTTATTTAAATTTAACATATTTGCCTTTGTTTTTTTAATATTTCAAATATTTAAATTAGGTCATAATGTCATAAGGAAGGGCAGTTAAACTCAGATTGTAGAAAGATTTATTTCTAGGGACTGTGCAATATTCTTAGTGATTTCATATATACCAGAAAGATTACAAGTTTTGAGGAGAAGAAAGTCGGAAAATGAAAGTCCTTCCTTAACTCTTTAACACTGTAGAAAAATAATTTCTCCTCAAGGCCCGTGTGGTTTGTTTTTTTTTTTTTGTTTTTTTTTTTTTGGGGGGGGGGGTGTTAACAGGCAATAAAAAAAAGTTTATTTCATAGTTACGTTAAACCTAGAAGTAAAATCTGATACAAATCTCCGTGCGAAATACTTCGCACGGGTCCAACTAGTTCTTATATGAGGCGTCTAGAAACAAAAAGGGATAACTCCATTTTCCAAAATTTTTCAAAAAACAAAAAATGCTGTAAAAAGTTTGCCGCTGATGGAATAAATATCTGAAAAACCGGTATACATTCTTTGTAGCTTTGGGGTTTTCCGTATAATTGAACTTTTAAGTAATTATTTATTCTAGCCATATGATAAAATTTTCAAAAATGGACATATCCCCTTTCGGAAGAAAGTGGGTTCAAGATAAATAATAAAATGATTTAGGATTGACAAGTTACAGTTATTTTTTAATTCAATTCTCATTTTTTAATAACCTACTCTATAAATAAAATTCAAATAAAATATTAGGACCTTATTTTAGCTTATAAAATGGTTTAAAAAAATAATTATAATAAAAAAATATATAAAAAAAAATCACACTAAAAACAACAATTTCTTGAAAACAATAAATCAGTCTTTACCATCACAAAACCAAAGCTAATATTATTAACTATTATTTTTAAATTATTGAGAAATAAAAACAAACAGGAGAATAATTTTATAGAAATATTTTCTTTTAGTACAGAATTGATAAATATTAATATTACACAAAATTGTTTTCCTGTGGATCACAGCATGGTTCACTAGTATCTTCGTCGACTTGTCCTTGGTCGATTTCTTGTTGAGAAATAACATTTTTATAAAAAGCAAGATCAGTTAAGTCGATCCATGTTTCTACGAAATGTTTTACTAAATGTGTGTAGACATCTCTAATTTTCTGAGAAGCAACACTCACTCCAGGATTCAAAACATTCGTTGTGTTCGTCAATTCAGAGAACCGTTTATTTATTATTGTACAATTATTGTAACCTCTAACAGGTAGGAGTGCCCTAAGCGGCAGGAATGAGAACTAATGGCACTTATCCGTTTCTGTTAAAAACCGGTCTTTTCAAAGCTCACTTTCAGAAGGATTTACCTCGATATGAACGGCAATTTTTTGTCTAAGGGTGTAGAGCAGCTAGAAATTAATCAATATATATTATGAAGCAAAGTGTACAATGTGCGTGCCGATAAGGCTCAAAAACGACTTCACGTACGATTAAGTAATTTATGCCGTCGTTTAGCCATATAACCCCTAACGGAGAAGAAGGTTTCTGTTTTTCTCTTAAGGGTGTAAAATTGAAGATAAAAGGACTGGAATTTTAAGCCTCTCGCACCATTTAATTAGCCTCTCTGGGATTGAGATACGAGTTTATGAATGAAAAATTTAGTTCGAGCTTCAGGCTACCAGGAAGCGCTAGGGTGCGTTTCACTCAATGTTTATTGTTCATTCATCCAGTGAGGTTGTAAAGGTTATATGTTTTTTCAGCTGTTCTTTTTAAATTACTAAAAACTTAAGCGGTAATAATTAGTTTATCCTTTCTTTCAAAATAAAATAATGATTCAACATCTCTGCAATCCAATAGAAAACCAAATGGATTCATAAAAAAATTAATTTTCTCATAAGAAGGCTAATTGAGCCACACATTACGTTTAATCAGTATATAATATATACTTAAGTAAATTTAATGCAATATAAGTGAACATTTCTTAATAGTACAGTGATCGAATAAAAGGACACATAAAAAAAAGAGATAAATTGACTGAATATATATATCGAAAATAAAAAGTTTGAAGTGTTCTTATTGTAGTTATGAAAAAGAAGTTGTTTTGATTACTATGTATGATGGCCATTCCAGTTGAAAAATGACTAACTCCAAATACAGCATTTTTTCAATAAGATTTTATCATCACTCTTGGTTCTTCAAAAAAAAAAAAATATGGTGAAAAAATTGTGCCCTCATGAAATTTTGCTTTTCACTTTATAATACTAATAAGATTCGAGTTATAAAGTGAAAAGCAAAATTTCATGAAGGCACAATTTTTTCACCATATTTTTTTTTTTTTTTTGAAGAAAAAGAGTTTTCACTTTATGATACTAATAAGATTCGAGTTTCGATGCGACAGCTGACCTGAATTAAATTCCCACTATATACACATCAACATTTAATTATATTTAGTTACCTACATTCTAAAATTTTATCATTTATTCCTAATTTTTCACTTATTACAAGATTTTCATTCACAATAGCTTCTAATTATTTTAATCATAATAACGATTAACTTTGGCAAAATAGGATTTGCATTGGCAAGTCTTGAAGCCAAAAAAAAAAAAAAAAAAAAAAAAAAAAAAAAAAAAAAAAAAAAAAAGATTCAAGTTCTTCAGAGTCAAATTACGGGGGATATCTATTGAAATGGAAGAAAGGTCTTAAAAAAAAGTTTCTAAGAATCTTCGGTAGTTTCTATTCTTCTGGATCTAATAGGTTCATCACAGTATTCGGCGCTTAAGTTATACTCGAAATATAATATCTTTAACTGAGATATTAGATTTTTCAACTATAATCTAATAAGTTATTATCTGCTGACTGCTTGGAATGGGCTTATACGATTCAGAATTACAGAAACCATAAAGTTACACGATGCATAACTCGACAAAGTTGCATTCAAATTAATTGTTCATTTACCATTTTTAACCCCCCATAACGTATATAGGGTTCCTTATTTGAGCGGACTCTGCAGTTCTCGAATATTAATATTGATACCAAGTTAAAACCGAAGTTTCAAGAAGGTGCTAATTTTGTTCTATATTTCCTTTAATTTTGAAGTTTTTCTGTTATTAAAACTAGCAAACAACTACCGGAGCGAAGCCGGGCAACCTAGCTAGTAAAAAAATCAAAAACAATTTTTTTGAAAAATATGGAGTTATCCATGTATCTAGACGCCTCATATATTCGTTGCTACTGACTCTGATTTGACTAACTAATCTTAACTTAACTTGTGAATGTAAACATTAAACATTGAATAGCACTAATGTGTGAATGTTAACATTAAACATTGATTAGCACTAATTTGTGAATGTTAACATTAAACATTGAATAGCACTAATGTGTGAATGTTAACATTAAACATTGAATAGCACTAATTTGTGAATGTTAACATTAAACATTGATTAGCACTAATTTGTGAATGTTAACATTAAACATTGAATAGCACTAATATGTGAATGTTAACATTAAACATTGATTAGCACTAATTTGTGAATGTTAACATTAAACATTGAATAGCACTAATTTGTAAGGTAATAAATATAAGAGAAATTATCATTCATCGGAACCAGAAAAGAGATCTAAAGTGGCTGACGAACTGAGGATATGAAGCGATGAGTATAAAACCGGCTTTGGGAATTCAGCCGCTGACTTTTGCCGGGAAGAAGCGGAGAGCTCCCGCCAACGCAGTCAGCGAATTTATTTTTCTTCCCTCCCTCGCTATCATGCTCCCCCCTCTCAGTTATACTATCTTTATCCCACTCACTTCCCCTCGGTAATAGGCTGCTCTTCCGCCTTTCTGGGATGGCATTTGACCCGGGTAGGAGGGTTTAGGGGGGAGGGGGGTTAGGTCGGAATGGGGTTAAGATAAAACGTGCCTTGGTTGAGCATGGATTGCCACCTAGCTGTAGAAAAAATTCTAAAATTCATACTTATCATTAAGTGCGGCGTCGTATTATAGAGTTATCCTAAATTGGACGGTCCCCGGGGTTCCCGGGGTCCGACTGCTGGAATGAGCCACAAACGATATCGGGCGACAAGGTCCGATGGGAATGCTCCGACGAAAGTGTTATTTTTTTACTGAAAAGTGAATTAAATGAGTTTCTCAAGGGCATTATCTCTTGGTAAGGATTAGACCTAGACATAACAGGCGCAGGACATGCCCCCGGGGTCCGATACAGGATTTACGCCATACTTTATCGAAAATAGCATTAAACTGCTAGAATTTTGAATTACCATCCATATTGATAATGTTTGCAATGTTAAAACAATTTTTAGGAGTCTTTTACTGCTTTACAACCATTTACTCTATGATAAAAAAAAATTCTTTTTAAAGTAATGAATTTATATAAAATAAATAAAGCAAATATCAGTGTTTTATTTATAATTACAGACTTAGTAAGAAGTATTAAAGATAACCATAAAGGTATTCTTTGCAATATTATCGGACGCGGAAGTGTGATGCCCTCCAGTAGTCTTGTTTTATTAGTGATGGCCTGTATCGGACTCCGGTGTCCGATTCTAAAAAACAACAGTATTTCATCTGTTATCAACTTTAGCTGCACTATTTTAGCTGTAGATGCATTCATTAAATGCATTTTGCAATAATCTCATTAAATATCGTCTAAATTGAGTCTTTGAGGTGTTCGGCTTTTCGGACATTTTCATGTGATACTCGGCTGTTAAGAGGGAAATGTAAGACATTAGACCCCGGGGACCGATCCCGCACTTAACGTGTTTACTCTAAAGTTCGATACGGCAACACTATTGTGTGTAGAAATACTTTTGAAGAAAATAATAATTAACAATATAATCTCAAATAATCAAAAAAGTTACAAAAAGTATCAACTTGTAACAACACTTTAACAAAAACGAAGCCATATGATCGATCATTATCGCAAGATTAACTCTCCAATCCATCGCTCCTTATATTTAGTCTGGATCAGAACGGTCAAGAACGTTCTCATCGTTAGTTATTCATTTAAACATGATATGAATGTTAAGTATTTACTTTCACTTTAAAATTTCATTAAAATTGGTCAAACGGAAGGGGTACTTTATTTCGTAACTTTGTACGTTTTTTTTTTTTCAATTTTATCAAAAATTGTTTTGATAAAACTCAGGATTTTATGCATGTATTTGCCCGCGAAATGACAGCAACAATTTCATCAAAATCACTCAAACGGAAGGGGCAATTTAGTTCATAATTTTTTTCGACATAAAATTTCGACTTCCGGTTTTCAACGGAAATACACGTTTTTGGGGTCCCCTGAGTCGAAATAACCAAGTCCCGCTAAATGGTCTGTGTGTGTGTGTGTGTGTGTGTGTGTGTGTATGTGTGTGTGTGTTTGTGTGTGTGTGTGTGTGAACAGACTTGCTCAAAAACTATAAACCATGCGAACCTGAAATTGGGTGTTTAGTGTATGTATATGCCCGCGATGTGACAGCGAAAATTTCATCAAAATTGGTCAAAGGAAGGGGGTACCTTATTTATTAAATTTTTAGTTTTTTTACGATTTTCTCAAAAACGGCTCTAATGATTCTGATTAAAATGAGTATTTGATGTATTAATATGCCCGAGATATGACTGTAAAAATTTCATCCAAATTGATCAACCGGAGGGGGGACTTTACTTAATAAATTTTATATCATTTTCAGGTATTTTTTTTATTTACTCAAAAACGGCATTAAAGATTTTGATCGAATTCGTAGTGTTTAATGAAAATTAGGTGTTCTTTAATATCAGGAATGCATTATTATTATTAAAATGTTCTGAGGGGACTTAAATGGGGGAGGGGCCTTTAAAGGAAGGGGCCTTTGTTTCCCTATAAAGTACCTTTGTATTTGTTTATATGTAGAAATTATCTGTCTCTCGTTACGCCTAAAAATAAAAAATGGCTAAATACGAGATATGATAAAAATCAAGTAAACATATAGAGGAGAAAAAAGAAAAATATTCAGTCAACTCATTAAAGACGTTGAGCCCACGCATGCGGAGTACGCCTTTAATGACAGACCATTGTTCATAATTAAAGTTGATCTGTTCATTTAATGGAAATTATTTGTTTCTTTGTAACTAACTGAAATATTCAACAAGTACATAGAGAATTGTAAAATCTTGGAGTAGTATGCTTGCATTGCCGAATTATCACAAGTTAATACTTTTATTTAATAACAAAAGAAATAGTGTTTTTTTTTTTTTGTTGAGCAAATGAAAACAAAAATAAGAAAAGAATGAGGAAAAATGTGTAACTTTGAGTAGTGGAAATTAACAAAACACATTAATTTCTGATATAAGTAAGTTGGTAAGTGAAAGTTGTGTATTGCGCGCACGCACCAGATTTTTATTTTCTCAAAAGTGGCTTTAACGATTTTGATTAAACTCGTCACGTACCATGAGTTTTTTGTTTTCCTATAAAGTAACTTTGTTTTTGTTTATATGGAGAAATTATCTGTCGCTTGTTTCGCCTAAAAATAAGAAAGGGCTAAATATGAAATATGAAAAAAAAATCAAGTAAACATGTGCAGGAGAAAAGAAGAAAAATATGCCGTCAACTTATAAAACACCTTGAGCCCACGCATACACAGTACGCCTTTAATGGCAGACGATTATTTATAATAAAAGGTGTTCTGTTCCTTTAATGGAAATTATTTGTTTCATGGTAACTACATGAAGTTTTTAACAACTACATAGGGATTTATAAAATTAGACGACTTGGAGTACTATGCTTGAATTACCGAATTATCACAAGTAAAAACTTTTATTTAATAATAAAAAATTTAGTTTACTTTGAATTCCTATGCCAATTTCTAATCAAAGTAAGTTGGTAAGTGAAAGCTGTATGTTGCGTGCATCGTACTAGATTTTTTTAATATATTTATTTAACATTTCTTTTGATAATTCTGAAATTTAATTTAATCTCATATTTTTAGAAGCGATGTTCTGTATAATTTTTTTTGGCTTCATGTTTTACTTTGCGCCTGTCAACAAACATAGACAATTAGCAAATGTGCGCTGTGCTATTTAAATAAGGGCATGTCAGGCATGGGGAAGGATGGCACCCAGCGGTACCTCTTGTCTGGCTCGTTTCAGGTAATCTGGATTTTTAACGAAGGAGATCTCACATCCTGCGCCTTTTTAATCTCCTATTTATGGGCATATCAGCTGTTGCCATGCCTCTAATCAGTTTGTTGAGATGACCGTGTAAGTGTGTATGGAAACGTTTGTAAAGTGTCTTTATATGTTGGTCTACTGTTTGCATTTGTAAGTCAGTGTGTAGGGTATTGTTGGTCACGTACCATGGTGCTTTTAATATGAGTCTTAAAATTTTTGATTGAAAGGTCTGAATTCTTTGTAAGTGGGTCTTTTTGGCTGTACCGTATATCTGTGAAGAGTATGTCCATATTGGTTTCTGTAGGTATGAATATGTATTTAATTTTTGTCTCAGTCCGAGTTTCGAAGTTTTAGCAAAAAATGAGTAAAGTAGGTTGAGTCGTTTGTTAAGGGTTTTTCTTTTCATCTTAACATGTCAGGGCCCCATGTCATCGTTCTGTCAAAGGTAATACCAAGGTAATGTACGTTATCAGTTTGAGAAATTTGAACATTGTCTATATAAATTGAAGGGCAAGTATTTTTTCGAGGAGTGAACGTTATGTGTTTTGATTTTCATGATTTAATCGAATTTTCCATAATTTACACCAGTCTTTTAGTTTATAAAGGTGTTGTTGTAAAGTAAGTGAGGCATGTATAGGATCTTGATGTTTAGCGAGAATTATATTTATTATTATACTGTATAATTAAAAGCACATAACCGTCCGTTCCGAAAAGTGAATTATACTTAAGGTTGAATCTGTTCTGCCATGTTCCGTTACATAATAATTATGATGAAACAAAATAAATAAGTATATAATATGTTTGGAAATGCTGTTTGAAAAAACACTTATAAAAGAATTTTATTGGCTCAAATAAATAAAAATTAACTGGCCTAAAATAATAATAATTATAAGCTTTGCACTTAAGTTTAGCCTTAACGCTTCATCCGTAACGGATGGGAGAAGAGATAAATAGCCAAGTGAAATTAAAAACTAATATTTACCCTTTACCTTTCTTAAATTTACCAACCAACAGCTCATCCAACATTAAGGAAAAATAATTCGCCAATATAAACATTTCATCCGAAAATAAATTAATGTATCATAATTGAGTAAGTTTTTGAAGGATTAGAAGATCGGCGTCAGCTTCCAAAGCTTTAAAATAATGATATGAGTATAATTTGTGTATAATGAGTATATCATGAGTATAATTTTATTCTATATACGTGCACATGCTACTCACAGATTTCTTCATCTTAAAAACATGATAATGACTCTTCCGTGATATCTTTTATATACAGGGTATCCCGAATTTAAATGGCAAAACTTCAGGAACTTATAGGGGATCGAAAAACTAAGACAAAAAGTCCTTTAGAGATTTGCTCGTTTTTGCTTAGTTTTGGAGAAAATCGCAAAAAAAGAAACAAAACAAAAAATGTTATAGGTAGCGATTATCACCTTTCAAAGTTCGTCAGGCTAGGCAGTGAGATATGTAAACACTTAATGTTATCCTTTATATTCTTTTATTTGTTTACAAGTTGGCTTCGTTCTAGGATTATAGTTCCTAAATCAGTCTTCAGACAGTTACTCAGATATTTTTGTGTGAATAGCATCAGCCACAATGCCGCGTACATATTCTAATCTTGAAACTTTTTAATTAGTTAGATGACTTCCCCTTACAACAGCGGATTGAAATGTGGTTTCAACTCGATGGATGTCCAGCTCATTATAGCAGAGCCGTTCGAGCTTGCCTGGATATAAATTATCCAAAACGATGGATTGGACGTGGAGGAGTAGTACCTTGGCCACCCAGATCACCTGATATGACACCAATGGATTTCTTCGTATGGGGAACCTTGAAGCAGGAAGTTTATTCGGTGTCAATCAACTCAAGAGAGCAATTAAGAGACCGAATCATAGATGCAGTGCACCAAATATCATCAGAAAGATGTTTAGCTGCAATTTATCAATTGAGTGCTAGATGTAATCCTTGCATTGGTGCAAGAAGACATGAGGACATTTTGATGCAAGAGGACATTTTGAGCAATATTTACATTAAAAAGAACATAACATAAATGTAAATGTAAATAAATAAGTATAAAAATGAAAACTTGTTTTGTTTGCTATTTTCTCTAAAACTAAGAAAAAACGAGCAAATCTCTAAAGAACTTTTTGTCTTAGTTTTTCGGTCTCCTATAAGTTCCTGAGGTTTAGCCATTTAAATTCGGGACACCCTGTATATAAAAATATCTTATTCCGATGTTTGTCGGGAGTAAAATCAGAAACTACTTAACGGATCCTTATAAAATTTGGCTCATGGTGTGTGGTTTCGTCCAACTTATAAGATAGGATAGTTTTTATCTCGATTATTGGCCTCAATATTTCTTTTATTCCAAATTAAGTGCTCATTACACTACAATTGAGTGTGAATATTTGCAAGTTCTATAAATTCCCAATAGATGGGGTTGTACGTTGATATATTGACACAGAATTCATTTTCTTTCGATATTTAGGGGAGGTAAGGATCCAGCAGCGAAATCTAATGTTTTCCGCTTGGACTAGGAAAATCCGTGTTTTTCACATGGACAATTATGTCACGTGTGGGGAAAACATGGAATCTATTAGTTTTAGCAAAAGGCCTTTTGGATAACCTGTTTCAGGTAGAACCTACTCTTATATTCTATTATACTTTAATTCACACGTATTATGGCAAAAGATTAATTTGGTACATTTTTGCTGTCTATCCAATATCCAATTATATTCTTCATTAGTTCCTTTCAAATGTGTGTTATTTATATTTAATCTCGCATTAATACATATTACAGTGAAGTTCTATGAATTCCCAATAGATGACGTTCTAAGTAGATTTATTGTGAATTTTCTTTCGATATTTAGGGAGGGTAAGCATCCAGTAACCAAATCTATTTTTTCCGTTTTGGACTAGGAAAATCCTTGCTATGGACAATTATGTGCCGCATGTTCACGCGTGGGGAAAAGATAGAATCTATTTGTTTTAGCAAAACACAGGTTAACCAAATCATTGTGCATCTATTAGTATATAGTGATATCATCCTGATACGATACCTCATATCGTTATATACTGAATTTAATTAATATTTATTATAGCAAAAGATTAATTTGGCACATTTTTGCTAACTGTATATTGTGATTGTACTAAACCCTATTCCAATTATATTCTTTATTAGTCCCTTTTACACCTGTGTTATTAATCTTGCCTGTGCTGAAATAACCCAGTAAGTGCTAAATGAATGGATTTATATCATTAATTTTTAATTTTGCGTAAAGTTCTATTTTAATCTCGTTGGTTTTTAGATTAGCTGAAACGTTATCTCAGACATTGTCTGAATCTTTAACACGAAAGGGAGCGCCGAAATTTGAAATTTTTGTGTTGTGCGCATCGCACCAGATTTTTTAAAATTATTAATATAATATTTATTATATCGGTCTAACATCGTAAGTGTTTTTATCGTATAAATCACGCTTATGAAAACATAATTAGAGATAATGATCAGCTATTTTGCAGGAGATTTCTTACGATTATTTATAGCAAACCACCTCAACACTCCGTAGAGCCGTTTATTACTATAAAGGTTTGACCTTTAACCTTAATAACAAGTTATAGAGACGGAAGGGACCTTGTGTAAGGTCCCCATTATTAGGTTTTTCAATTAAGTTTCCCTCCTATTTCTTGACCCTCACATTCTAATAAAGTTTATTATTATATACTCGGTTCTTATATTATGCTACATTTCTTAAAAACGTTAATTATTTACAATAATTTATAGTAGTGTATTCATAGTATTGGGATGCAGGACCTTTATGTAGTTAATTTGAAAGAGATTCAATTATATTATACCAAATATTATATCTTCTTTAAATATATATAAAAATCTCGTGTCCCGATGTTTGTCGGAGCTAAAATCAGAAACTACCCAACCGATCTTTACAAAATATGGCTCATTGTGTGAAGTTTTGTCCAACTTAAAACACAGGATAGTTTTCATCTCGATTATTGGCCTCAATACTTCTTTTATTGCAAAATGAGTGATTATTATTTACAATTGAATGTGATTATTTGCAATTCTATAAATTTCGAGACAGACGGCGGGATATAATGACACAAGACTTCATTTTCTTTCGAGATTTTGGGGAGGTAAGCATACAGAAGCGATATCTACTGTTTTCCGCTTGGACTAGGAAAATCCGTGTTTTTCACATGGACAATTATGTGCCGCCCATTTTCACGTTTGGGGAAAACATCGAATCTATTTGTTTTAGCAAAAGGTCTTCTGGATAACCTGTTTCAGATAGAACCTACCCTTTTATATTTTATCTGCCATATAGTGATATATAATATAAACTGCTTTATATGTATATATATACACACTAATTTTAAAAGTAACAAAATAATACATTTTATATATAGAAATTGTTAAACTTTATTTTATATGTACATTCCACGATTTTATAAACTGATAACTAATAATTATTCTTTCTGAATTTTTTAGATTTAGAATAAAACATTACGCCTACAGTATACTGAGTGCACTTATTAATTATACAGTATACTGACTGGTAATAAACTATTTACATCATAGAGAAACATGTTTCGTTTTTCCTCAACTGTACATTTATGATATCCTTTTATATCTTATATTTAGCAATTTCTTATTATTGGAATCATTCTGTATTTTTCTGTAATTTTTCTTAGTCATATAATAACTAAGAACTCCAAATCGCTATTGTAAAATAAATAATAAGAAGTGCTAAATCAATGAGTACGATATTCCATTGTTTGAAGGCTGCAGACATTATTTTTTTTTTTTTTTTATCAAAGAGGTTATTGGACCCCTAAACTTGCCAAGATATGTCGATATACGAAGACCTAGGGGTCAGGAAGGTTAGAATTTACTGCCTCTTCGGGTATCGCCATCTTTGGTTTCCATAACGAAGCCTGCGATTGCATACTGCTTCATCCAATAAAAAAGCAACTTTATCCAATTAATTCCTTCAGTTTATCATTCCAACATTTAAAGCACCCAATGATATACCTTCATAATTTTTAATATGTATATATATATATATATATATATATATATATATATATATATATATATATTGGGTTGATGCAAAATTAATGCAGGTATCCTCTATTGCGATATCTTAATTCCAATTGTGTAAACAAAGCAAATCCTAACATTGATCATTATTATACCAAAACAAACCTTATCTAATACCCTCTCTTTCACCATTAATTTGATCAGTAAAATCGTTTTATTCAGTGTGTTCAAAGGTCTTAAATCGAAAATGTCGAAGTACGATTTTCGTCAAATTTATTTTTACGAATTTAAATTAGGGGGCAGCGCTGCGCAAACGGCTCGTAATATTAACGAAGTGTGGGGTCAGGGGGCTAATAACGAGTGCACGTTTCAGCGTTGGTTCCAGAAGTTTTGCAATGGAGATTTCGACCTCGAAGACAAGGAAGGTCGGGGCCGTCATTTTGCTCTTGACAACGACCAGCTGAGGTCAATAATGGAAGAAGACCCAACCAAAACCACCCGAGAAATAGCGGTAGAACTCGGCGTGAACCAATCCACAGTTGTACGCCACTTGGAAGCAATTGTTAAGGTAAAAAAGTTGGCCAAATGTGTCACACCAATTGAACGACCAACAAAAAAATCGCCGCTTTGAAATCTGTTCCATGTTTGTGACACGCAATAAAAATTATCCATTTCTCGATCGCATTATGACGTGCAATGAAAAATGGATCTTATACGACAACAGAAGGCTTTGTAGCCAATGGCTGGGCAAAGATGAACAACCAAAACCTCTTCCGAAGCCCAACCTGCACCCAAAAAAAGTTATGGTCACAGTTTGGTGGTATACTGCTGGTGTTATCCACTACAGCTTTCTCAATCGAGGTGAGACTATAACTGCTGAAAAGTACTGTCAAGAAATTGACAACATGAATCAAAAATTACAACCTCTTTGCCCAGCATTGATGAATCGGAAGGGACCTATCCTTCTCCATGATAACGCCTGACCACACGTCGCATAACCAACGCTACGACGACTGCACGAGTTGGGCTACGAAGTTCTCCCACACCACTTGACCTCTCTCCTACAGACTTCCACTTTTTCAGGCATCTGGATAACTTTTGAGTTCCACGATGTTTGTCGGGGGTTAACTCGAACCGATTTTTATAAAATTTGTCTCATTGTTTGTAGTTTTGTCCAACTTAAAAGATAGGATAGTTTTCATTATTGGGCTTATTATTTCTTTTATTGGAAATTAAGTGCTTATTACACTACAATTGAGTGTAATTATTTGTAGGTTCTATAAACTTCCAACAGATGGCGGTGTAAGTTGATTTATTGACACAACACTTCATTTTCTTTCGATATTTAGGGAGGGTAAGCACCCAGTAGCCAGAAAAAAATCTATTTTTTTCTCGCTTGGACTAGGACAATCTGTGTTTTTGCCAAGGGGAATTATGTGTCGCATTTTCACGTGTGGGGAAAACATCGAATCTATTTGTTTTAGCAAATACGGGGTTAACAAAAATCATTGTGCACCTAATAGAATAACCTCCTGATACGATATCATGTGTTATATTCTGAATTTAATTAATAAGTATTATGGCAAAAGATTAATTTGGTACATTTTCGCTGTCTATTGTATCGCATTGTATATATATATAGATATATATATACAGTACCGGTCAAAAGTTTAGACTCACTTGTATTTAATTCACAATCTTTTTTTAAAGTTTAAAAAAATAATTGTAACTCAAGAGATAACATTTCAAAAATTATATGATTGTTTCGAAATACAATCTATATAAATGAAGATGAAATTCTGTTAGTTTTTTTTTTTTTTTTTTTGTTCTTTATAGAAATACTTACATACCGTTTGTCCTAAATTCTCCGAATTTCGCTTAGTGGTTATTTCATACCAGGTGCGAACACCTGTCCATATTGAAATTGCATAACAGCCAATCTCTGAGTATATTCTTTATTGTTGTAAAAATCGTTATGATCTCGCTTTACATTAGATTTTTACGAAATCAACCGTTGGAGTAAAAAAAAAAAAATCTAATTTCTGTCCTAACGAACTTTTCTGGACCCACCGCTTTTCTCATTGTTTTCAAAATTCCGTCGGTGAAACAAGGATATCAAAGCTAGTTATACATAAATTAAAAATAAAATTATAGTTGTTACGTTGTCCAATAAATAAAATGTTGTTACTTATTTATTTTACAAAATCTAAGGGTGAGTCTAAACTTTTGACTGGTACTGTATATGTATATATATATATATATATATATATAGGTGACTGCGGTGTCTATATAGGTAGCGCCCCCTGGGCCCAGGACCGCCAGCTACTCACTCCTTCCTAACCCAAGCTAGCGATTTATCGCACTCCCTCGGCAGGCTCTTAACTCTCTAGATTTATTATCTTCATGGCCATCTTCATCTTCAGCGCCTCTCCTAGTAAATCTTCCCTAACCTAAACCAAGCATCATCATCTTTATCTATACATCTATCTATCTATACATCTATCTATCTATCTATCTATCTATCTATACATACATATACTTTACGAGCAGACACGGCCATGGACGTTCAAAAATTTCTAAAGGCTTTATGCCTTCTTTAACTAAAAATTTCATCTTCAGTTTAACTCAAAAATTTCTTCACAGCTCTACACTCAATGTTACTCATTTTAATGGCAAGAGCAAACTGGTAAAACTAAAAGTATTATAAATAATAGACAAGAGACGAATGAAAGCCATATTGAAGAAATGGAAATATTAGCCTGACAAGCCAGCCATAGAAATATTTACCCGAAATTATCTTATAACATAGGTTACATCCACACTTTAACCTAAAGCAGTCCAGACTGATCATGAAAGCAAGAGGTGAACTATTTTCTTTAAATTGCAATCCTTATCAACTTGATAAAATTCCCCTATGCTCTTTGTGCAATTTGAAAGAGGCCGAAGATATAGAACATTTCTTGGCCAGGTGTCCGATTTTGACAGAATTTAGAGTAAAATATTTTCATAAAGAAATAATCAATGAAGTAGAACTTGTTCAATATTTGGATGGATATAATTGGGACCAACTATATTATTTTATTAGAGATGCTTAGATCAACAGAAAAATGCTTATTACTGAATTTAATTGGTAGCCTTCTCGGAGATATACAGGTTAGTGTGTAGATAACTTTTGGTCCATTGTTGCTATTCAAAGTATATAAATATATTTTAAATATATTCTTATAATATTGTTTACCTGTTTTACTATTGTTATTAGTTATTATTGTTTACATCTTATTTTTTATATGATACTATAAGCGGGGACCAACTCCAGCTGACGGTCTACCGACCATTCCTGTTTGTGCTTTGATGTGTGAGTATTACGCATAGTTGTATGATAATTCTGATTTTGTAAATATAAAATTGAATATGTAAATAAAGCACTATTAATAAATAAATAAATAAAAGAATAATAGACAAGAGGCAGTAGGATTATAAAAGTTAGTGTAGATATAACTATTGAATAGGTAAACATGATAAGGGATCAGTCCTTTATATTAATTCCCTCCTTCATTGTCGGGCCGAGAACTGTTTGACCTGCCTTAGTATGTATTTTAATAACTGAATTAATTTTGATATTTTTATCCCCTATCAATGGAAATGCTGATAATTCGGGATTATACTGCGATATACGAGCAAACCCGGCCACGCGTTCCTGTGGCTCAGTAGCTGTAATGCGTTCAATTAATAATATCCTATTCTTTTTTCTAATTGAAAATATTCATCTATTGTTGACTATATCTTGAATGAATCAATAAGAAAACTGTGTGAGTTGTTGTTAACTGGAAGTAAATAAGTTGTTCAAGTTATCGCGACGAGAAGCTAAAGGTCGTTGTGAAATCGGAAAGAAAAGCCGCAAGAGGATTTCGGATGGAAGAGTTTGGATTAAAGGGATAAGGAGAAGTTAGAGTTTGGTCCCCGGCGGGTTCGAGACCCGACTAACTTCCCCCTCCCCTGCTAATTGTGTCCGGCTAGTTACTGCGGCCATCGGGTAGCGAGCTATGTCCCTCCCACTTCCTTCAACTCAATCTAAAGTAGGCAAGGAACGGAAGATGCATTATTTGGATACCGTTCACAACATGTAGCTACTCCAGTTACCTGTAACTCGGTAATGGTGATTTTTATCTTAACATTTTTACTTTCAATTACCTACACATGAAATATAAAGTAAAAGAAAGTATTGCGTACATAAAAAGTATTAAATAAATAAATAAGTTCACCAAACAATTCTTCCTTTATCAGTACAACATTTTATCATTTTCAGAAAGAACTTTAGCTTGCAGTACACTTTCAGTACCAAAATATTCTCGTAATAATCCAATGTTGATAGCTAAGATAGTAAAAGTTTACTAGGGATGGCGGTGTTGGTCTATATAGTCTCATTATGAGGCCCAGGAAAAAATACAGATGTTAGAAGATTATTTCATTAAAAAGGGGCTAACATTGAACGTTTCGAAAAATAAAGTTGTCAAATTCCGCAAAGCTGGTAGAAATAAAAAAGAAAACAAACTTTACTACGAAAATAAAGAAATAGAATATACCGAACATTTTACATATCTAGGCGTTTCTTTCTCATCTAGTGGTAAATTTCTTCTGGAAACAAACCATTTTAAAAGTAAAGCTAATATTGCAATAGGAAGACTAAGAAATATATTGATGAAAACAAAATCTTTCACATGGAATACGAAAAAATATTTGTTCCAATCCCTGGTGGCAAATGTGTTCCTCTATAACTCAGAGATATGGGGATTAAGATATATAGATAACCTTTAACAAATTCAAACAGGATTTATAAAATCTGTATACTACTGGCCACAAAATACACCAAACCATTATGTTTGATGCGAAACAAAAACCAAACCAATTAGTAGCTATATCTTTAAAAGAATGTTGATCCGGTTAAACAAATTAAATCAGATGGGTACCGAGAGACTCCCGAAAAAGTGCTTAATTAAAATGGCAGAAATGCACAAAAACATGAACAACAAATATGAATTCAATTGGGTGAGCCAAGTATCAGTAATGTTAAGAATAATTGGTGAGGTACCAAATCTTAATGAAATAAAACTTTCAAAACATATAATAAAAACGTTATGTGAAAAATGGGACAATAATATACTATCCGAAGACTATAATAGAATTTATAACACAAGATATAGTACAATATACCGATGTTTAACATCATTTGATTCTGAGGAAAATTATTTAAATTTGAAAACATCGTTAAATAAATTAAGATCCATCAGTCAACTTAGAATATCAAGTAAAGACAGAATCAAGATAACAGCAAATAACAACACCTACACAATAAAAACCGACGAGCTCTGTACTATCTGTAACATGCATGAAAAAGAAGATCTATTTCATTTATTAATTAATTGTCTAAACTATATATTCTAACATCAGGTCTCATTACCTACAACCGTATCTGAAGGACATTGACCCAAGGACCGACATAAAAAGCGATGAAAGAATTAAAATACTGCTTTCTGTCGATTGTTTAAATAAAATAAATTCCGTATATTATTTCATTCTCGAAGCTTTAAAAATAAGACCGTTTATTATAAACGAATAATTTTCTAATAAATTATTTACATTAAGTACATATTTAGTGCCATGCACATTATTTTGGGGGTTTTCAATAGTTTTCAATAAATTCTAATGAATTGAAAAAAAAAAAAAAGTGTATAATGTTTATGTGTAATGGACAATAATTTACATCAAAGTGATTAAAGTGAATTAGTATTAGCTATACTTATAAGTCTATTAAGAACGGACTGACAGAATTAGAGATAGTGTTGCATATTATTTATTATTTATTATCATATTTGTTGAAAATGCGTCAAATGCTTTATTATTGCTTAATGTTCTTGTTTTATATTTTGCTTATTGCATAAAATTGTATTTTATATTACTAGTTTAAAATTGTTATTAAGCTTGTTGTTTGTGTTACTAATATTATAGTTTAAATTGGCCTAGGGCCAACTCTTTTGTATGGGGGATTCCCCGATAACAAATAAATAAAATAAAAAATAAAATAAAACATTGGTCTATATAATTCCTACGTCTAATGTTTTAATATTACCATAGCAGTCGTAGCAAGTCAAAAAAAATTAACCCTTAACTACTCACCTGAGTCAATGTTACTTATCTACTCACCTCTGGTCAATATGACCCAGAACAAAAAAAAAAATTAAACAACCTTAGAGTGTAAGATATTAGTTCTAAACAACAGGAGAAGGCTTGAAAATATATATTTATTTATGTATACAATAAATGAAAGTTTTAAAATATAAATAACATGTTGAATTATAGGTCTGAAATTAAGTACTAAAATAAAGGAACTACTTAACATTACTATTATTAACATAATTCCTTTTGATTTAAAATTCAAAAATTGTTCTAAAAACAACCTTTGAAGTTAAAACAAATAAGAAATGGGTGGTTTTTACAAATTCAATCCCCGCATTGGGCATAAAAAATGGCTTGCACAACTACTCACCTCGGGTCAAAATATCGATTTAGATAAAATAAACACCTCCCTTATTTTCCAGACACTGGCAAGAAGTAACTGGAGCCAAAACAAAGGATATGTCAAAGTTTGACGATCATTCAATGCCAAAGAGGTATAAATAGAATGAAATGAAACTTGGTACGGGTCAATATGAACCGACGTGAGTACTTAAGGGTTACTGTTAACATTTTTTACTTCCAATTATCTACACACGAAATATAAAGTAAAAGGGAGTATTGAGGACATAAAAAATTCCGGTTTTCAACGGGAAAAAAATATCAATTTTTTTTTTAAGACTTTTGCACTTTATTTAATTTTTTTTTTTTATTTATACTAGTCACCTGGTCAACATTGAGAATGGGTCATTGATAGAAAAGTCTAGGAAGAGGCCATAGTCAGTCTATAGATCAAGGAAACCCACCGATACTGTATTGCTCATTGTTACATACTGTGTTACTACAACATTATATTGTTTAACGTTAATATTTTTAAATTTAAAATTCACATTATACGTCGGCAAACATCACAATTGCAGAGTAAATAATTAAATAAGTTCACCTAACAATCCTTCCTTCATCAGTACAACATTTTATTATGTTCAGAAAAAACTATAGCTTGCAGTACACTTTCAGTACCAGAATTTTCTCGTAATAATCCAATGATGATAGCTAAGATAGTAAAAGTTTACTAGTGATGGCGGTATTGGTCTGTATAATTCCTACGTCTAATGTTTTAATATTACCATAGCAGTCATAGCAAGTCAAAAAGTTGTCGGCCTGACAATGAAAGAGGGAATTAATATAAAGGACTAATCCCTTATCATGTTTACCTATTCAATAGTTCTAGACTTTTCCTATTCAATATCTACACAGACTTTTATAATCCTACTGTCTCTTGTCTATTATTAGTAACATTGAGTACAGATGTGTGATGAAATTTTTAGTTAAACAAGGCATAAAGCCTTTTTAAATAATTTTTTGAAGAGAAAAGATTTGGCTCCACCAGGAGTCGAACCCGGGTCTCCCGCGTGACATGCGGGGATGCCAACCACTACATAGAGCTTGGCTCATAGTAGAGCCAATCCTTCCTCTTCACAGATACCTACTACCCGATCACGCAAATTTTGCGAGTAACGGGAGGTGGACAAAGTTTGTCCATTTTATGGTATTTATTGACGTACATCAATTTTAAATTATTTTATATTAATGTAATCTTAATCTGTGGGTGACCACTTTTTTTAAATTATTTTTAAATAATTATTTAAAAATAATTTAAAACAGGTGGTCACCCACAGATTAAGATTACATTAACATAAAGCCTTTAGAAATTTTCGAACGTCTAAGGGATGTGTATGGGAGCACTGTGAAAAGCCACCTGTAAAGTTTAAAGTCACACCATCGGCCGGAAAAATCATGGCCACGATTTTTTGGGATTCAGAAGGAACCCTGAGGATTAACTACAAAGACAAAGGGGTAACAATCAGAGGAGAATACCATTGTAATGTTTTGACCCGTTTAAGAGAATGAATCAAGGAGAAGAGGAGGGGGAAGCTGAGCCGAGGAGTAATGCTGCTTCATGACAATGCATTCTGTGCACACCTCTCGTCAAGTGTAAGCCACGATCGGCACCTTGGGTTTTGATGTGATCAACCATCCACCCTACAGCCCAGATCTAGCCCCTAGTGACTACTTTCTATTCCCAAACCTCGAAAAGGTGCTCAGGCGGAGGCGATTTGAAGTTAAAGAAGAAAGTTATTATTTGGGAAGTTTAGATAAATTAAAAAAAAGATGTGAAAAGTGTATAAGAATCGAGGGACATTACATTGAAAAGTAATTTTGATTTTTGTTTATATTTCATTTCCTACCTTGTCAGGCCGAATACTTTTTGACCTCCCCTCGTACAGGTATTTAAAAATAATTCACAACTAAAATTTAATGTTTGACATTTCTAATAACAAGCTGTGAATAATAAGGTAAGCTAGACATTTTCACGTGTGCAAGGTGAAGGCAAAATAAATATGTCGATAAGAGCGCTATCTATCCGAGAGGTGTCGAAAGGAGATAACGATAAACAGAAGTTGAAGTGCTCACACCTCACCCACTAAAACAAGTTTAAATAACCAACTAAATCATGGTATCATTGAGACAGAAGTGAGGGAAAAATCTAGTCCGATGCGCGCAACATATTGGATTGGGAAAAAAGTAATTTCGGTATTTTTCATGTTTTTCAAAGCGAATTTTTTTATTTTAAAAAATCGCTCGATTTCGTTTCGCTTCCATAGCGATCCACAAATGGAAACTCTGTCCATTAAATTTCGTACTACCAATTCATGTGGTCGATTTTTAGCTCCTTAGCTGTGTCACGAGATGAAATATGTCGGTCCATCTTGTTTTTTTGAAGAATTTAATCGAATTTTTGAACAATTGGCCTGCCAGGGTGAGGTTCATTATTAACATTAACATTTCCGGAACGAAAATGAGCGAACCAGTTCTGACACTGACGTTCGCTTAAACACACACCGCCAAAAACATCACAAAATTTTCGAAGAGCCTGAGCTGCATTTTTCCCTTTTTGGAAGTAATAAAGCAAAAAATGACCTTCTGGGTTCGCCATTTTCAAAACCCAATAACTTTTGAGTCAGTAAATGAATGACACTGTGTTGATATGTGGAATATTCTATATACAGTGACCTCTCAAACGTGATATAATATGGCTTCACTTAATAAGGATTACAAGCGATAAGTGACTTTGATAAGCGACTATTGGGATAAACCGAAATTACATTTTCCCCAACCCAATATAATTTTCACATACCAATCTAATTGGAATAGAAACCGAGGCGTTTTAATAATTGTATACCTCTCTTTTGAACTCTTTTCAATGTAACAGATGGTTTTTTTCACGCTGCGACATATTGTTTTGGTTATAACAGTTACTTTTAATGACCGTTTCATCATTACATATCATTTCAACGTGTAATTACTTGCTAATACAGTGGGTCAAAAAAGTATTGGCACACTCAAATTTTTGTTAGTTTCATTGTGAAAAACTCGAAAAATCATTTTTTAAACATTTTTATTTAATAAACAATTAAGAAAAATACATAATTGGAAAGGAAACATTGAAAAATTACAAAACATAACAATCAATTTAAAAAAAAGTTCACTTTTAGACCCTCAAAAAAGTATTGGCACACTATGAATTACACAATTGTGTGATGTTTTTAATTTAATGCTTTTTAAGAACTAATATTTGGTCATCATTCCGTCGGCATCTATAATAGCTTGAAGTCTCCTCGGCATTGATGCAACAAGATTTTGGGTTAGGTCTTGACCGATCTTACGCCATTCTTCACTCAAAGTTTCTTTTAGTATATTCTTTGAAGAAATTTTATTTTTCTTTACTTTCTGGTCCAATAGAGACCATAGGTGTTCTATGGGATTTATGTCCGGAGATTGTGGTGGTTTTTTAATTGCCTGGGAACATTGTAGAGCATCCACTCTTTTGTTTTCTTTGCTGAGTGTTTGGGGTCGTTGTCATGCTGAAATATATATGTCTCCTTGATCTCCAATTTTTCAGCACTGGTTTTCAAGTTATGGCGCAAAATGTCGTGGGCCTCACATGTCGAGCTTGGAATTCGGTATTGGGTTTTCGCCAAACATACTTGCGGCCATCAGAACCGAAAATGTTAAATTTGCTCTCATCTGAAAAAATTACATTTTTCCAGAACTTTGTTAATGTAATTTTTAGCAAACTCAAGCCTTTTTTTGCGGTTGACCTCCGAAATATACGGTTTTCTTCGTTGTACCCTGTCTTAATAATTAAATTTGTGAATGACATTCCTTACTGTCTGTAAACTGAAGGTGCTGTTAGAAGTTGTTGCGACCTCTTGTGCTACCATGGCTGCTGATGAAGATGGATCTCGCTCAACAATCCGGCGTATGCACCTTTGCTCCCTTTCATTGAATTTCGTTGGTCGTCCCGAACGAGGTTTGTTTAAAACCGAACCCGTCGTAATATACTTCTTTACGATATTTCTAACTGAACTAAAACTATTTTCTAGCCTGTTCACTCTTTGTCGGTAGCAAAGTCCTTTTAAATATAATTTAATTATTCTATTTTTAAAAATAACGCAATACTCTCCGGTTTTGGCCATGTTGCTAGGGCAAAGATATAACAAAAACTGCATCTTAATGTTGATATAGAATTAGTGTCAATCTTCATTTATAATCTCTTGAAAGAAAAGGGATTTATTTCTTTTGACTTGTGCTAATCGTAAACATTTAAAACTGAGCCAATACTATTTTGACCATCAAAATTTATCTTTTATGTTTACTTTAAATTCATTATTTGAATTCCAAACATTCATCATTTCTAAAAACTGATTTTCAAGAGCTCTTAAATTAAATTAAATGTTATTACTGGTAAATGTCTTAATCCTATTGAGATTTGTGCAAAAAGTGGGGTGTGCCAATACTTTTTTGACCCACTGTACATGAATTTAACGGTTCCAGAAAATTCTAGATCTCTATTCGATATAACAGAAATAATCATCTATTTTTGTTTCACTTCACAATGTAGTCCACAACATTAATTTTACTATATTTAATTATATAAACATCTTTCTCATTTAATTAATAATAATATATTCGTTTTGTAAATTTCTATACATGTAATTGTTGTAACGTCGTTGTAAAGTACAGAACTAATAATTTGCAAAACAAGTGGAATGTTAGTTGCGAGGAAGGAACATAATGTTAAAATCTGACTTTCACTTACCAACCAGCTTGGATTAGAAACCAACGAGTTTTGATAATTGTGTTAACGCAATTCAGGAAATTCACAGAAAATAGCTTTATCCACATTTATTAAATTAATTAAAGACTTCAGTAATTTTCGATTTATTATTATTTATGTCTTGTTTTCAGGGTTTGAAATTAACTCTTATCTTCTAGGAAAGAGAATAAAAATCACATCACGACTTTTATATTTCGGGCCAGAAACTAAAAGCCCTATTATTACAACAATCTCTATATATATAAGAGGCTTTGTCCTGACTGACAGAATCAACGCAAAGAAAAAAACTACTAATGATAGAAACTTGAAGTTCGGAATTTAGATTTTAAACGCCATGTAGGTAACCATTAAGAAAGGATTTTCAAAAATGTAACCCGTAAGGGGCTTAAATAGCGAAATTGTCGTTTAACTCTAACGAAAATCTATTTTTGAGATTTTAAACCATATGTTTTTTATTTGAATATCGATTTAACGTTACAATATTATTAAAATAGACATTTACCTAAAATATGGCTATTTGAATATTAGTGGTAATGAAATTATGCACACTGTGATTCCTATGATTGGGTATGGTGCGTGTTTATTTCTATCTCTTCTCCATATCTATAAGAGGCTTTGCCCTGCCTGATAGAATCAATGCACAGCAAAAACTACTAATGATAGAAACTTGAAGTTCGGAATTTAGATTTTAAACGCGATGTAGGTAACCATTAAGAAAGGAATTTCGAAAATATAACCCCTAACGGGTTAAATATATAAGAGGCTTTGTCCTGACTGACAGAATCAATGCAGAGCAAAAACTACTAATGATGTCTGATTTGGACTCATTTTAAAGATCTTAATACGACGAGTTTAACTCGAAAGCCCCTGAGGGACTTCGAAAACCATGTTTTAAAGCCGAAAAATAAAGCGTTCACGACGAGTAAGCAATTTTTTGTTTCGGCGGTTTTAGTGAACTCTCTCCATTGCGCGTCTCCCTCTCTTCTACTGAGCCGGCAGCTTCCCCCTCCAACCTTCCACCTGCCGGAAGCTCCGATTCTACTAAATCTCCTTAGCATATTATATTAAATCAGTACCAAGATAATAATCACAGAATTGATTTTAAATTCTAATATGAGAGTCTGAGCTTGATTTTAGTTATTTAAAAAAAAAATATGTAAGCTTTTTCTTAGATTTCTCCATAGTGGTATACTTTAGAGAAGCTGTTTTTAGAAACCTTTCAGGGTATAATAAATTACATTATATCGATCTTAACATCGGTAATTAGCTTATCAATAACTAGCATTCCCCGTCGCGGCTTCGCCCGCGAGCCTTTAAAATCACTTCTGTGATCATTCTTGGTATTGATTTAATATAATATGTTAACTGATGTTAAGGAGATTTAGTAGAATCGGAGCTTCCGGGAGGTGGAATGTTGGAAGGGGAAGCTGATGGCTCGGTAGAAGAGAGGGAGGCGCGCAATGGAGAATTCACTACAACAGCCGAAATAAAAAATTGCTTATTCCTCATGAAAGCTTCATTTTTCGGCTTTAAAACATGGTTTTCGACGCCCCGTAAGAGCTTACGAGTTAAACTCTTCGTATCAAGATCTTTAAAATGAGTCCAAATTAGATATTGTTTCTCGAAGTGTAAAAATAGGTGTCCGTTAGATTTAAACGACAATTTCGCCATTTAAATCCCTTAGGGGTTACATTTTTGAAATTACTTTCTTAGTGGTTACCTACATCGCGTTTAAAATCTAAATTCCGAACTTCAAGTTTCTATCATTACTAGTTTTTGCTCTGCGTTGATTCTGTCAGTCAGGACAAAGCCTCTTATACATAGAGAGATGAAATAATATTGATTTAAAATCATAAGCTCGCTTAGGTACCGATGTATAACAACTGACGCAATACAAACAATATTGAGGTCCACTTCTAGGTTAATTAGGGTGCTGATTATGAAAACATAGATTTTTCAATTACGAGCTCAGGTATCGATTTATAACAACCAACGCGATACAAACTATATTGGGTTCCGCTAAATTTAGACTATAACTTACCCTACAAGTTATAACTTCCTAAATAAAAAGAGTTGAGACAGCTAGAGATAAAATACGGAGCCCACTCATCCCCGAGGATAATCGAACGAATCCAATAAAGGCGAGAGCTAGCCACATCTGCCGCTTCCCGTCCCAATGTCAACACATCTTCGCCCGAAAACTTGATAGGCTCTTTTCGAGCCAGGATTATGCCGTGGGGAGAGAGAGGGGTTTTCTGAGAAAACCGTTACGATAAAAAAATATATATATATATAAATAACCTAGGATTTTTTATTTTTTAATTTATATTTTCTATGTCAAAAGGATTTTCAAAGCCAGGGTGAATTAATAAAATTGAACCATAGAGTTTATTATGATAATGAGACATAATATGCTCCCTGTGTAATAAGAATGAGCTGGAGGGCATTTTTTAGCTAAATGCCCAATACTTAGTGAAATCGGAAGAAGATATTTAAAAAAAGATGTTCTATCATTTAGTGAAGCGACTGATTACTTAAATGGTAAAGATTTAAGGCTTCAACTCGCAAACTATTGTAAAGCAGCTTAGAAATATGGGTATTCTTTGAGCAGGGGAATTTAATTATTAGCAGCAATAAAAGTTAATATTGACGGCTGGGTATTTATTTATATATTACTATGTTTGAATTGTTGTTATATATAGTGAATTTCTATATTGTTAGTAAGAGTAGGAAGGTAGCTATATTCTATGTTTTAAGATTCACTTATTATCTTAATATGTAATATCCTATTTATTTATTAAATGTTATAAGTGCACTATGCACTCGTTCTTGTTATGCGCTGTAACAAGTTTTATACCGCTTGCTGTAATAATATATTTATTGTTGTAATATAAATAATATATATATATTATTATATTTATTTTTGTATGCTTATGTATATTACAGTTTTAAGATGAAAATGAAAACTTTTTTAGGAATAATCGGTAGTAAAATATTTAGTTACAAGATTTCAATTTGTAGATAATAACAATAATATCTTAATGACTAATGTATGAAGGCCAATCCCCGGCTAACGGTTCTCAAATCGAGCCGTAAATTTTTTGTTTGTCAAATCGATTCTAATTATTATAGCATTTCCAAGTCTATTTGAACCTTTTCCAAGTCATCTATAACCTTTTCCAAGTCATCTGTAATCTTTTCCAAGTCAACTATAACGCTTTCCAAGTCCCAAGAAACCTTTCCCAGGTCACAAGAAACCCTTTTCCAATTTAAACTAACCCCTTCCAACTCAATCGTCACCCTTTCTATTGCAATTATCACCCTTGAAACAAAATTACAAAAATTTAAGGTTCTGTGGAAAAGGAGAAACATGAAGTTCAAATTCTAACATATATAAATGGTTTTAATGTGAAATGTTAGGTTTATTTTTTTATTTTCATGAAAAAAAAATTAACTTTTTGTTTAAATAATTTTATTTTTCGTAAACAAGAATGAATATCATTTTCATTATTTTATTGCCCCAGCTATGAGGACAACGTTAATATTATTAATAATAATAATAATAATATATAGCATTTCCAAGTCTATTTGAACCTTTTCCAAGTCAACTGTAACCCTTTCCAAGTCAAAAGAAACTCTTTCCAAATCAAACGTAATGCGAATTCTGAGGCCTTAACTTCACCAGTTCCACAGAACCTTAAATTTTTGTAATTTTGTTTCAACGGTGACAATTGAAATAGAACCGGTTACAATTGAAACTTCGCCGCCGACGGAAGATTATAAGTTATTATAAGTTACTGATCCCCTTCTCTACTCTCATTCTTGTATTGGCCCTGAAGAAGCCCACAGCAAGATGTGTGAAAGCTTGGCAGTTGAAAAACCTGTAACATCAAACCCAGTCAAATCCTGAAGAAGAACCAGTTCAAACCCTGAAGAAGAAATGCAGACAATATGCTTTGATGTTTAGAGCCAGACTAAGCCCCTAATCCATTGCTTCTTATATTTAGTCCGAAATCGAACATTCCAGTTGGGCGCAGTACATTCTCGTTCACAAAGGGTGACGATTGAGTTGGAAGGGGTTACGTTTGAATTGGAAAGGGTTTCTTGTGACTTGGAAAGGGTTACAGTAGACTTGGAAAAGGTTACACTTGACTTGGAAAAGGTTCAAATAGCCTTGCAAATGCTATAGTAATGAACGTTACACGCTTTTATATTTTTTTAAATAAACTTTCTCAGAAAAAGTAACTATTTGCTTTTAAACTTTTTAATGATTTTATGCTGGCGAATTCTGAGGCCTTAACTTCACCAGTTCCACAGAACCTTAAATTTTTGTAATTTTGTTTCAACGGTGACAATTGAAATAGAACCGGTTACAATTGAAATACAAAGGGTGACGATTGAGTTGGAAGGGGTTACGTTTGAATTGGAAAGGGTTTCTTGGGACTTGGAAAGGGTTACAGTTGACTTGGAAAAGGATACTATACAGGCACAACCAATGAAGGGTCTTAATAAGTTTAGTACTGTGTAAGGAAGTGCTGTATCTGAATGTGAAGGTGGTGATTGGACCGCGATCTCGCTCAATCGCCAGATTTTTCCCCCTTAATCTTTCAATTAAGAGTGCCAACTTTGAAGAGCCTGGGTTTTCCTCAGAGACGAAATGTGACAGAATATTAATACCCTGCTAAGTTAGATTGGGACTCGGACAGCAGCTCAATGTCTTAACAATGAGCTACCCCACGCCTCATTTTTTCGGGTATATCTAAAACATATTTTTACAAAAATAATATATATATTTTTTATATAAATTGCTTATCATGATTCGTACAATAACTGCTTGATTTTTACTTTTTACTTTCACGTTCTAAAATCCAATTCTCTCGTTGATATGAAAATTATTTTTATAATTACTAAATATTTTTAGTTAATAACAACTTCTTTAAATGTAAGAGGCAGAGTGTATAACGGTAACACTGTAGAGTTTAATTAAATGGAAATTAAAGTAGAAATGAAAAGGGAAAAAGAATTAATCAGGTCAAATTATTTTAGTAATTTTTCTTCGGGTTCCTGAAAAAAGAGACTAAAAACCAACCAGTTTTTTTTCATAAGTTTTTGTTCTCTTTCTCTTCTCATGACTTTCAAGAATATAAAATATAAAATACTTGGCCTCTGGTAGAATATAACCGACTGAAGAAAATTATTTTTACTGAAAGGGGTGCCCCAGTGTAATACTGGCTTATTCCGATCCTTGCTGAATGTTCCTCGACCCACAAAGATCATATGTAAATTTATTCATTAGGTAATAATACAATGCACTTCTTTTTTTTACCTCAATAAGCGCTGTAGCTAACCTAGGGTTAACTTTAATCTTTTTCTTGGTAGAAAGGGAACAAGGAAATTCTCGGAGAGTAAAATCGGATGTTCGTGGAACGATTTCTTTCGAAAGATATAAAAATTCTGTGTAAAGTCCAGTTATTCGAAGAAAAATGTAGGGGTGCGGATTGGTTTCATGAGAACCAGAACTAGGCATTATTTAAAATACAAGTATCTTAAATATAAATTAAATTATTTTTTTTTTAGTATTTTAGAATTTAAAAAAAAAATGTATTTGTGGTATATTTTTTTTTGTGTATATACTATGTTCATATTTGTAGTATTCTCTAATCTTATTTATGTAAAATCTTTTTGTATAACACACGCTAGTTATAGAGGAAATTGTATTTTATACTGTATATATATATATATATATATATATATATATATATAAAGATAGAAATTCTGTTTGTTTGTTTGTTTATTTGTTCTTTATAAAAATCCATACCGTTTATCCTAAATTCTCCAAATTTCGTTCAGGGGTTCTTTCATACCAGGTGCGAACACCTGTCCATATTAAAATTGCAACACTTCACACGATCTTCAGCTGATGTTCTTTATTCTCCAAATTTCGCTCAGTGGTTCTTTCAGACCAGGTGCGAACACCTGTCCATATTAAAATTGCATAACTTCACCCGATCTCTGGGTATATTCTTTATTGTTATAATAATCGTTTTGATCTCGCTTTACATTGGTTTTTACAATATCGACCGTTTGAGTCGATTGAAAAGTTTAAAGATTTTATAGATTTAAAAAATAAAATTCTCCGGGTGAAACCGTTATTTACAGCTAGTTGTTACATACATTTGTAGAAGAATTTGTTTTAACAAATAAATAAATAAAAAAATTCGAAGGAAAATGTCGAGGTACGGGTTGGTTTTATGAGAACCATACCTAGGCACTATTTTAAATAAAAGTATTTTAAATATAAATTAAAATATTTTTTTTAGTATATTAGAATTTAAAAAAAAATATCACATGTTATTTTATTCACCTGCTTAAAGCCCATTTAATTGACTTACACACCTTATATGTATTTAGTGTCGCATAATGCGTAATGGGCCGTAATGGTGAGGGTTGAAGTAAAGATAAGAAGTGATCAAATTGTAGATTATTTATTAGATTATTAATTTTTCGGAACACCAAAATTCATTTCCTTTGATATCAGGTCAGAAGACAGAATACTTAAATACACATATCGGTTTCGCGGAAAGCGAGTGCGCTGATTCTATTGACTGAAATCGCATTTTTTTGTTGTAACTCTCAAAAGTCGGCGAAAATCGGAAAAGTGTAAATAACCAAAAATATTATTCTCGAAAAACTGAAAAAATGAAACCTTCGAAAAAGCCCTGCGACCCTTTTCGCGGAGAATTGCAGTTTTTCGCTTACAACTCGCAAACGAAGGGGTCAATCGAAAAATTGCATACTGAAAATGTTCTCCTTGGAAACCTGAAAATATTGACTCCATTTAGAACCCTCTACGACCATTTTCTCGCAAAAACCGCGGTTTTGCTCATATAATCTGGTGCGTGCGCGCAACACACAACTTTCACTTACCAACTTACTTAATTAGAAATTCATGTGTTTCGTTAATTGCCAATTCTCAAAGACACATTTTTCCACATTCATTTCTTATTTTTGTTTTTATTTTCTCTATTAAAACACTATTTTTTTATTATTAAATAAAAGTTTTAACTTCTGATAATTCGGCAATGCAAGCATAATACTCCACGTCGTCTGATTTTATTATTCTCTATGTAGTTGTTGAAAACTTCATTTACCATGAAACAAATAATTTCCATTAAATGAACAGAGCGGCTTTAATTATAAGCAATGGTCTGTCATTAAAGTCGTACTCCGCCACATGCATGTGCTCAACGTATTTTATGAGTTGACAAAATATTTTTCTTTTTTTCTCCTGTATATGTTTACTTGATTTTTTTCATATTTCATATTTAACCATTTCTTATTTTTAGGCGTAATGAGAGACAGTTTTTTTTTTTTTTTCATATAAACAAAAACAAGGGTACTTTATGGGAAAACAAAAAGGGCCACTACCCGATTGTAACACCCTCAATACATTTTAATAATGATAAAGCTTACCTGATATTAAAGAACACCTTATTTTCATTAAACATGGCGAATTTGATCAAAATTATTAAAGCCGTTTTTGAGATAATTTAAAGAAAGCAATAAATTGGAAAAAAAGTTAAAAAATAAAGTGCCCCATCTGTTAGGCAAATTTTGATGAAATGTTGGCTGCCACATCTTTGGATTATACATACATCAAATACCCAGTTTAATCACAATCGTGAAAACCGTTCTTGAGTAAATAAAAAAAGCACATGAAAAAGATACAAAATTTATTAAGTAAAGTGCCCCCTGCGGTTGATCAATTTAGATGAAATTTTTACAGTCATATCTCGAGCATATTAATACATTAAATACTAAGTTTAATCAAAATCGTTTGAGCCATTTTTGAGAAAATCCAAAAAACGTAAAAAGTTATGAAATAAAGTACCCCCTCCCTTTGATCAATTTTGATGAAATTTTTGCTGTCACATCGCGGGCATATACATACACTAAATATCTAATTTCAGGTTCGCACGATTTATGGTTTTTGAGCTAGTCTGTTCACACACACTGAGGCACACACAGACACATACACACACACACACACACACAGACACACACACACACAGACACACACACACACAGACATACACACAGACCATTTTGCGGGACTTGGTTATTTGGACTCAGGGGACCCCAAAACGTGTATTTCCGTTGAAAACCGGAAGTCGAAATTTTTCACGATCGCAATACTTTCCTTACTATATATTTCATATATACGTAAGTGAAAGTATATATGAAACCGCGGTTTTGCTCCTATAACTCGTAATCGAGGGCGAAATGAGTGATTTTTATATTTTTCCGGTTTAGCGGTTAAGGAAAGCTTTAAAATGAAGCCTCTTTAATGAAATTCGATGAAGTATTAAGGAAGTTATGAGATACCGAAAAAAGAAAAAGAAAAAAAAAGGCTTTGAGAAATAAAATATACTAGCTGACCCGTGCGAATCATTCGCACTGTAACCTACCCCAATCCGACTTAATTAAAATACCTACATGCCCTATATTTAGTATCATATAGTACGTTATGGGCATTGGTGAGGGTTGAAGTAAAGGATAGATGTGTTTAAATTGTAGATTATTTATTTTTGAAACATAAGTTTAGGTATTTGCAAAGTGTTTACAGGACCTCTTTGAACACTATCTTTGAAGTTACGATATGGTCATCTGTTAGTGGGTTTGTTTTACACAGACATAGATGTCGCTGTAGGAGAACTTTCAAGTTTTGCATTACAAATACTCTATACTTATAAAGATAAACCAATATAAGCATATAAATGTGTGAAGTTGACGAATGGCGTTTACGTATCTTCGAAACACGTCGATTTCTAATCTAACAATAAGTTGGTAAGTGAAAGTTGTGCGTTGCGGGCATCGCACCAGATTTTTTTCTTTTCTAATCTTTCATGCTCATTTTTTGAATCTCATGATTCCGATAAAAAAGCGATAAAATATACGACATGATGAAAGGAGCTGGCAATTGTAAAGACATTACGAGACCGATGTCGTTACAGCTGCCATCCGCGAGGGATAAATGTAAAACCCATGTCGTGACGGTTGTAGTATTAGCATGTCGTGTCGTTAGTAATCTACGATATCTGCAGTAGTTAGCAGTTAGTGATTACCTGACGATGTGTGCAGGAAGACATTTATGAGCAAACCGTTCGATTTTCAGTTAAATACCTAGTGTTTTTAGCATAGACAAATTTATATTTTCTTTTATAATTTTTAATTATTTAATGAAGAATACTATAGCACGGTATTCAACACAAGTTCTTCTGCGATAAATCGTTTTCGAGATATTAGCGAAAAATTGAAGAAAGTTCGAAAATGTCGATTTCGTTAACCTATAAAATTTGATGACAACCGATCTGAGGTGGCAGACGTTCACATTTCTTGTCCATGAAATTAGTACTTTCAGCCTATGTGATAAATTTTTTTTTTCAAATCAGGCACCTTTCTGGCCCTCAGCTTCCCGACTATTACCCAAAGGGGTACCCAATTTACCAGCGCCTTCGAATAAAGTGGGGATATTTTTTATTTTGTATTTTTATTAATTTCAGCCTAACCGTTCGGATTTAATCCAAAACGCTTAACAAACATAAAGATAAGTTGTAGAAGTTTAAAAATCATATGATTTTTAGTGAAAAATTTACAATTCACAAGGAATAACTAAGAATGTCCCCATTATAACTAACATTACACTACTCCCCCCTATTAAATTATTAAAAATATAATAATAATTATATAGATATTGAATATTAAGTTAATTTTGGGAGATCTGTTTAGGAAGGAAAGCTAATAATACCACAAGGTCGAATTGAAACATTCCACGTCTCAACAGATTATTTTTTTTGTTCTCCGACATCTCTTAATAGACCAATCTCCAACCTAACTGTAAACATTATTTGTTTTCCAGCTCTATTTTTCCTTCACAATAAATCTTCGACTAGCAGGCATTTTGCACACAAACCGGATTCCATTCATTTCAGTACATGATAGTTATAAAAGTATTTTCTTAATTACTCGATTAACTTGAGCAAGAAGAAAATAATTAAATTATATTTACATATTATTGTTCGATAATAAGATATTGTTTTTGATTTTATTATAGAAAAGATCGTTTTTATTTATTTATCTATTTCATGTTAATAATTAAAGATACTTTTCAACTTGGGAATCTTCACTATAGTGAGGAAGAATGATTATTATTATGATTTCTTAAATAAAGAAGTTGCTTTTAACTAAAGCAACTAAAGTTTTGATATGCGACAAATAGATTGTTCGGGAGCCAAATAAATGTTAAAGTAAGGATAAAACAGTGGCATGTGCGTATAAAATTGGCAATGGAACAAAAGACTTTTAAAATATATAACCCCAGAAAATGGGCCAATAGCCCGAAACGTTGGGATAATTAAATATAATATAAAAAAATGGAAGAGACTCCTTCATTAAAGACATCTTAAAGATTCATTTGGTTTTAGTGATATGTTGAGTAAGAACTATTTTAGAATCAATTTAATATGACAATTAATCTTAATATTAACAATTTGAAAGCTATTCCAAATCATCAATTCGGTTTTAGGAAAAATCATTCTACTATACAACAATGTCACCGATTGGTGGATTACATTTCAAATGCATTAGAAGTTTTTCTTGATATCAGTCAGGCTTTTGATAAGGTTTGGCATGAAGGATTGCTTTCCAAGCTCAAAATTTTGCTTCCTCCGACTTACTATTTAATACTACTCTCTTACCTGACAGACACTTTACTGTTAAAATAGACAACGAAATATCTAGTATAGAAGATGTTAAAGCTGGAGTTCCACAAGGTAGTGTACTTGGACCACTGCTCTTCAATATTTTCACAGCTGACTTAACCGAAAACGAACACACCCTACTGGCTACATTCGCTGACGATACCGCACTACTAACATCACACAGAAACCCCTATATAGCATCTTCCATCCTTCAAAACCACTTAGACGATATATTCAGTTGTGCTACCAGGTGGAAGGTAAAAATGAATGGGATGAAAAGTGAATTTATTACCTTCACCCTCAACCATGGTTCATGCCCACAAGTATACTTCAATGATACACCGATCCCTGAATCCCAAGCTGTAAGATATTTGGGGCTCCACCTGGACAAGAGACTTACATGGAGAACCCACATCGGACTGAAAAGGAAACAACTCAACAAACTATTTGGAATGTTATCTAGGTTACTCGACAGACGTTCGAAATTATGAATAACAAACAAAAATTTACTATTTACAAAGTACTAATACGACCAGTATGGACATACGGGATAGAACTATGGGGTTCTGGAAAACCCTCAAACATCCAAAGAATTCAGTCATTCCAGTCCAAGGTATTGAGGAAAATAGCAGACGCACCATACTATGTGACAAATGATTTACTACACAAGGACCTGAATATCCCAACAGTTATCGATACAGCCACACAATACTACAAAAACTTCCACCAAAGACTAACATTTAACATGAACCCCTTAGCACAGACACTAACATCAAACATAAACCCTTACATTCCACCCCGACGACTTTTGAGGCGGTGGCCGAGAGATATGCTAACTTAGTATATAGTATGTTAGCAATTCATCCAATAGGAATTCAACAAATTTGCTTATTGCTAATTTGCAGATTGCAAATCACACAAAATGACATAATAATAATATTTGAACATAATAAAAAAAAAAAAAATATTAACAGTCATTATTATTTTAATTTGATTATTGTAAAATTATTAAGATAGTTATCTTGTATGGGCCATTCTCTATCGTAAAAAGCAATTGCTTTCTATACTTTTTTATTTACTTTGCTCAACTTAATATAGACTCCCAGGATGAAATAAGTATATAGAATCTAGTTTGGAAAAATAAATTTGACAACGAATTTGAGCTCTATAAGAAAATTCAAGGGAAGTTTATAGACTAAAAAATAAGGATCTCTTAACAAAAATCTGAATTCCAACGATCTATTCTATTATTGAGCTAAATAATTACTAAACATCAATTATGATTCGGCTGAAGAAACTTAGAACAAAAACCTAACCAGTGTTCTGACCCTATGACAAGAACTGAAGGAGCAAAAACGAGCTGGACGGGCGAGCCTCAGGTAGTATAGATTACTACAAAGCCACTAATCCTTTTTTTTTTTTTCTTTAATTGTCCTTAAAATTTTTTACAAGTCTTTGTGAGGGTTACAGACAAAACATTATACAGAGCAAAAATGAATTATTGTCAAAACAAAATCCTTAAGGTAAAAACAATTTCATACCAAACCAAAAAAAAGTTTACCCATCTAATGTCTTTCACATTTCATATCTAAAATATTTCTTTCTGATATATTCAAAATATAAGTGATATAAGATAAAAATATTTTTATTTATTTAAACTATTTTATATATCCACAAGCAGTCTCGGCCACGCGTTGCTGTGGCTCAGAAGCTATAAGGGTCTGGCCACACATGTCCGCACCGGATCCGCACCGTAGCAATAATACAGGTTATGTTTAGAATATTTTTAATTTAACTTACATATTACCTTTAGTTATGCATAAAGTGGCCTGTGTCTGACATGTGTGGCCTGACCTTTAGGCATAACTAAAGGTAATATGTAAGTTAAATTAAAAATATTCTGAACATAACCTGTATTATTGCTACGTTGCGGATCCGGTGCGGACATGTGTGGCCAGACCCTAATGCGTTGAATTAATTATATCCTACTCGTTTTTATATAGCCAAATCAAAATTCACTGATAAAGATAAAAACGTTTCAGCTAATATAAAAACAACGATATTTAAAATAAATTTAAATTGTGCTGGTAAAAAATTTAGAAGGGCTAAAGTTTTTATTTATAACATCCTATATTTGACCATAGTGTGTTAATGAATGACACATGTGAAAGGAACTAATAGACAGCGAAAATGTATCAAATTAATCTTTTGCCATAATACTTATTAAATTCAGAATATTTAACTGCTGCCAGACTATATGAGTATATCAGAAAATCACTTTTTTCAAAGTCGTTAGAGCCGTTTTTAGAATATTTAAAAAAAAATAAGTAAAAAGCTATGAAATAAAGTACCCCCTATGATAGACCAATTTTGATGAAATTTTCGCTTTCACATCGCTGGCATATCAATAAAAAATACCTAATTCCAGGTTCGTACGGTTTATAGTTTCTGAGTAAGTCTGTTCAAAAATACACAGACCATTTCCCGGAACTTTGGACTCAGGGGAACCCAAAACGTGCATTTCTATTGAAAACCGGAGTCGACAATTTTTCAAGATCGCAATACTTTCCCTTACAATATATATTTTATATATATATATATATATATATATAAGCGAAAGTAAAATTAATGTATGTTATCAATCAAATAAAGAAGGTAAAGAAGGTCGTAGCTATTATTCTGTTTGGTAAACACTTATTTTAAAATGTTATTTTTATATAATTCTGCCATAGTAATTTTATAATTTGTTTTCTATTGACTGCTTTCACAATAGGAAGCCTAACAAGGAATGAAAACAAGCCAATTTTCAAGTAATTTTCAGTTAACTAAATAAAAAAGGCCTTAATTACAGTTTAATATCACGTCACATTGTAACACTAATGAGGGGTTGGGTATTTTCTACGTTTATGATGTCAGTTATTTTTTATCACAAAAAGATTACTTTAAACAGATAATCATTCTAATTGTTTTTACAAATAAATTAAACCATATGACACCTAAAAACTATATTAAGCAGGTTATTCCATAAGTTTATAATGGATCGAGAGATGAATTTTATCGATTAATTTTGTTTTGTAATAAAGAAGAAAGTGTCTTACATGTTTTCAAGATAAAGCTAACCTAAATTTAAAAAGTTTGATAATGGACACAATATGCAGTTGAATTATAAACTAAAAAAGTGGGTCTACTATGTGAGAAATTGCACAACTTTTTTTGTCCTTGTTTTTGTATTAATGTAAAATACCCTATGGTCTTCTTTACCTAATCATATGTTAATTAAAGCGATTACTTCTAAAGTAATCATTTGATGAAAAAAAGTAACAATTAAAAGTAATTATTTGGTAATAAAAAGTAACTGACATCCTAAATGTAAGAAAAACCCTAATAATCATTAACTTATGGAGAATAACAAACAGAACACGTAAGGGTTTATTCTCAAATACGTGATTTGAAAAATCAAGACTGCCTTTGCCACAAGTAAGGCTCTTTTATTTATATATTGTTTAAATTGATATATCGTATGAAGTTCTGTGTGAAGAGAGGAGAGTGTTGTGACCAAGGAAAGCAAAACTGATATTTATTTATTTATGTTACGTTTTACGAAGTTAAAGAACTGCCTGGAATAGTTACAGTCATGGATTAGTACTTGATGGCCGGTTTGGATCGTTCTAAACCTCTCAGGGTGGTTCCATAGCAGACCATAACCACAAGAAGCGATCAACTAGTGGCTTGGTCTAACCTTGGGCAGCTAACAATATATCAGTTACAGTTTTTCATCGCTGTTAATATTCGAGTTCTAATCGTTTGTAATAGGTTTTAAGTAAATTTAAGATGTTCACTCTGAAAATATATAAATCCTTTCTACAGAAATATATGCTGATATAAAAATCCTCAATCCGAATGTTACCTTAAGTTCAAGATAAACATACAAAAAGTAAGATTAGTTAGCCAGCTAAGAGTTTCCAACAATGATTATGATTATTATGAAATCAGAAAATATTTGTGAAAGTTGCCAGGAACATATCTTTGATGCGTGGTCATATGGGCTTAAGTCACTATTTGAGCATTTGGAGATCATGTCGTAATATTACAGCACGAAATCAGAGCTACCGGTTGGTATTAGGGTCTTAAGTCAAACCATATTTTTTTTTTTTTAAATAACAATTACAAATAATATCAATAATTAGATTTTACATAATGTTTTAAACTTTGATGTTGCTCTCCTGAAAAAGTCAAAATTTTGACTTGAGCCCTTATCACCGCGCTTCAAAGCTTAAAGCATCTGTTATTAGAATGCTCATCTTACACGTATTATAGAAACAAGTATTTGCGTAGCAATATAGTAATAAACCATCATCTAATTTCACTGGAAAATATTCTCAAAGTTGACAGTATCGATAAAATAAATACAATTTACTCCTTTATTAAAACAGTGCATACTGAATTAAAATAATCTGGCAAAACATATCTACAAATAAACAAAAATAAATCATATTAATTAAGGAAAAGGGAGAGAGGAAATTCATACTTAGGTAACCACTAAACTTTATTGTATTTATTCATTATATTAATTAGTAATATTTAAATTTAAAAGGAATTGTATATATATGTATATATATATATATATATAAGTTAACTGTATATAAGACGTATTTAATAAAAATCAAATTTGTTTTAGGATAAGTTAATTATTATTAATAAACATATGTTGCTGTTTTTATATGTACCAGGTGGAAAGCAAAATAAAGTTAGTTGATTTCTGGATCTCTGGAAGTTCTGTTGTCACTTTGCTCTAGCCCCCACATTTTTTTAGAGTAACATTCAGTCTAATCATAACTGGTGCCGAAACCCGAGTACGCTCTAAGATAAATTCACGTGAGTAAATCAGTTAATATTCTTAGAACGCTTTGGTTAAAGCGTCGGCGTATCACGCTTTAACTACGAATCTAGTGTTAATACTGTGAATAAAATGGGGGAAGAGGAACAGTTGGCGAAGTTAGAGTCGGAATTGACCGAGACTACGACAATGGCGCACATCGAACTATTGAAGATTAGAACACAGAATTCCACCTTCCACCAACCAACGAGGCGAATTAATAATTAACAATAGTGTGAGGACGGGGCGATTGACTAGGTTGCCCGTGGCGAGGTTAGTTGAGTCAAAAATAAAATTTTTAGTCGATACGGGAAGTACTAACTCGTTAATTAGTAAGAGAGCAGCGGAGAAATTTGGTGTATGGTTAAGGCGTAAACGATGCAAATGTGTAGTCTCTACGGTTAGCGGTAGATGCCAGACCTTGGGAGAGGTGATCTTGAATCTAACCGAATTAACGGGGTGCGATGCGTATCCGATTAAAATCCATATAATTAAAGAATTGATGCCGGGATATGACTTTATTATTGGTTGCGACATTCTACAGCGGGCAGGTCTAAGCATGAGGGTTACCGGGAACAATTGGCGCCTTATGATCGGTAAGCGGAGATACGAAATCGTAACGAAGGAAAATAACGCGGACATCGAAATTGGAGCAGTAGAATGTAGAAAGGAAGCGTTGTCGCGGATATTAGAACTTAATAAGGATTTATTTTACCGGGACGGAGAATTTATGCCAACTACTGGAAGAACTGTTCATAAAATCAATTTGAAAACAGATACACCGGTATATGTTAAAGATAGACGATATCCACAAGCCATGAGGAACATAATCAGACAACAGTTGGGTGAACTACTGAAACAGGGTATAATCCGGCATAGTAACTCCCCGTTTAATAGTCCGCTATGGTTAGTTGAAAAAAGACAAGGAGAGAATAGCGAAAAAGAGAAACAGTATCGCGTTGTAGTCGATTATCGGAAATTAAACGAGGCTACTAAGGATGAGCGGTACCCTCTTCCTCGGGTAGAGGACATACTTGATCGCCTGTCGGGTGCAACGGTTTTTAGTACGTTGGATCTCAAAAGCGGATATCACCAGGTTAGGATGGCCGAAGAAGATATTGGTAAAACTGCGTTTTCGTGGGAACGTGGACACTTTGAATTCGTTAGGATGCCCTTCGGGTTGAAGGGGGCCCCTTTAACCTTCCAACGTCTCATGGACGAGCTACAACGAGGATTAGGCGAAGACTTCTCGCAAGTGTACATGGACGATCTCATTGTCTTTAGTAAGACCGAGGACGAACACGTTGATCATTTGAGGAAAGTATTCAGCAGAATACGCGAGTTCGGATTGAAATTATCCCGTGAAAAATCTAAATTCGGCCTAAGGGAAATAAGGTTCTTGGGTCACGTTGTTTCCCAGAATGGAGTCCAACCAGATCAGGAGCGAGTGAAAGCTATACAGGAAGCCCCTTTGCCCCAGAATGTCCGCGGCGTCAGACGGTTTCTAGGCATGATTAATTATTATAGGAGGTTTATTCCAGGTATTGCGGAATAGACCCACCCATTAACCGAAATATTGAAAAAAGGAAAACGGTTTCAACTCGGGCCGGAGCAGATAACGAGTATTCGGAAATGCCGCGACATTTTAACCACTCGACCGCTACTTGCCTTTTCTGACTTCAACCGTATGTTTAGGGTCACTACAGATGCAAGCGAGGTCGCCGTCGGGGCCGTATTATCTCAGAATTTCGAGGAAGGCGAAAAACCGATCGCATACGCGAGTCGGAAGTTAAACGATGCCGAAAGACGGTATAGTGCGATCGAACGGGAACTTTTAGCGGTTGTATGGGCCGTAGAACACTTTCGCCCCTACATATACGGTAGGAAGTTCGAATTGTTAACAGATCACAAACCGCTCGTATATCTGAGTACGCTTAAAGAGACTTCAGCCCGAATATCGCGATGGAAGGAAAGGCTCGCGGCGTACAATTTTCATACTGTACATAAGAAGGGAGTAGAAAACGCCGTCGCCGATTGGTTATCCAGGGATTTGGTTGTAAACGCAATCGAGGAGGAAAATACACCCACAGAGCTATTTTGCTGGCCCGAGTGCGGACAGGAATCTCCGTTAACCCTGAGCGATCAAGAGGAAAACACAACACCGACGGAAAGACCCCACGAGCTACCCGAAATTAATGAAATAATAAACGATAAAAAGCACCAAATCATAATAAAATCAAAACTGGACGCGGGAACGGAAACTAGAACAAGCGTGTACGAGGGGCTATCAACCATATTAATTCGAACGCCAGCATCGGTTGACGAGAATGAGCTGGAAAGAATATTTGCAGAATTCAACAACCCAGGCCGAAACTGTTACGTTTATGTCGGCAATCGTGTTATAGCGAATAAAATTAAAAGATTATGGAGACAGGAGAGGATAGGAGTAGGGTATACTTTAATCCGGTGCTTACGGGAAGTAGAAACGATCACGGACCCAACGGTGCAAACGAGACTGCTTACAGATCATCACACCGGGAAAACTAATCACAGGGGAGTAGAGGAGACACTACGAGCTTTGAAATTATTATATTTTTGGAAAAATATGGTAAGTATGGTACGCGATTTTATATCACGGTGCGAGGTATGCCAGCGAGCAAAGTATGATCGCCAACCCCCGGTAGCCGTGCAAATAACGACACCCACCGCGATGGAACCCTTGCGGTCCGTGCAAATTGACATTTACTCGTGCGAGGGTCAATCATGGCTGACTGCGATAGATACGTTCAGCAAGATTTCGATGGCCTATCCAATCGAAGCGAAAACGCCTAAGGCGGTATGGGAGGGAATCTTGCAGTGGTGTGCGACATATGGCGTACCTGACGAAGTAGTATCAGACAGCGGAAGAGAGTTCGATAAGACTTTAATTCGGAACGAAAGCAGGAAATTAGGCATAGTATGGAGGTTAAATACCCCCCATCATATCAAGGGCAGGGGCGCCGTGGAAAGGCTACACAATACGTTAGGGGAGCACCTACGGTTATTAAAATTGGGACGGAACCTCGACCCATATGACGCTATGCCTTGCGCGGTGATAGCATACAATAATACAATACACGCTGCGACAGGGTTATCCCCTGTAGAAATTGTTTCGGTCAAAGGCGGCGCGATCGAGGAGATCTTATCACAGCTAATAATAGCGATTTAAGGGAAATACTGTCAAAGGCGAGAATGGAGCGACATGAAACATGGGGAAAGATCCGAGAAAAATTAATCCGGGAGAAACAAACCAGGGTAGATAAGGCTAATAACCGGCCTGTTGTTAATAAGAAAGAGCCATTAGCGCTTGGGGCAATCGTATATAAACGTTTGAGGACCGCGAGAAATAAAACAGCCGCGCGCTACGAGGGCCCTTACAAAGTCACAGCTATACGGGAAAATAATTTGTTTACCATTAAGGATGTTAACCACCCGTTTAGGTCGCGTACGGTTCATCTCGAAGAACTTCGCGTACCTCACAGTAGGTCAGAACCCGAGCCTGGCGGCTGCGCTCAGCAGAGGAAATCCCGACAAGAAGAACTCTAATTTACTTTAGTTTCTAAGGTTATTAAATGTTGTTAATTGTTAGTTTAAAAATTTAGAAAATAATCTTATTTATTCTTTATTAAAGCTAGAAAAAATTGTTCGTAGTTACTCATAGAAGTTTAAGTCAAAGTTATTGTTACTAGTGTAAGCATTTTTGTTATTTTGTTTAATTTAAAGTAATGTTTATTTTTGTTATCTTAAAAGTTCCTCCTTACGAAGGAACTGGAGGGAGGGAGTTAACTGTATATAAGACGTATTTAATAAAAATCAAATTTGTTTTAGGATAAGTTAATTATTATTAATAAACATATGTTGCTGTTTTTATATGTACCAGGTGGAAAGCAAAATAAAGTTAGTTGATTTCTGGATCTCTGGAAGTTCTGTTGTCACTTTGCTCTAGCCCCCACATTTTTTTAGAGTAACATTCAGTCTAATCATAACTGGTGCCGAAACCCGAGTACGCTCTAAGATAAATTCACGTGAGTAAATCAGTTAATATTCTTAGAACGCTTTGGTTAAAGCGTCGGCGTATCACGCTTTAACTACGAATCTAGTGTTAATACTGTGAATAAAATGGGGGAAGAGGAACAGTTGGCGAAGTTAGAGTCGGAATTGACCGAGACTACGACAATGGCGCACATCGAACTATTGAAGATTAGAACACAGAATTCCACCTTCCACCAACCAACGAGGCGAATTAATAATTAACAATAGTGTGAGGACGGGGCGATTGACTAGGTTGCCCGTGGCGAGGTTAGTTGAGTCAAAAATAAAATTTTTAGTCGATACGGGAAGTACTAACTCGTTAATTAGTAAGAGAGCAGCGGAGAAATTTGGTGTATGGTTAAGGCGTAAACGATGCAAATGTGTAGTCTCTACGGTTAGCGGTAGATGCCAGACCTTGGGAGAGGTGATCTTGAATCTAACCGAATTAACGGGGTGCGATGCGTATCCGATTAAAATCCATATAATTAAAGAATTGATGCCGGGATATGACTTTATTATTGGTTGCGACATTCTACAGCGGGCAGGTCTAAGCATGAGGGTTACCGGGAACAATTGGCGCCTTATGATCGGTAAGCGGAGATACGAAATCGTAACGAAGGAAAATAACGCGGACATCGAAATTGGAGCAGTAGAATGTAGAAAGGAAGCGTTGTCGCGGATATTAGAACTTAATAAGGATTTATTTTACCGGGACGGAGAATTTATGCCAACTACTGGAAGAACTGTTCATAAAATCAATTTGAAAACAGATACACCGGTATATGTTAAAGATAGACGATATCCACAAGCCATGAGGAACATAATCAGACAACAGTTGGGTGAACTACTGAAACAGGGTATAATCCGGCATAGTAACTCCCCGTTTAATAGTCCGCTATGGTTAGTTGAAAAAAGACAAGGAGAGAATAGCGAAAAAGAGAAACAGTATCGCGTTGTAGTCGATTATCGGAAATTAAACGAGGCTACTAAGGATGAGCGGTACCCTCTTCCTCGGGTAGAGGACATACTTGATCGCCTGTCGGGTGCAACGGTTTTTAGTACGTTGGATCTCAAAAGCGGATATCACCAGGTTAGGATGGCCGAAGAAGATATTGGTAAAACTGCGTTTTCGTGGGAACGTGGACACTTTGAATTCGTTAGGATGCCCTTCGGGTTGAAGGGGGCCCCTTTAACCTTCCAACGTCTCATGGACGAGCTACAACGAGGATTAGGCGAAGACTTCTCGCAAGTGTACATGGACGATCTCATTGTCTTTAGTAAGACCGAGGACGAACACGTTGATCATTTGAGGAAAGTATTCAGCAGAATACGCGAGTTCGGATTGAAATTATCCCGTGAAAAATCTAAATTCGGCCTAAGGGAAATAAGGTTCTTGGGTCACGTTGTTTCCCAGAATGGAGTCCAACCAGATCAGGAGCGAGTGAAAGCTATACAGGAAGCCCCTTTGCCCCAGAATGTCCGCGGCGTCAGACGGTTTCTAGGCATGATTAATTATTATAGGAGGTTTATTCCAGGTATTGCGGAATAGACCCACCCATTAACCGAAATATTGAAAAAAGGAAAACGGTTTCAACTCGGGCCGGAGCAGATAACGAGTATTCGGAAATGCCGCGACATTTTAACCACTCGACCGCTACTTGCCTTTTCTGACTTCAACCGTATGTTTAGGGTCACTACAGATGCAAGCGAGGTCGCCGTCGGGGCCGTATTATCTCAGAATTTCGAGGAAGGCGAAAAACCGATCGCATACGCGAGTCGGAAGTTAAACGATGCCGAAAGACGGTATAGTGCGATCGAACGGGAACTTTTAGCGGTTGTATGGGCCGTAGAACACTTTCGCCCCTACATATACGGTAGGAAGTTCGAATTGTTAACAGATCACAAACCGCTCGTATATCTGAGTACGCTTAAAGAGACTTCAGCCCGAATATCGCGATGGAAGGAAAGGCTCGCGGCGTACAATTTTCATACTGTACATAAGAAGGGAGTAGAAAACGCCGTCGCCGATTGGTTATCCAGGGATTTGGTTGTAAACGCAATCGAGGAGGAAAATACACCCACAGAGCTATTTTGCTGGCCCGAGTGCGGACAGGAATCTCCGTTAACCCTGAGCGATCAAGAGGAAAACACAACACCGACGGAAAGACCCCACGAGCTACCCGAAATTAATGAAATAATAAACGATAAAAAGCACCAAATCATAATAAAATCAAAACTGGACGCGGGAACGGAAACTAGAACAAGCGTGTACGAGGGGCTATCAACCATATTAATTCGAACGCCAGCATCGGTTGACGAGAATGAGCTGGAAAGAATATTTGCAGAATTCAACAACCCAGGCCGAAACTGTTACGTTTATGTCGGCAATCGTGTTATAGCGAATAAAATTAAAAGATTATGGAGACAGGAGAGGATAGGAGTAGGGTATACTTTAATCCGGTGCTTACGGGAAGTAGAAACGATCACGGACCCAACGGTGCAAACGAGACTGCTTACAGATCATCACACCGGGAAAACTAATCACAGGGGAGTAGAGGAGACACTACGAGCTTTGAAATTATTATATTTTTGGAAAAATATGGTAAGTATGGTACGCGATTTTATATCACGGTGCGAGGTATGCCAGCGAGCAAAGTATGATCGCCAACCCCCGGTAGCCGTGCAAATAACGACACCCACCGCGATGGAACCCTTGCGGTCCGTGCAAATTGACATTTACTCGTGCGAGGGTCAATCATGGCTGACTGCGATAGATACGTTCAGCAAGATTTCGATGGCCTATCCAATCGAAGCGAAAACGCCTAAGGCGGTATGGGAGGGAATCTTGCAGTGGTGTGCGACATATGGCGTACCTGACGAAGTAGTATCAGACAGCGGAAGAGAGTTCGATAACACTTTAATTCGGAACGAAAGCAGGAAATTAGGCATAGTATGGAGGTTAAATACCCCCCATCATATCAAGGGCAGGGGCGCCGTGGAAAGGCTACACAATACGTTAGGGGAGCACCTACGGTTATTAAAATTGGGACGGAACCTCGACCCATATGACGCTATGCCTTGCGCGGTGATAGCATACAATAATACAATACACGCTGCGACAGGGTTATCCCCTGTAGAAATTGTTTCGGTCAAAGGCGGCGCGATCGAGGAGATCTTATCACAGCTAATAATAGCGATTTAAGGGAAATACTGTCAAAGGCGAGAATGGAGCGACATGAAACATGGGGAAAGATCCGAGAAAAATTAATCCGGGAGAAACAAACCAGGGTAGATAAGGCTAATAACCGGCCTGTTGTTAATAAGAAAGAGCCATTAGCGCTTGGGGCAATCGTATATAAACGTTTGAGGACCGCGAGAAATAAAACAGCCGCGCGCTACGAGGGCCCTTACAAAGTCACAGCTATACGGGAAAATAATTTGTTTACCATTAAGGATGTTAACCACCCGTTTAGGTCGCGTACGGTTCATCTCGAAGAACTTCGCGTACCTCACAGTAGGTCAGAACCCGAGCCTGGCGGCTGCGCTCAGCAGAGGAAATCCCGACAAGAAGAACTCTAATTTACTTTAGTTTCTAAGGTTATTAAATGTTGTTAATTGTTAGTTTAAAAATTTAGAAAATAATCTTATTTATTCTTTATTAAAGCTAGAAAAAATTGTTCGTAGTTACTCATAGAAGTTTAAGTCAAAGTTATTGTTACTAGTGTAAGCATTTTTGTTATTTTGTTTAATTTAAAGTAATGTTTATTTTTGTTATCTTAAAAGTTCCTCCTTACGAAGGAACTGGAGGGAGGGAGTTAACTGTATATAAGACGTATTTAATAAAAATCAAATTTGTTTTAGGATAAGTTAATTATTATTAATAAACATATGTTGCTGTTTTTATATGTACCAGGTGGAAAGCAAAATAAAGTTAGTTGATTTCTGGATCTCTGGAAGTTCTGTTGTCACTTTGCTCTAGCCCCCACATTTTTTTAGTGTAACATTCAGTCTAATCATAACTTATATATATATATATATATATATAAGGTCCGGGACAAAAAGATAGCTCACCCAATATTTTTTCTCTTAATCAATTTCAACCATTGATATAATTTTTTTAAATTAATATCTAGGGTATTCTACTCAAATTTGAACCGATGTTCAGGTTTAGGAGTTGAAAATAATTAATTTGTAAGAATTAATAAATAATACTTGATTTGGGGTGAGACAAAAAGATAGCACAGTAAACAATAATAATAAAATTCTTTATTAAAACACAATTAAAATAATACAAATTAAAATTTAATATCCTGTATACGCACCACCTTTTTCTAATGCAGCAATCATACGATTTGAAAGTGAGTTAAAATGACGCCGAATCAATTCTTGAGGGAGATTTGCCCACTCCTCCTGAATTGTTTGTTTTAATTCTTCAACGGACTCAAATTGTCGGCTACCACTGTAAACACTTCTCGCAAGATGCCCCCAAACATTTTCGATGATATTAAAGTCCGGGGATCTTGCCGGCCAATCTATAGTTCTAATATTTTCTTTTCTAAAAAACTCTTTTGCAACTTTTGCCGTGTGGACTGGAGCATTGTCTTGCTGAAAAATTACGTCCTCTTTAGGAACAAGTTCAAAATATTTTTTTAGTTGGTTTTCCAACAAATTAACATAATGCTGACTGTTCATTCGACCAGAAATAAACACTAAATCAGTTTTGTGATCATATCCAATGCCTCCCCATATCATGACGCTGCCTCCTCCCATTTGCCTCTTGGAAAACACTTTTTCCTCCTTCCGTAGGTCATGGTAATAGTGAGCCCAGCCATCAGGACCGTCAAGATTAAATTTTTTTTCGTCTGTGAACAAGACTGTTTTCCACTCGTCTTTCCATTGGACATGTTCACGGGCAAACTCCTTTCTTCTTTCTTTATGTGCCGAGGTTAAAGGTGGAATACCTTTCATTTTCTTCCTTTTGATGTGAGAAGCTGCACGAATGACCCTTTGGACGTTTTTCACATTCGTCACTACACCAGCTTTCGCCGCAATTTGACGGGCCGTTAAAGTTGAGTTGGACGCTACCCTTAGAATTGCCCGTTTTTCACGTGTTGATAAAGCTGGCGGTCTCCCAGGTGATTACTTCGTCCCATAGCTTTCTGGAGACTTCAAAAAATTTAAAATTACCTTCCTACTCCTACCGGTATTTTTTGAAATATCGGAAATACAAAACCCTCGATTTTTCATTCGCTGAATGATATTTTTTTCACTTGGGGTCAGTGATTTTGCTCGTCCCATGGCACTAATTTAATGTTAACAGCATGAAAGCAGAAACAGAACTGGATTAGCATTGTCTACTCAGAGGGATTTGGCTTTGTTTGTAAATAAACAACAAGTGTGCTATCATTTTGTCTCATCCCAAATCAAATAATAACATGAATTCTCTCAAACTATTTTTTTTCCTGCTTTCTAACGGATCAAATCAGACCACATTTGAGCTGAATACACTACAGATTAATTCGAAAAAATTATATCAATGATTACAATTGATTATGATGAAAAATATTGGGTGGGCTATCTTTTTGTCCCGGACCTTATATATATATATATATATATATATATATATATATATATATATATATATATATATATAGTCTATTATTATTAAACATATTATATTTATTTATTATTGTTCGATTAGATATTGTTTTTGTTTTTATTATGGAAAAGATCGTTTTTATTTATTCATTTATTTTATGTTATTAATTAAAGATACTTTTAGTTTAGGTGAAATGTTGATTATGAACTTTTGTATTTCATTAGTACTTAATATGAGAAGTAATCTTAATAGACATTATTAATAGAAATTATTAAGATAATTATCATTTATGGGCCATTCTCCATTATTAAAAAACAATTGCTTAAACAATATATCATTTATTCATTTAATTTCGTATTAATATGTTTTAATCTAATTTAATTTAACTAATATTACCTATTTATAAGTGTGGTTAAACAGAAGCTGATTGGTGGAAGCGATGAAGGGAACGACCAATGGGATGCCGCAATACAAGCTCCCCCTACCACAGTTTATTGCTCACTACTCGGTCGTGTTTTTTTTTTGTTTTGTTTTTTCCTTTTTCAGTCTTCCCTGTTTTATTACCGCCCTGTCCTCGTTCTAAAGTGAACTATCAAACCCTGGCGTTAATACCTCTTTGAGGATATATGTATTTATGTGACTAAAAAATAAAAAACATTGCTATAAAAATAAAATTGAAACCTTAAGGGCTCAGAAATCATTTAGTTCTTGTCATATTTTTTTCAGAAATCAACAGACTACTGTATCAACACACCACTTTTTTGAGCAATTCGCAACCTATTTCCAATGAATAACATAGATATAACCAACGTTGTCAAAGTATCTTGGTTGAAATTTTGTATAAGACAATTTCATGTTTTTTAATTATTTAAATTTCTTTAAAGTTTGCTTAACCTTAAGATTACTGTGACAATTTCAATATAAGTAATGATTTTTAATTATTATTTTTTTTTAATGTTTTTTGCTTTTGTCTCGAACATTTTATCGCCAAAAAACTGTCATATTTTTAAAATATAAGATCATAGAATTTCGCTTCAACTGAATTACTCAAATTAAAATCCTTTACCTTTTTTTTCGCTCAATCATAAAGCATAAAATAGTTTTTCTCAATAGGGGATTGTTTTACACCGAATCTAATGTACTATTCGATTTTATATATTTTTATCTAGTTTACTATAACTTACTTTTTTGAAATAATTAATTTATAATTTTTTAAATAATTTTAATGGAAGAGTGAAGATCTTCTGCATCTCCATTCAAGCGCTCTTAACGCTAAGATAACTGTGGGGTCAATCCCAGTCGTGTCGATCCCTTCTCTTCAGCGAAGTTTCAGTGGGCTGCAACGGAGATGCAGAGACCTGGGTTCGATTTCCGGCAGTGGTTCAATCTTTTCATTTCCATTAAAATTATAAATTAATTATTTAGTAAAGAAAAATGACTAAATATTTTTGAATATCTATTTATTATATTTTTTCCCTGATCTCACTGAATGTCAATTTCGTTTTTATATTGATTATATATAATCTACTTTATTTTTATTATTCATTTATAATTTTTGATGTTTTCCTAAGTTGTTTTGAAGGATGGAAGATGCTATATCGGGGTTTCTGTGTGATGTTAGTAGTGCGGTATCGTCAGCGAATGTAGCCAGTAGAGTATGTTCGTGTTCGGGTAAGTCAGCTGTGAAAATATTGAAGAGTAGTGGTCCAAGTACACTACCTTGTGGAACTCCAGCTTTAACATCTTTTATACTAGATTTTTCCATCTAGTATAAAATTCATCATTCCATAAATGATAGTATAAATGTCTATTCCACTTAGTCGATATATTCAGTTGTGCTACCAGGTGGAAGGTAAAAATGAATGGGATGAAAAGTGAATTTATTACCTTCACCCTCAACCTTGGCTCATGCCCACAAGTACACTTCAATGATACACCGATCCCTGAATCCCAAGCTGTAAGATATTTGGGGCTCCACCTGGACAAGAGACTGACATGGAGAACCCACATCGGACTGAAAAGGAAAGAACTTAACACACGATTTGGAATGTTATCTAGGTTACTCGACAGACGTTCGAAATTATCAATAACAAACAAACTTACTATTTACAAAGTACTAATACGACCAGTATGGACATACGGGTTAGAACTATGGGGTTCTGGAAAACCCTCAAACATCCAAAGAATTCAGTCATTCCAGTCCAAGGTATTGAGGAAAATAGCAGACACACCATACTATGTGACAAATGACCTACTGCACAAGGACCTGAATATCCCAACCGTTATTGATACAGCCACACAATACTGCAAAAACTTCCACCAAAGACCAATATTTAACACGAACCCCTTAGCACAGACACTAACATCAAACATAAACCCTTACATTCCACCCGGACGACTTTTGTGGCGGTGGCCGAGAGATATTCCAACTTAGTATTAGTAAAGTTAGCAATTCATCCAACAGGATTTCAACGTATTTGCTTATCGCTAATTAGCAGATTGCAAATCACACAACAATGACACATTCTTGGATTTGTTAAATATATATATATATATATATATATATGTTTTCCTGATCCCGTTCATAATCCAACTTATGTATTACCTTCTTATGTAACATATTAGTTAAAATGACTCAAGTTCGTTGTTTAAGGTATTCTCTTTAGGAGGAGACATTACCTTATAACAATTAATTTGGCTGGGTATTATGGAGTGGACTGTAATGCATGAAAACTACTTGTGATAAAAACTGAATATAATATGCTATTGTTACATGTGATAGCACCTCTGGCCAGTGGAATGAAATATTGAGGAGAATTTCTTTAGGGTGGAAAGCCATGTGGAGGCACAAGGGATTTTATAAAAGCAAGGCTGATATGAAGCTGAAGAAGAAATTGTGGGAAACAACCGTTCTACCAGTTCTTATATATGGATGTGAGACTTGGAGACTGATTAGAAAAGTCGTGAACAAACTACGGACACCGGTACGTGGCATGGAACGATACATGCTGGTAATGACCAGAAAAGACAAGAAAACAAATATATGGATTAGGAACAAAACAGAACTAATCGATGTTGTAGAAATGGTTTTTAAGAGGAAATGGAAATGGGCTGGCCATATCATTAGGAGGAATGAAGACAGCTGGACGAAGAGGATCATGGAGTGGACACCAAGGCAGTACAGGAGGGCAAGAGGTAGGCCTACCACTAACTGGGACAAGGAGATGAGGGCAACATGGTGGAGGAAGTACCTGGAGCAGGGTTGCCAAATGCCGTGAAGAATGGAAAAGGCTAGGAAATGTTCACTACCTGGTCTGGCTGCAAGGAGAGATTTTTATTTGATTTTAAAAGTTTTCTTCTTTTCCGTTTTTCAACGGAAATACACGTCTTGGGGTCCCCTGAGTCTAAATAACCAGGTCCCTCGAAATGATCTCAAAAGCAGCTTTAACAATTTTTATCGAAGTCGTCATGTTTAATGAAAATTAGGTGTTCTTATAAGGTACCTTTGTTTTTGTTTATATGAAGAAATTATCTGCCTCTCGTTTTACCTAAATATATGAAATGGCTAAATATGAGATATGATAAAAATAAAGAAAAAATATAGGGGAGAAAAAAATTCAATCTACTCATAAAACTCGTCGAGTCCACGCATGCGGAGTACGCCTTTAACGACAGGCCATTGTTCATAATAAAAGCCGTTCTGATCATTTGAGAAGTGGCAATTAACAAAACGCATTAATTTCTAATATAAGTTAGTTGGTAAGTAAAACTTGTGTGTTGCGAGCACGCACCAGATTTTTTTAAATTTGTTTCTATAAATTTAAAAAAAAAAACGAGCGTTTAACATCTATAACCCCCCCCCCCAAAAAAAAAAAACTTTAACACGATTATAGACTATTCGGGGATGCCTTCATATATTTAATATATGAGAATAAGTTAATACTCAACAAACATGAGCTTACTAAGTGACAAGCTATGTGACATAGTGTTGATTCGGTATGGGACATTGACAGCAACACATTTACATGTCATTTACAGCTGCAAATTTGAATGGGAAATTCAAAGAAGATGCGCTGTTGACACGTATTTCAATGATTCAAACAGAAATGCATTGCGGTTCCGTCGTGACTCGCATACAAAGACCGTCAACAAAGCACGACAACAATCAAAGCAAGTGGATGAAACAGATTTGGAGGATACAAGCTCACGCTTCAGGCAAATAACTGTCGCTTATGGGTCATTCTCACGTAAGAGGGCACTTTTGTGTCCCAGGCCGTTTATAGCGATTTAGAAAAACTTAGGACTCTAAGACATCAATTTTGTAAATCCAGGCGAATTGTGAAGGTAGACCCCATACGACTTTATTTTAATTGTATAACACACGTACCTTAAAAACACCAGAAAAAGGTCGAAATTCATTCCCCTGTCATGTCCCGAGGTCTGATTCTGCTCAAAGTAAGAGTTCTGTGTCCGTATACTAGGTCAATTTTTACTTTTATTTCTGTTCAATTTGTTCAAAATACTGTAAAATTTCATAAAGGCAGTCGAATCCTTGATGATGAAGGATTAGAATTGAAAACTACTAATTTTTATGATGTCCCACAGGTTTTCTTTCATTCCCCTGTCAATTTTTAAAATTAAATTGTCACCACACTATTCAGGCGGGAAATTAGTAAAAAATATATAGTCAGCAGGAAGGGGTCTTTCCCTAAGCAACCCCAACTGTTAACTAAACCTCAGTACAAATCCAAGCTCTCCAGAAGCAAATAAGTTCTCAAACTTGAGAGGTTACGTTTAATAGTCTTCATTCCCCTGTCCTCTATAGTTTTGGTCACGCAAGTTTTTTCTTTTCTAATTTTTGAGAGATAAAAGATTTTGTAGCACAGATTTCGTTTTTCAAATAGCATTATGATATCTTTTTTTTCCTTTCAACGGTTATCAAATAAGCCTTAAAATTCATTCCCCTGTCTTACTGTAAATAAAATGCTGCAGGGAAATGAAGATAGCGACGTCGATTGAAGCTTCCTTTTGGTGCTCAACTTTTTCAAAGCATCATCAGTCCTTAATAATGAGAAATTTAAAAAAAAAAAAAGTTGAACGTGAATTGGTGTTCTTCCACGTCTACTCCTTGCTTCTTATAGGCTAAGGAATAGTATTACACCGAAAAAAAAAGTTTATTTGTAACCATAAAATTTAAAATAAAAACGCCGTAAAAAGTGCCCACTTTGGTGAGAATGACCCTTATACACAAACTCACAGGTGAAAATATATTGTAACGTTAAAGAAAATAAACAACAATGAAAACATATGGTTCAGAATAATTCTAGAGCTTTTATTGAACGAACTAACACTTTTTTTATTGGTCCTCCCCTTCCTCGCCTGTTAGACTATACGGGGTTTCCTGGGCCAGGGGAGAGGGTTTTGAACTTGCTTTATTTCGGTTCTCAATCATACGTTTCCAAGGGCAACACTTGGATCCAACTGTCAGAGCACATGTTTTGATTATGATGTCCGAGTACCATCTACACCAGCCGAAGAGGTTTTAGATACAGAGAACAAAGAATATGAACTAAATAAAGAATATAAAAGTATTTCATATTCTTTGTATTTACAGTAAACCCTCGATATAGCGAACTGGTAGGGGGTTTGATATTCATAGTTCGCTATAACGAGATTCGTTATAACCGAGGATTCTTTTTTTTTTTTTAGCCAATTCGATCATATTTAGAAGAAATTTCATTCATTAGAACTAGTTAAATTAAAACGCATGCATGTAATTTATTTTTAGATAAACTACATATTAATTAAACAATGAGATTCATTAATTTACCTGCCAAGTTCACTTGAAAGTTTTTTAGCCTTAGCTTTAATAAGAGGGTCTGAGATAGGTATTTGAGATCTAATTTGCTTAAAGCAATTTATCAATTTTTTTCCAAATATTCATGAGCCGCAAAGCGCAGTCGTTTATTTGATGCTGAAGTTAATCCTTGGGCTGCGGTTGAATCTATTTTATCTTTGTTCTTTTAAAATGGTTGACAATGTTGATTTTAGAATTCCATATTTTCTCCAATGGTTCTCTTACTTAGAATTCCCGTTTCAATATCCTGGAGAATTTTCAATTTTTCCTCGATTGATTATGATTTACGTTTGTGACACACGTTTATCAACGAACTCATTGTGTATTAAAAAAACAGTATAAACTACAGAACAATGATTCGAATAATACAGAGTTTGAAACAGAACTGAACTAGTTTTGAGAAAAAAGTCAATGGAACCACAGAGAGATCAAAAGGAAATCGGATCTATAACACCTCAATTCTAGAAACTGGAGCTACTTCGTCTCCCAGCACTCATTCTACGTAATACAGTAAAAAAAAAAATTAATAAAAATTCTAGCAGTTCGTTATAACAGAATATAATAATTCTCAGGCATCAAATTGAGTTCGTAGTTCGCACTAGCCCAGGGATTTCGCTATAACGAGGGGTTCAGCAGAAATATAATCGTAATTTTGGGGGGATAGTATTTTGGTTCGCTATATCGAGGTGTTCGTTATATCCGAGTTCGTAATAATGAGGGTTTACTGTATAAGTTTTTGTCAGTGTCTTGTCCATTCAGCCGTGAAGAAGGCTGCACTGTTGGGTAAAATGTTGGATGCAATAAAATATTTCTGTACGATTTGGAGATTTTTTACCTCCATCCCGTAATTATTCTTATATTTATTCAATATTCAGGCAACTATCATTTATCCAATAAAATATGATGTACCTGCTTAAATATTTGGTTAGCCGTAGGATTGGTGACGACTTTGCTAATATTGGTGTAGAGGAGATTACGTTTGAACACTTAGAGAAATTTTAATATTTAGGTGCGATGGTAACTAGAAAAAAATCTGGTGCGTGCGCGCAACACACAACTTTCACTTACCAACTTACTTAGAAATTAATGCGTTTTGTTAATTGCCACTTCTCAAATGAACAGCTTTAATTATAACGCATTGGTTTGTCATTAAAGGCGTACGGCGCATGCGTGAGCTCAAGGTGTTTTATGAGTTGGAATATTTTTCTTTCTTTCTCCTGTATATGTTTACTTGATTTTCTTCATATATCATATTTAGCCATTTCTTATTTTTAGGCGTGATGAGAGACAGTTAATTTCTCAATATAAACTAAAACAAAGGTACTTTATAGAAAAACAAAAAAGGCCCCTTCCCCATTTAAGCCCCCTCAGAACATTTTAATAATGATAAAGCTTACCTGATATTAAATAACAACTAATTTTCATTAAACATAACGAATTTGATAAAAATCGTTAAAGCCGTTTTTGAGATAATCGATCAAAAAGGTAAAAATTGGACAAAATTTATTAAGTAAAGTCCCCCTCCTGTTGATCAGTTTTGATGAAATCTTTACAGTCATATCTCGGGCATATAAATACATCAAATACCAAGTTTGATCAAAATCGTTAAAACCGTTTTTGAGTAAATAAAAAAAACACGTGGAAATGATACAAAATTTATTAAGTAAAGTCCCCCCTCCGGTTGATCAATTTTTACAGTCATATCTCGGGCATATCAATAGATTAAATACTCAGTTTAATCAAAATCGTTAGAGCCGTTTTTGAGAATATAGAAAAAAACTTAAAAAGTTATTAAATAAAGTACCCCCTCCCTTTGAGCAAATTTGATGAAATTTTTGCTGTCACATCGCGGGCTTATACATACTCTAAATACCCAATTTCAGGTTCGCACGGTTTATAGTTTTTGAGCTAGTCTGTTCACACACACACACAGACACACGGACACACAGACACACAGACACACAGACCATTTCGCGGGACTTGGTTGTTTCGACTCAGGGGACCCCAAAACGTGTATTTCCGTTGAAAACCGGAAGTCGAAATTTTTCACGATCGCAATACTTCCACTTACTATATATTTCATATATAGGTAAGTGAAAGTAAAAACGAAATGGAGGAGGAAATTAAGACAACTATTTTTATTTTAATATATATATAAAAATCTCGTGTCCCGATGTTTGTCGGAGGTAAATTCAGAAACTACTCAACCGATTTTGATGAACTTTGGCTCATTGTATGAAAGTTTGTCCAACGTAAAAGATAAGGTAGTTTTTATCTCGATAATTTGCCTAAATATTTCTTTTTTTGCAAATTAAATGCTCATTACACTACAATTGAGTTTGATCATTTCTAAGTTTTCCAACAGATTGCGGTGTAAGTTGATTCAACATTTCAATTTCTTTCGATATTTAAGATGGTCACTCATTGGTTGGACTCTATTTTTTCACGAATCACAAAGCAGGGATTAATACATAACATATAATAACTAATATCTTTATATAAATAAAAATCTCGTGTCCCGATGTTTGTGTCGGGTGTAAAATCAGAAACTACTCAACCAATCTTTATAAAATTTCGCTCAGTGTGTGTAGTTTTGTCCAACTTAAAAGATGGGATTGTTTTATCTCGATTATAGGCCCCAATATTTCTTTTTTTGCAAATTAAATGCTTATAATACTAAAATTGAGTGTGATCATTTGTAAGTTTTATAAATTTACAACAGATTGCGGTGTAAGTTGATTTATTGAAACAACACTTCATTTTTATTTTTCGATGTTTTGGGAGGGTAAGCCTAAACCTATTTTTTCCAGCTTGGACTAGGAAAAACCGTGTTTTTCCCATGGCAAATTATGTGTCACCTTTTCACAAGTGTGAAAAACATTGAATTTAATTGTTTTAGCAAAAGACAGGTTAACCAAAATCATTGTGCACCTATTAGTATAACCTCCTGATACGATATCTCATATCATCATGTGTTATATTCTGAATTTAATTAATATGTTTTATGGCAAAAGATTAATTTGGTACATTTTTGTTAACTGTCTATTTTGATTGCACTAAACCCTGTTCCAATTATATTCTTTATTAGTTCCTTTCACATTTGTCATTCCTTAACACATTTTGGTCAAATATAGGATGTAATTAATGAAAACTTTAAGCCATCTAAATTCTTTACTGAACAATTTTAAATTTGGCGTAAAGTTCTATTTTTAGTTCAGTTTGCTTTTAGATTAGCTGAAACGTTTTTTATCTTTATCAGTGAATTTTGATGTGACTTTAAAAAACAATAGGATATAACTAATTTAAGGCATCAGATGTGGATACCAAGCCACAGCAACGCGTGGCCGGGTCTGCTCTTATTTATATAAAATTATATTTCTATAATTACTTATTAATAACATTTAGATTATAATGTATATACTTTTTATGGTAATTTTTATATCATTGTATGTATTAGATAACTATGAGGAGATGTTGCCGGTTCTTTATTATAGTTTAGTTATAGCCCCATATTAAGGTGGACAATCGTGCACTGGGCTGCACCATAGTAGCAGTAACCTAAGAAAAATTGTTCCACAATTAAAAGATCCCATAATAATGTAAAATAATAAATAGTCTTTTATTGGTAGCGGTGGAATTACGTATACCCAACGTATCAACCCACCGCCACCGCACCCCGTATACCGGAAACGGCCAGGTAGAGAAAAAAAAAGTTCAAAGCACGGTACTTATGTATTATACGACCGGAGTAAACTTATCCACCATTTAATTTACATATACACACATTGATAACACCTAGCTTCTTGTCTATATTTATTGAAACTGTAAAAACTTATTCAAACATCTTTAAACTACTCGGGAAAAAATATAACGATTAATAACAATACCGTTATACTAATTATTATTCCATTCAAATGGTGGTAAAAAAATAATTTAATGCCGTTTAAATATATCTATATTTAAACGTTGGTTTATTCAACCAAGGCAACTAAAATTTATCATATTTTTTAAAAAACAGGAAATAACACAAATGTAACAACATTTCGAACCTTCATACATTATCGAAATTGATTTATAGCTTATTTATTGAGTGGAATAGCTGAAGAGAAAAGTCGACGCTGCTGGGATAGGTCCCACGGTTAACACAATGCTTAAAAACACTGCGACGGTGATGCAGAGACCTGGGGCTCGATTTCCGGTAATGGACAATCTTTTCTCTTTACATAAAAAATATATTATATGATAGTGTAATATAACATAAAATATTACTAATACTATATTACAGCTATTAATATTACTAAATTATTATAATATTAATATTAATATTAGCTTTGTAAACACCTTAATATTATACTATCTACTATATCGTATAGTATAATCTACTACAGTTCAAATATTTTTATTGATTCATTGCACGTCAGAATGCCAAAAAAGAGTACTTATTCCCTAAAAAAAAGAGTTTTTATTCCCTTTAACTATGTCCTAGTTATCCTGAGGTATGATTCCGAATTGCTGGAGTATAGTTTACTACTCTCCTTTGTCTGCTTTAATACCTGTTTATATTTCTTTATTATCCTGTTTTTTTAAGTTTGTTTTTTCTTTTAAGTTGACTTTGTCACAGTTTCCATTACGTTACAGTACCAGTCAAAAGTTTAGACTCACTTGTATTTAATTCACAATCTTCAATCTTCAAGAGGTAGAATATGATGGATATATTCCACCATCATTAACTCAAGTTGTATCATTTCAAACATTATATGATTAAGTTTAGAGTAAAATTATAAATAGGTGTCACCTGTGGTGTAGTGTGTATTATAGCAACCTAATATATTAAAGGTCGCTGGTTCACGTCCCGAAGTGGCCCTAGATTTTTTTAAAGGGAGTAAAAAATCCTTTGCTATGCCGTCCGTCGGATAGAACGTAAAATGGAGGTCCCGAGCATGTACGATGTCAGGTACTCGTTAAAGATCCCTATCCTAATTATACGTGGATATGCAAAATTTAGGACCCCCACTGTAGCATCGTACGATTAGCCACAGAAACATAAAGGGACGTTAAACAAACAAACATTTAGATTATAATGTATACTTCTTATAGTATTTGTTATATCATTGTATGTTTTAGATAACTATGAGGAGATGTTACCGGTTATTTATTATCGTTTTAATACTGTTGTTGGGTATATTACGTATTTGAAAACCTATTCTAGCCAACTCAATTGTATGTGGTACTACTCACCGAAAAAAAAAAAAAAAATTATTCATTCATTCATTCCTTACCTTATATTTCAAATAAGGATAAGTAAAGAAAAAAAATTAAAAATTTCTTTTTTAGTAGTTACAGATACTTAGCTCAAAAATCTGGTGCGTGCGCGCAACACACAACTTTCACTTACCAAATAACTTAGATTAGAAATTAATGCGTTTTGTTAATTGCCACTTCTCAAATGAACAGAACGGCCTTAACTATGAACAATGATCTGTCATTAAAGGAGTACTCTGCATGCGTGGGCTCAACGAGTTTTATGAGTTGACTGAATATTTTTATTTTTTTCTCCTCTATATGTTTACTTGGTTTTTATCATATCTCATATTTAGCCATTTCTTATTTTTAAGCGTAACGAGAGACAATTAATTTCTCCAAATTTACACAAAAACAAAGGTACTTTATAGAAAACAAAAAAAGAAACAAACAAAAAAGGCCCCTACCCCATTTAAGCCCCTTCACAACATTTTAATAATGATAAAGCTTGCCTGATATTAATGAACACCTAATTTTCATTAAACATGACGAATTTGATCAAAATCGTTAAAACAGTTTTTGAGTAAATAAAAAAAAAACGTGAAAATGATATAAAATTTATTAAGTAAAGTCCCCCCTCCGGTTGATCAATTTTGATGAACTTTTTACAGCCATATCACTGGGATATAGATAGATCAAATACTCAGTTTAATCAAAATCGTTAGAGCCGTTTTTGAGAAAATCGAAAAAAAGTTATTAAATAAAGTACCCCCTCCCCTTGAGCAATTTTGATGAAATTTTTGCTGTCACATCGCGGGCATATACATATACGGGCATGGTTTATAGTTTTTGAGCTAGTCTGTTCACACACACACAGACCATTTCGCGGGACTTGTGGAATTGGACTCAGGGGACCCCAAAAAATGTATTTCCGTTGAAAACCGGAAGTCGAAATTTTTCACGATCGCAATACTTCCACTTACTATATATTTCATATATAGGTAAGTGAAAGTAAAAAACAAAACAGTTATCAAAGACATTAAAGGCCACAGGCTGTGACAACGCACTTGTTAGTAACATCTTCGCGGCTGTAACTGTTAACTCTAACGGTAACTGGAACTGCTCTCTGCAGAGCCGTTACTCTGTGTACATGTTACTGAGCGAGGGAAGAGCTTTAATTAAAGTAGCAATAGTTGCTCCACAGCTACTTTATTCCCCGGCTCAACCTTATCACGGCGACTCGTAAAGTGTTCTTAGAGCCTTCTCCTAACTAACTAATTACTTAATCAACTCGGGTAATAAATAGAGTAATAAAATAGGACATGTGTTAATTAAATAACAGCTAGAATTTATTTGAACGTGAGTAATACAAGACGACTAAAATAATTAAATCAACTAAGGTAAAAATTATTATATACCCGTCCGAAGCATGCGCCCTCTAACCCACTTAATTCCAACTTAATTAAAGTACACACCGTATATTTACTATCGTATAGTGCGTATTTAGTGCGTTCTGGGCTTAGGTGAGGGTTGAAGAAAGAATAGATGGGTGATTCTCATTTAATTTATCATCAACAATATGTTCAAGAATACAAAGTTTGTCAGTTCAAACTCAAAAATGAGTTTAGTGAAGAGCGTTTCGGTATTTTTATTTATTTATTTTTTGTAATGTTTTTTTTTTTTTTTTTATATCGCTCACTCTTGACACTCCATACACAGTGTGATAACTCATTTTTAAGGCATCGAATCTTGTTTTCATTTTAGTGAAAAATAATCACTGGGATGGCTTCTAGTCAATCCTACTGCTTTTCTTGCCAAGCTCAGTAGTAGCCTATTCTTTTCGCTAGTTTGCCTAATAGCAAACTAATACTTACTTGAATGATTTAATAAGAATAAATCATTCTATCAAGACTAAGGTTTTTCTTCGGATATTTGCAGCTCATTGATCATCTCGTTAATGATTTATATTATATAAATATAATTATATTTATATTATGAGTTTTTACTCAGTTTTTGAAATGAAGTTGGTGTCCACGATGCACCGATAAGTAATTCGTTCACTCCTTTGCTGTAAAAGTTAAAGACGGAGCAGTATTTTCACAAACTGAGTAGATTGAATAGATCTAGTTTAACAAGCTTTCATTCTGTTTATTTTCTTTCTCTTGGCCAATATCTCTTTTTTACATAGAATATATTTCGCATCATATCTTTTCTATATTTTTCTTTTCTCCATTGCTCATTTCTAAAGCTTAAAATGGCTGTACAAAACAAAGGAATCATAAAGGTATTTATACATAACAACAGATCAAAACTATTATTTTTCCGTTACGAGTGTTACATTTTTATCGTAACACTCGTGACATTTTCGCAAAAAAAACTCAATCCTTAGCTAAACCAAGTGTCGGACATATATGAGAGGATGAACTCGAATAAATGTTCCTAACCAACATCTTTTGCCGGTATCATTCGGATTTTTCAATGAACGCTGATACATACAATAAACGTAACACTCGTGAGAACTAATGTTTGTGATATACATTATTTTGCATTGGGTATCAAATAACTGCCTATTAGATACTTTTTTCACCAAGTTTGCACATCGACTGATAGCCGGTATTATAAACAAAGGTTATCATGGCCATTCCCAACATTTTCAAAGAACACAATTGCCCAGAACAGCCGACAACACTCGCCATGAATTTTTCTAATAACCTTGGGGACAGATTCATTTTCCTGATTTATATTCGAAGTATTAGAGGTAATTAAAAATATCATTTATAACTTTAAACACCACCGTATTACAATGAAATACCTAATTGTTCAAATTTAATCAATTGTCAGGGGTTCATTTCAGGATGAGGTGAACTAAGAATAACCAGCTTGGGGACTCGGCTGCGCCTCGCTCGTCAAACTGGACGAAAATCTAAGCTAGACAAATCAGGTGACACGATCAAGTAACAGGAACAACTGTAAATTCTGGTCCTAATGCTGTAAATGGTAATATATATGTATATATATATATATATATATATATATATACACAAATATAAAGAGAATAAATAAAAATATATAAATAGAACAAATATATATATATATATATATATATATATATATATATATATATATATATACAAATATAAAGAGATAGATAGATAGAGTGAGAGAGAGAGAGAGAGAGAGGACTAGAGACTCAGGCTTCCTTGGGGATGGTGTGGCAGATCCAGAATATGTGATTACCTAAATTTGAAATTATAATCGACATGTGATGGTTATTTAACATTTCATTTGAAAGTTCAAAGCACGGTACTTATGTATTATACGACCGGAGTAAACTTTTATCCGCCATTTAATTTATATATATACACATTGATAACACCTAGCTTCTTGTCTATATTTATCAAAACTGTAAAAACTTATTCAAACATCTTTAAACTACTCGGGATAAAAGATAACGATTAATAACAATACCGTTATACTAATTATTATTCCATTCAAATGGTGGTAAAAAAATAATTTAATGCCGTTTAAATATATCTATAGGTTTTTTCAACCAAGGCAACTAAAATTTATCATATTTTTTAAAAAACAGGAAATAACACAAATGTAACAACATTTCGAACCTCCATACATTATCGAAATTGATTTACAGCTTATTTATTGAGTGGAATAGCTGAAGAGAAAAGTCGACGCTGCTGGGGTAGGTCCCACGGTTAACTCAATGCTTAAAAGCACTGCGACGGTGGTGCAGAGACCTAGGGCTCGATCCCTGGTCATGGACAATCTTTTCTCTTTACATTAAAAATATATTATATGATAGTGTAATATAATATAAAATATTACTAATACTATATTACAGCTATTAATATTACTAAATTATTATAATATAATATTAATAGAGATGAGAGATGGTCAACTGTTCTTCAATTACGATAGGTTAAATAATGGTCAGGATTTTCAGTTTACAATGATATTTATTATGGTAAGCCAACGTTTCGATCCAGCTTCTGGATCTTCATCAGGGCTAAAAGAAAACAAATATATGAGTATCTATGCTAGAGGGTGACACTAAATTAAAAAATCCTTCTCATCGAGTTTCCCACACATGCGCCTAGTATTAAAAAATAACAATAAATTAAAAAATCTTTATACAAAACTCAAAGACCCTGTACCTCTCCTAGACAAGTGTTATGTAGTTTATCGTATCCAGTGCTCCACGCTTAATTGCAACAGTTGCTATATAGGTGAAACCAAAAATTATTTAAAAAAACGTATTTATCAACATAAATACAGTATTTCCAAGCGTAATTCGTCTACATCTAAATTAGCAGAACATGCCATTGCCCACAACCATTCCTTCGATTTTGAGAACCCCTCCATATTAGCAACTGTATCTAACCACGACAAACGTCTCCTCTCAGAATCCATTTTCATCCATCCAGAAACTAATAACCCGGTAAATCACAAAACAGATAAAGAGATAATTTCATCCACTTATTCTAACATCTTCCGCATCCTCAAATCCTAGTTTTGATTTCATAGGTACCTGCAATTATCTCTGTACCTCTTATACTATTATTATTTTTTGTATTGTATGCTTCTTTCTATATATTTTCCAAATTTGTATGCATTGTTACATTATATATTATCTCATTTTTATGTTATTATTCAGTCCAGACACAACTATTTGTATACAGTACCATATATTTTGTTAGTTTTTAAATATTTTGTTCACTCAGGTGTCATGTGCCTTCACTTCAAAAGCGTTGGATTTCCCCGCCATAAACCTTTGAAGTCGGCAAACCTACCCCCTACCACTACCTCTCACCTTATTTTTACCTTTAGTCTTAGTATCCACCTGGACTCAGTAGGTAAATATCAGATTCTATTTTATCTTGTTAACCAGCCTCTTATTTTAATATTTATGTATACCATCTTTTATATTATTATCAGTTCTGTAATGTATCCATTTATTGTCACCCTCTAGCATAGATACTCATATATTTGTTTTCTTTTAGCCCTTATGAAGATCCACAAGCTGGATCGAAACGTTGGCTTACCATAATAAATATCATTGTAAACTGAAAATACTGACCATTATTTAACCTATTAATATTAATATTAGCTTTGTAAACACCTTAATATTATACTATCTACTATATCGTATAGTATAATCAAATACAGTTCAAATATTTTTATTGATTCATTGCACGTCAGGATGTCAAAAAAGAGTACTTATTCCCTAAAAAAAAGAGTTTTTATTCCCTTTAACTATGTCCTAGCTATCCTGAGGTATGATTCTGAATTGCTGGAGTATAATTTACTACTCTCCTTTGTCTGCTTTAATACCTGTTTATATTTCTTTATTATCCTGTTTTTTTAAGTTTGCTTTTTCGTTAAGTTGACTTTGCCACAGTTTCCATTACGTTATCTTAGTCCTTTATTGTAATAAGAGAAAAGAATTTTTTGTTTGGTTTTTTTTTAACGAATCTTGGAACGGTTAAGTGCCCAGTAACTGCTACAGAACGTCATTTAATACAAAATAAAAGCAGGTCTCCCTGGGCTCTTTGAAGATTCTCTTTGATAAGCGGGATCTGAGAATGCTTTTATCCTCGTTAAACTGATCTCTAAATGTCCAAACCTTTTTCGCCCCCTCTCCTCTTTCCTAAATTCAATCTTTATAAAATTTTACTCCAAACTTTACTTAATTTAATTCAATCCAAAGAGTAATTAATTATTTATTATTGGTACAAACAGTTTTCAAATATTGAATAAACAATACAATTATAATTATTTTATCAAATTATTATATAATTACAAAGCTTAGTTGTTTGATTAACGTTACTTTATGCCACTAAGGCTAATCGGAAGATGCTACAGTGACAGCCCTAAATTTTGCCTAGTCAGGTATAATTAGGATAGGGATCTATAACGAATAGTAAGCTTGGAACCTCCATTTACGTCCTATCCGAGGGACGGCATAGCCAACGATTATTTACTTCCTTTAAAAAATCCTAGGACCACCGCAGAACGCGAACCCACGACCTTTAGTTTTGTAGATTGCTATGCTAACCTCAGCAATGCTAACCACACCACAGGTGACCCCAGATAAAACTGTAAATATCACGCAGTGAATAGTTTTCCATCGGTACATTAAGTGTGGTGTATTAATTTACTTGGTCAAATACTTTTCCCTATTTACAAAAAAAGTGAATGGGTGGATGAAGAGGAAATGGGTAATGCCGTCGTTCATATTTTTAGTACATTCAAACTTTTCAAGCCGTGCTGTCGTGATGTTATGAAATTTTATTTAACTAATTACTCGCTGGGATCACAGATTTAACCTCTTTAAACCACTACATGGCTTATCAACAACCAGTTCAAACCAGTTTCGAAATTGGATTAACTGGTAAGTAAGTTTTTAATAAACCCATCCATAATAACATTTATTGGATATGCATGCAATATTTTTGCATCATTTGCCCGGGAGTGTTATCAAAAACTTTCCAAAGTCTCGTGGTGTGATAATGGATAAAGGACAAACAGACTTACATTTATTATTATTCATGAAGAAGATCAATGTTACTTCACTGATCAATATAAAACGCGAATTATGAGGTTTCAGGCAGGTTAAATATTTTATCATGGATATATTTTAAAAAATAAATCTATCCTAATTGCTATGCTAACCATTACACCATAGGTGACCCCTAGTTTTAATGTGAACATTGAAATAACCGAATCAAAACACATCACATTTAAACTTGGTATATTGACAACAATCAAATACCAGAGATAAATGAAGTAATAAAAGAAAAGGTCTATTGCCTAAAAGATCTAAATGAACTGGCAGAAAAATATAACATTCAAATAAATATTCAATCTAATAATCAAAATAACTGGGCCTTAATACTACAGGAATTTAGAGATTCCTTAACAGAAATTTACAAATTAAAATTTATACAAAAGGCTTACAAATCTGATAAAATGATGCTATACAAACAATTAAACCATGATTACGGAACAAATTACCTACACGACCCTAAAATCAATTTCAGTGCCGCTAAATGGATAGTGAGTTATTATATTTAAATTATAACAGATTTTATCAAAACAGTAATATAATATGCTCATTATGTAATAAAAAAGAAACTGAAAACACCTTGCACTTCCTAGCAATATGTCCTATTTTAGCGGAAATCAGAAGAGGTTGTTTTGGTAGGAGTTATTTAAATAACGAAGATGTTATATACTACCTAAACGGTGAAGATTGGCTGGAGCTATATAAATATTATAAAAAGGCATGGCAATATAGATACAACCTTATCCAAGAATTTAATTATAATTAAAACAAAAACAAAAAATTGTTTTATTGTTATTGTTGTACTATTTGTTTAAAAAAAAAAAAAAAAAAAAAAAAAAAAATATTAGTAGTAATAAATAAGAAGTGTCAGGGCGGTACATTAAGTTATATTGTTTATATATATGTTTATTTTAATTAATTGTTTTTTGTTTTTTTGTGGGTTGTTTACTTTTGCTTGTATATTAGTTATGTTGGTATATCATAGTTATGTATTAAAATATATAAGGCCAGCTCCGGACTGACGGTCTAATAGACCACAGTTCTGTGAATGTTTTTATTTACTTAGTGATTGGTATGTACCTGGTATGTGAATGAAACTAAATAAAAACAGTATAAAAAAAAAATAAAAAAAAAATACCAAAGATAAGCATGGGTCACCTATGGCTTAGTGGTTAGCATAGCAACCTACAATACAAAAGGACGCGGGTTTGCGTCCCGAGGTGGCCTAAGATTTTTTAAAATGAGAAAATTCTCTACTTACTAGGTTGTTACAAAAGTCCTTGTGCGTATCAAGTTGTTTACATTGAGGTCTCTAATTTAATCCTTATTTAATCTCTGACGAATACAATTCTTGTGTCAATGTTTACATTAACTAATCCTCTAATTATCTATGTACGCCAACTGTCCCTGCCTTTCATTCTGTTTATTAAATTTCACTAGAAATGTCGGAAGAAAAATTAGTCATCCGCGGTCTTCTTAGGCATTATTGGAAAAAAGGTTTTAGTGCAAAGGCCCCAGCCGAGGAAATTTGTGCAGTAGAAGGGGAAAGTGTGGTGCATCGAAACACGACCGCATTTTGGTTCAGGCGGTTTAATTCTGGGAATACAAGCCTTGAAGATGAACCTAGATCAGGTCGTCCTAGATCACTTCGAGCTGGTTCCAGAGGGCAGGGCTATCAACGCTGAGCTATACTGTGAACAACTCGATAGGGTATATGAAGTTTTAACAGTGAAATACCCCGCTTTGATTAATAGGAAGCAAGCGTTATTTCAGCAAGACAACGCCCCTGCTCATCGCTCACGATTAGTTAAAGAAAAATTTTCAGAAATGAACGGGATTAGCGTCTTTCCCCACCTTCCTTACAGCCCAGACGTCGCACCGTCTGACTATGGACTTTTCAGGTCAATGGCGCATTTTTTGAAAGGTCGGCGCTTCGAAAACTTCGATGATGTCAAATCTGGATGCGAGGAGTTCTTTGCCTCCAAAACTGCAGATTGGTATCAACATCAAATACAACTTTTGGCTGAAAGATGGGTTAAAGTAGTTGAAAATGATTGCCTGTATTTTGATGAATAAATTTGGTTTGTAAATTTTGTACTCACATTTGAATAAAATTAATTTTGTGAACAAGGACTTTTGTAACAACCTAGTAGTTCTTGAAAACTTAATCTGGTTCCCATGGTTAAAAACCATACTAAAGGGTGGGCTTCAAGTAATATGTTAGAGAAACTTGGTGATAGAGGATTTTCGCACACTTCAAAAATATGGTGCCATTGTTATTATGTTATGAATACTTAGATTTACGTTTTTGTCAGTTTTATCAACTTTTAGTTTTAGTAATATAGATTGGATAACATCGGGTCAGCTAATAAATAATAGTATATAGCAGTAATATAAAATAACAATAATTTACTCACCGCGGCAGCTACCCTCAATAAATCTGAAAAATAAAAATAAATAATTATTCAAAAGGTTTTATCTTAACAAGTAGGGGGAGGTGCGGCACAATGAAACACACAAGTTTTTTTTAACCACATGAGACTTCATTTTCATTTTTTTATTTTTTCCATGTTACCTTAGGATCTAATATATGTAAGAAATGAGTTAAACATTATTTCATGCATCATGTCTGATCGCAAGCGGCTATTATCCAAATAAATAATTTCGTTTCATGGTACCCCATGCTCGGGGTAAAATGAAACAGCTGAAAAAAACAACACCATAATTAACAAAAAAAAAATATTCAGCTCCCAGTTGGTTTTTCGTTCTTCTGCTTTAGGATGCCACGAAATTCTTCAGGAACGAGAAAAATTTGACTTGGTTGTCATAAATTAATACCGTTTTTTTTTTGGTGTTCCGCTCTTAATTTCGCACCGACCTATAAGAATACGAAAAAAGAACCGACTGCTTATTGCACAATGAAGAACGCATGCGGCACGATAAAGCACTCGTAGGCACACGATAAAGCACACATACGAGCCATTTTGATGTCTTTGACATCCTAGGATGAAAATCTTAATAGATGCATGCATAATGAAATCTAAGAGCAGATTGAATAAAATAATTACTCATGCCTAGAGACGAAAATCGGTTCAACGAAAAATTTTAGTTTGACTCCAAAAAAACCATCGATGTTCACAAAATATCGGCTGTATAAGATCAATGTTAAAAACATCCATGTACCAGAAACATCTACATCGATAGCGTATCCCTAGTTGAAGCTAAATATATATATATATATATATATATATATATATATATATATATATATATATATATATATATATATATAAATATATATGTATATATATTTTAAATAATTTATTTTTGAAGAGAAAAGATTTGGCTCCGCCGGGAATTGAACCCGGGTCTTCCGCGTGACATACGCGGTATGCTATATTACACCACGGAGTCGCTTCCAAACGGTGCCAAATCCTTCCTCTTCACTGACGTCCTTCCCACGATCTCGCAAATTTTGCGAATATTACGGGAGATGGAATATTTTTGTCCAATTTTGGGAAACTCTTGACGTTCGTCTATAATATAATATGAAATCTTTTCTCTTCAAAAATAAATTATTGGAAAAATCTTTTCTCTTCAAAAATAAATTATTTAAAATAATTTTAAAATATATATATATATATATATATATATATATATATATATTTTTTTAACGAGTTTACAGCAAAGATGAAATATTCTGACATCCTCAAATACCAAAAGGCATAGCGAATATTTACGTTTACCTGTCAAATGAAATCTCTCGAAACTCTTTAATCCAATTTTGAGAGATCCTATTTCAGATTTCGTTATCTCCCATCGCTCATCGCTTCCAACCCGGATTATCTTGTCGCCAGTCGGCCATCTGTTAGCGGCGACTGCCAGGCAGCTTATTCAACATTTATATTGAACTCGACAGAGGTAAAGAACGCAATAGATCACATTGCTGGGTTATAAAATATGTAGTGTGAATCTGTCAAGGACCAAACCTAACATCTATTAAGCTAACAGGAAATAATATTATTTTAAATAACTTATTTTTGAAGAGAAAAGATTTGGCTCCGCCGGGAATCGAACCCGGGTCTTCCGCGTGACATGCGCGGTATGCTATCCATTACACCACGGAGTCGCTTCCAAACGGTGCCAAATCCTTCCTCTTCATTGACCGTTTGGAAGCGACTCCGTGGTGTAATGGATAGCATACCGCGCATGTCACGCGGAAGACCCGGGTTCGATTCCCGGCGGAGCCAAATCTTTTCTCTTCAAAAATAAATTATTTAAAATAATTTTAAAAATAGGTGGTCACTGACAATGATGGTTAAATTAATATAAATTAATAGGAAATAATATTGATAATAATGAAGCCTTAACGAACCCGACACAACGACTCGCTCCCTGAACATCTCTACCCACCGACTTCCATCCAGACCCCACCATGGAATTTTGCCAGATTTACCTTCATGCAATGCTCCCACCTCCGTCTCGACCTACCACTCGAATGTTTCCTATTTGACCCCTTGCTGATTAATCCTTTAGGGATTCACTCACAACTGAGTTAATAATAAGCCGCGCTGCAATAACCTCTTTTATATTTACCGTATGAATTTCACTCAATTCTGCAGTGTGCAAACGTCTAAATTCTCCGATTAAGGGTCTGGCCACACATTTCCGCACCGGATCCGCACCGCAGCACTAATATAGGTTATGTTCAGAATATTTATAATTTAACTTACATATTACCTTTAGTTATGCCTAAAGTGGCCTGTGTCTGACATGTGTGGCCTGACCTTTAGGCATAACTAAAGGTAATATGTAAGTTAAAATAAAAATATTCTGAACATAACCTATATTAGTGCTGCGGTGCGGATCCGGTGCGGACATGTGTGGCCAGACCCTGATTCGTCCTTCTTCGGTCCAAATATAACTACAACTATTTTATTTACTGACTTATAATACAGCGTAGCCATGGAGTATGGCCCAATCAATGTTAGTTAGAGTTAGTTGACAGGTTAGAATAAAATTAAAGCAAAAAAACAAAATTTAGGCAAATAAACCAATGAGCGCTGTATAAGAAGAAGATATGCGAGATACTCTGATATAAAAGAAAATTACTGACTAACATACGCAAGATTAAACTAAATTTAACTAACAAAAAAATCTGGTGCGTGCGCGCAACACACAACTTTCACTTACCAACTTATTTAGATTAGAAATTGACGTGTTTGCTAATAATCATTTCCCAAAGTCACACATTTTTCTACATTCATATCTTATTTTTGTTAATCGTTAAAGCCGTTTTTGAGTAAATAAAAAAACCTGTGAAAATGATACAAAATTTATTAAGTAAAGTCCCCCCTCCCGTAGATCAATTTTGATGAAATTTTTACAGTCATATCTCGGGCATATAAATACATCAAATACCAAGTTTGATCAAAATCGTTAAAACCGTTTTTGAGTAAATAAAAAAAACATGTGAAAATGGTACAAAATTTATTAAGTAAAGTCCCCCCTCCCGTAGATCAATTTTGATGAAATTTTTACAGTCATATCTCGGGCATATAAATACATCAAATACCAAGTTTGACCAAAATCGTTAAAACCGTTTTTGAGTAAATAAAAAAAACACGTGAAAATGGTACAAAATTTATTAAGTAAAGTCCCCCCTCCCGTAGATCAATTTTGATGAAATTTTTACAGTCATATCTCGGGCATATAAATACATCAAATACCAAGTTTGATCAAAATCGTTAAAACCGTTTTTGAGTAAATAAAAAAAACATGTGAAAATGGTACAAAATTTATTAAGTAAAGTCCCCCCTCCCGTAGATCAATTTTGATGAAATTTTTACAGTCACATCTCGGGCATATAAATACATCAAATACCAAGTTTGATAAAAATCGTTAAAACCGATTTTGAGTAAATAAAAAAACACGTGAAAATGATACAAAATTTATTAAGTAAAGTCCCCCCTCCGGTTGATCAATTTTGATGAAATTTTTACAGTCGTATTTCGGGCATATCAATAGATCAAATACTCAGTTTAATCAAAATCGTTAGAGCCGTTTTTGAGAAAATCGAAAAAAACGAAAAAAGTTATTAAATAAAGTACCCCCTCCCTTTGAGCAATTTTGATGAAATTTTTGCTGTCACATCGCGGCATATACCTACAATAAATACCCAATTTCAGGTTCCCACGGTTTATAGTTTTTGAGCTAGTCTGTTCACACACACACACACACACACACACAACACACACACAGACACACACACACACAGACCATTTCGCGGGACTTGGTTATTTCTACTCAGGGGGTCCCAAAACGTGTATTTCCGTTGAAAACCGGAAGTCGAAAATTTTCACGATCGCAATACTTCCACTTACTATATATTTCATATATAGGTAAGTGAAAGTAATAAACTTACTGAAAAACTGAATTTTTTACTTTCACTTACCTCTATATAAAATATATAGTAAGTGGAAGTATTGCGATCGTGAAAAATTTCGACTTCCGGTTTTCAACGGAAATACACGTTTTGGGACCCCCTGAGTCGAAATAACCAAGTCCCGCGAAATGGTCTGTGTGTGTGTGTGTGTCTGTGTGTGTGTGTGTGTGTGTGAACAGACTAGCTCAAAAACTATTAACCGTGGGAACCTGAAATTGGGTATTTAGTGTAGGTATATGCCTGCGATGTGACAACAAAAATTTCATCAAAATTGCTCAAAGGGAGGGGGTACTTTATTTAATAACTTTTTAAGTTTTTTTCGATTTTCTCAAAAACGGCTCTAACGATTTTGATTAAACTGAGTATTTAATCTATTTATATGCCCGAGATATGACTGTAAAAAATTCATCAAAATTGATTAACCGGAGGGGGGACTTTACTTAATAAATTTTGTATCATTTTCACGTGTTTTATTTATTTACTCAAATACGGCTTTAACGATTTTGATCAAACTGGGTATATGATGTATGTATATGCTCGAGATACGACTGTAAAAATTTCATCAAAATTGATAACCCGGAGGGGGGACTTTACTTAATAAATTGTGTACCAATTTCCCGTGTTCATATTTTTTATTTACTCAAAAACGGCTTTAACGATTTTGAAGAAACTAGGTATTTGATGTATGTATATACCAAATATGTAAAAGCCAACATTTCATCAAAATTGGTCCAACTGAGGGGGCACTTTATTTCATGACTTTTTTCCAATTTTTACCTTTTTTTCGATTATCTCAAAAGCGGCTTAAACGATTTTTATCAAATACGTCATGTTTTATGAAAATTAGGTTTTCTTTAAAATCAGGTAAGCTTTATCATTATTAAAATGTTCTGAGGGGGCTTTTTTTTGGGGGGGGGGGGGGGTCCTTTTTTGTTTGTTTGTTTCTTTCTTATAAAGTACCTTTGTTTTTGTTTACATGGAGAAATTAACTGTCTCTCGTTACGCCTAAAAATAAGAAATGGCTAAATATGAGATATGATAAAAATAAAGAAAACATAAAAGGGAGAAAAAAAGAAAAATATTCAGTCAACTCATTGAGCCCACGCATGCGGAGTACGCCTTTAATGACAGACCATTGTTCATAATTAAAGCCGTTCTGTTCATTTGAGAAGTGGCAATCAACAAAACGCATTAATTTCTAATCTAAGTAAGTTGGTAGGTGAAAGTTGTGTGTTGCGAGCACGCACCAGATTTTTTACTTAAAAACGGCTTTAAAGATTTTGATCAAACTGGGTATTTGATGTATGTATATGCCAAATATGTGATAGCCAACATTTCATCAAAATTGATCAACCGAAGGGGTGACTTTACTTAATAAATTTTGTATCATTTTCAGGGGTTTTTTTATTTACTCAAAAACGGCTTTAACGATTAACAAAAATAAGATATGAATGTAGAAAAATGTGTGACTTTGGGAAATGATATTTAGCAAAACACGTCAATTTCTAATCTAAGTAAGTTGGTAAGTGAAAGTTGTGTGTTGCGCGCACGCACCAGATTTTTTATAATTACCACCAGTTATATAAAATAAAATATCATCCAAATTTTCTTAAATATACATTTCTTTTAGATACAATGATGCGATGCACTTGTTGCCATTTAAAAAGGTACCAAAATATGCAATTTATTTATTTGTATGAAACTCAAGCATACGAATAATTAAAAGACTATTTTATATTTATGGGTTTGCAGGTAAATTACCAGAGTTTATAATATTAACTGATGACATAAAAATGTAAAAAGGCTTTTAATATCTAGAACCGTCATCAGTGATAAGACATCCGAGCCCGCACTAATATATTTGTCGAGATATCTCGTTCTTTAGGTCTCAAAAAATAAACACTCTGGGACCAAATGCTTTAGATGGTTAGTGATTAGGAGGCCGCACCACTTACAGACTTCTTCAGCCTTTAAAAGATGAGCAATATTCCCATGGTACAGCGACAGGCGATCATCACTCGAAACTCTCAAGCGACTCACAGTTCGCAGCTTTTGAAAAGAGGTTATGAATTTGAGGTAGTTTTCAGGTTCTGGGTGAGTAAAGCAACAGATTCGCCTATAGATGTGGCTATAGTTTGAATTAAATGCACGTTCAATGTCTTTAGAGAATAAGTTATTAGACACAGATAACAAAATGTTTTTTTGTTCCTAATTAATGTTTTTGGATCGGAAAAGTCGTTGAAGTACTCATAAACAAAATTAGAAGCCGCAAAATTTTTAATTTGTGATATCCAATTAAATTCGAGATTAGTCTGCCTAGTATCCAGAGCCACAAGTTTCTGCAAACACTTTTTAGGAAGTCGATGCTCTGGCAATGAAGATATTTTTATTCAAAAGTTTATAATTTTCTTTTGCCATTAGAATCGGTTTCTTCGGTCCAAATATAATCTATGCAATGCCTTATTTTCAAAAACGCTCAACCTTTGTTCATCCCTCTATGTTAGCAGCCACGTTTCGCATCCGTATAAGACCTTAGGAAGATAAGCAATTTCGCTACTGAAAAGTAGCAAGCATTTCCGGCTTTGAATCTATTACTATTGAATTTATTACCAACGCCCCTAAATATCTAAAATTCCAAACGTATTCCCTTCTACATTAATATCAGCAAAATTATATGGTGTTCGGTTCGTATAAGCTTAGGTTTTGGTAGTGATACGTTTTATTCTGGGACATCTAGTTGCCTAAGAATAACAATATGTATACATATCCAGAGTCCTCTGTTTGGCTAGTTTAGAACAAAGTTGGTTTAGAAACTAAAGAAATAAAATAAAATAAAAAATCTGGTGCGTGACACACAACTTTCACTTACCAACTTACTTAGATTAGAAATTAATGCGTTTTGTTAATTGCCACTTCTCAAATGAACAGAACAGTTTAATTATAACACATTGGTTTGTCATTAACGGCGCATGCGTGAGCTCAAGGTGTTTCATGAGTTGACGGAATATTTTTCCTTTTTTCTCCTGTATATGTTTACTTGATTTTCTTCATATATCATATTAAGCCATTTCTTATTTTTAAGCGTGATGAGAGACAGTTAATTTCTCAATATAAACTAAAACAAAGGCATTTTATAGAAAAACAAAAAAAGCCCCTTCCCCATTTAAGCCCCCTCAGAACATTTTAATAATGATAAAGCTTACCTGATATTAAATAACAACTAATTTTCATTAAACATAACGAATTTGATAAAAATCGTTAAAGCCGTTTTTGAGATAATCTATCAAAAAGGTAAAAATTGGACAAAATTTATTAAGTAAAGTCCCCCCTCCTGTTGATCAATTTTGATGAAATTTTTACAGTCATATCTCGGGCATATAAATACATCAAATACCAAGTTTGATCAAAATCGTTAAAACCGTTATTGAGTAAATAAAAAAAACACGTGAAAATGATACAAAATTTATTAATTAAAGTCCCCCCTCCGGTTGATCAATTTTGATGAAATTTTTACAGTCATATCTCGGGCATATCAATAGATCAAATACTCAGTTTAATCAAAATCGTTAGAGCCGTTTTTGAGAAAATCGAAAAAAACTTAAAAAGTTATTAAATAAAGTACCCCCTTCCTTTGAGCAAATTTGATGAAATTTTTGCTGTCACATCGCGGGCATATACATACTCTAAATACCCAATTTCAGGTTCGCACGGTTTATAGTTTTTGAGCAAGTCTGTTCACACACACACACACACACACACACACACACACACAGACACACACACACACACACACACACACACACACAGACCATTTCGCGGGACTTGGTTATTTTGACTCAGGGGACCCCAAAACGTGTATTTCCGTTGAAAACCGGAAGTCGAAAATTTTCACGATCGCAATACTTCCACTTACTATATATTTCATATATAGGTAAGTGAAAGTAAAAACTCTTAAAAGAAAACAGACAACAGCATATAAGAGATTAGAATATAAGTTGACTTGTTTCCAACCATTTGAACTTAAAACAATAAAAGAAAAACGAAAATTTATATCTACAAACACAGATAAGTTTTACAAATTAAAGCAGATTTCACTATTTTACATAGTTGTGGTAGTTGAAAGATCAAGGAGGTGGAGAAATAATTGGGTTTAAAGGAAGTGAGGGATGAATTTTTGCGGATTGAAACCGATAAGGATTTCCAAAAGGGAGACACCACGGATGATAATTGGTTTTGTAAAAGAGGCGATTCGGTAGTAAGGGATGTATAGCTTTAAGGTTTGGGATCTGTTATATAAAGAATGTATGGAGGAACGTGGTGTACATAAATTCAGGATATATTGAAGCTTCTAAATTCTGTACGTTCGAAAAAGATATACAACAAGGAAATATTGTATTCCAAAAAGTGGGTGAAGCCACTTCAATTCAGCATAACAACTGGAGACGTGGGAGTGCCTGGGGACACTAAAATGAACTAATGAAGCAAAGCTAATTAATCTCTTCAACCTTATTTCATGCAAGGGTTATATAGAGTTAAATAACGATAACAGTAATAATAGCAATATATTTAAAAAAATCCTGTACCACTACAACCATATGAAGGGTCTTGGGTTCAGTACTATGTAAGGAAGTACTGTTTCTTGGTCAGCGGTCGTGCAAGGAGGTGATTTGACCGTGATCACGCTCAACTACCAGGTTTTCCCTTAATTTTTCCAATTAAGGGTATCCACTTTAGGCTTTGCCCTAGGAGGGTCTCGGCCACCGACTCGAACAGTGGCACATATTAAATATACCCTAACAAGCCAGATTCGAACCCTATATTATCATTACATTACTATATGATGTAAACCCTAGGAAAAAAAATGTATTTAATTTTTCGCAAAAGTGTTAATATACGTATGTATGTTTCTTCTTTCCAGATCTTGGGTTTTAGATTAAATGCTGGACATTTAAACGTGATTATGTACCCAAATTACAATAATTACATCTTCCTAGGTGCAGTTCCATAGAACGGACCTGGCGCAGACATATTTACCGGGTACATTCCTGGCGCGTTATGGGGGAATGCATATTGCGCAACAGGAGAGTACATATTTGAAGGATGCGCGTTACTTGGGTACATTCCAGGTGAAGATTGTGTGTTCATATATGGTGGAGGCGCGTTACTTGGGTACATTCCAGGTGACGATTGAGTGTTCTTATTTGGTGGAGGCGCATTTCCATAGTGGATACCGGCTTGAGCAGTGTTCGGGAAGCCTCTATATATCATAGGTAGAGTTTTTTGGGCGTTTCCAGATGAATTGGACGACATATCCATCGGAGTGCTCCCTAGGACCACTTCAGGAGCTCTATCTCCACTAAATATTCCTGGATGCAAGATATTGTTACCACTTGTTGGGCTTGGTCGATTCTTTGGATCAGGCTGCCCAGGAAAAAAGTGAGTCTTGGTTTGAGCGTCAGGAGAAGTTCTTCTCTTTCCTCGATCCTTTGTATTCGCAAACATGTATCCTGCTTTCTCTTCCTGTGCCACTTTGAATTGTGTTATGATCGCTTTGCCAAAGGATGAAAGGCGAACGAGCAGCGTCAGAGATCCTATTATTATTCCCCTTTCATCGAATATCGGATAAACATCTTTCAATGATTTCGAACATTCATTTGTTGGTAAGCCATTCAACACGTCCACGAAACCTTTCTCTAAGAGGATACAACTCGTCCCCATTACAACAGGCGGGAGTTGGTCCTGTCTGCGAAGTACAATAGCTCCCAAATTGAGACAATTACATTGCAAAGGTTGACAATTCAAGGAAAAGAAATAAGATTTTCCGTTCTTAAATACGATCCTTGATTTCCTATTTAGGTAGGTTTCATTTTCGCAGAAATCCTCTTCGCATACTTGTATCATTGGGAAGTCTAAAAAGCTGAACCGTACGCAAGTCTGCTTCAATACGTTCAATGTGCTTTCTGACAGATCGACTTTTTCATAATAGAAGTTGATATTGTCTACGAGGATTTCGAGGAGGAATAATCTTTGTAAGTTTTCGTTTTTGTTAAATTCGGTGTACACAGCCGAATCACCACTTCTCTCAGAACATGGATCCGATATGGTCTGTGGTGGCGTACCCACATCTTGGTGAGTAGTACTTCCGGTTCTTGAAGAAACCTGAGATGTGATGGCAGCCGTTTCCCACGTGTTCACATCGGAAGGAGTCTTGTGAGCGTCATCCAGTGGGGGACCGCTCTCCGGTCCGGGAAAAAACATATCATCGCATTCATGTGGCGGTACTTGATTATCTGCTGCCGGGTATCCATGAGATGTATGAGTGGGATTTAAATACTTCCCTTGATCCTTCGTATTCGCGAACAAGTATCCAGACTTCTCCTCTTGCGGGACCATGAAATTTGTCACGATCGCTTTACCGAAACAAGAAAGACGAACTAGCACCGTCACAGATCCTACTATTATCCCCCTCTCGTCCAAAATTGGAAAACTATCTTGTAATGATTTGGATGCACCATTATTTTCTTTCATACCTTTCAAGACGCACATAAAACCTTCGTCTAACAGAATACAACTCGTTCCAATAACGATCGGCGGTGGCTCACCTTTGTGACGGAGTATGATTGCCCCTAAATCGAGACATCTCGTGTTCAGAGGCAAAGAACTCAAGGAGAAGAAATATGATTTCCCGTTCTTGAAATTTATCTTTTCAGGCTTATTATAGTTTGTTCCATCTCCACAAAAATCCTCTTCGCACACGTCTATCATCGGGAAGTCTAAAAATTTAAACCTTACGCAAGTCTGCTTCAATAAGTCCAACGTGCTTTCCGATAAATCGATCTTATCGTAATTAAACTTCACATTGTCCACAAGAAGCTCTAGAAGAAACAATCTTTGTAAGGCTTCAATTTTGTCAAAATCTGTGGCCATTGATTTGTTTTGTGATGAGTAAAGATGTAATTCGTGTGTTATATAATATAGGTTAAATTGTTTGTTTTATGATTCTATGATTATGCACATGTTCAATACCTCATGGCTCAATCAAAAACATTTTTAAATTAATTCAATATAATTGATTATTTAAAAAATGGTCTTGATATCAATGAAAATTTAAATTAACGAGAATATTATGGTATTAATTCGGTTAAGCAGGTGCTCTATTACAGCTCTTACAATGAATACATCAGACCGAAAAACAATTGGTATCTAAAGTGAAAATTTTCTCGCAGAGGGTTTTAATGTCTAGTTTTTATGTTTAGAGAAAGATTGCTAAGCTAAATAGTTTTGTTACCCTAAAATAAAAATAATTTATCAATGATTTTTTCTTTAATTTAATTTTTCATAGATTTGTTTGTTTGTTTATTGGGGTTTATAGGCATAAAACCCTAAGGTCATCAATGCCTTTTTCTATTTATTTGTCTTTATTTACTGATACCCAGATCTTGTTTAGGTACCTTTTAATATTAATTTCTCCATCACACATTTTTTCTCGTCACATCTTTTACTTTTTAATAGTTTAAATTCATGTCTCTATCCATATTATAAATTAAATAGAATTAAATATTTAATTTAGACTATTTGTATTTTAACTTTTTTTTTTTTTTTTTTTATTATGTATTATTAATTATTTTTAATATGAAGGAAAAAAAAAAAAAAAAAAAAAAAAAAAAAAAAAAAAAAAAAAAAATTAAATTTTTCTTAATAAATCTATTTTCTTTAAGAATTTCACTACCGCTGCGACCTTATCCTCATTGTTACTAAGTGCATCCGAAATATTGCTTGTCACTCCGAATTTGGCTAACCTAGAGGTGTAGAACTAGCATTCTTGGAAAATATGTTTTACCGTAAGAATGTCGTCGCAATACTGACACTTTGGGGGTGGATGTTTTACTATAATATGTATGTGGGTAAGGTTGGTATGCCCTATTCTTAGTCTGGTTATAGCAACTTCCTCTCTTCGATTTGAGCGGTTTGAGGTATTCCACGGGGTCACTGATTTTTTTATGGTTTTTAATTTGCTCGGTGGGCTCTCGTTCCACATGGCTTGCCAGTTTTCTTTTATATTTTGTTTTAGGGGAGAACTCATTTCTTGGGGTGTTAAAATGGCCGGGCCCCGTCCTGGGAGGTTAAGTGCCTGTTTCGCTGCTATGTCCGCGAGTTCGTTTCCTTTAATCCCCATATGGCTTGGCACCCAAATAAAGAAAACATTTTTTTCCATATTATTTAATATTTGTAGGTACGAATGTATTTTAAGCGAGATTGGATGGTTAGGGTACATACTATTTAATCCCTTTAGAGAGCTTAATGAGTCTGTAACTATTGCAATATTGTTTTGTTCTATTGACATGGAGAAGTGGAGTGCCGAGGCTATTGCATGTAGTTCGGCAGTATATACTGTATATATAGCTGCATAACTTGTGTAATTTTATTTTGTGAGTGAAATTGTGGGTAACAAAGGAACAAGCAGTGGAATTATCGGATTTAGATCCATCTGTATAAATGATGAATGGTTCTGGGATGTTTTGAAGGAGTAGTGAAAATTCGGATTTGTAATCGGAGGGAGAGGTATTATTTTTTAGAAATTTGTTTAAACGGAATATTGTATTAGGTGGTTTATGTGTCCATGGAGGTGTGCCAACTTCTTGTTTAGATAAGGGTATTTCTTTGAGAAATGATATTGCTGATTTAAACCTTTCAGATAACGGAAGCGTAGATTTTGTTTTTCTTTCGAATGTTTTTGAAAATTTCGGTTTGAAAATATATCTATGTGTTGGGTGTTCGGATTGTGATAGTAGTTTTGATATATAATTTATTGCTAATTTCTGCCTTCTGAATAAAAGAGGGGGCATTCCTGATTCTGTACACAGACTAAGAATAGGACTAGTGCGAAATGCCCCTGTTGCAATACGGATCCCTGCATGGTGAATAACGTCAAGTTTGCTAAGTACCCGGAGACGGGCAGATCCGTAAACAAAACAGCCGTAGTCCAATTTAGAACAGACTAATGCGCTATATAATCGTATTAATGTTATCCTATCCGAACCCCAAGAGGTACCAGAAAGATATTTTAAAATATTTAACCGTTTTGTAGCCTGTGTTTTCAGTGCGTTAATGTGTGTTTCCCAGGATAGCCTTCGATCGAATATCAACCCCAAGAATTTGTGGCTGTCGGTATATGGTATGGGAGAGTTTCCTAGGTAAAAAACGGGAGCGGAAGGAGTGTTTCTTTTACGATGGAAATGAAGGCATTTGGTTTTTTCGGGTGAAAATCGGAGACCTTTAGTTTGTGACCAGTTATTTATTCTGTTTGTAGCATCTTGCAGTTTGTATTTGAGGATATCGATATTTTCTGAACGGGATAGAATGGCTAAATCGTCCGCGAACAACAGTGGTTTGACCCCTTTAGGTAAATTAAGTGCCAGCTCGTTAATTGTGAGGCAAAAAAGGGTGGGACTCAGTACGCATCCTTGTGGTACACCGCTAACCTGTTCATATTCCTCAGACATTTCATTGCCTATTCTTACCCTAAAGTGACGGTTGGAGAGGAATTGTCTGATATAGTTGAACATGTTCCCTCGGATCCCCACGGATGATAATTTTGTAAGGATTAGTGAGTGTTCTATGCTGTCAAAAGCCTTATTCATATCAAAAAATATTGCAATCATGTGCTGGGTATTTAAGAAAGTATATTGGGCTTCGGCTTCCAATATTGCCAGGTGGTCGATAGTGCCACGTCCTTTGCGGAATCCACTCTGAAATGACTGCAATAATCCATTATTCTCTATTATCCACATCAATCTTTTATTAATCATACGCTCCATAATTTTGCTTAGACAGCTTGTTAAAAATATGGGGCGATAGCTGTTTATGTCTCGTTTATCTTTTCCTTTTTTATATATTGGGATTACTATTGAGTCGCGCCAGGAATCCGGGAAATACCCAGTGGTCCAAATGTGATTGTAGTAATCAAGGAGCCAATATTGAGTGTCAGCCGGTAGGTTTTTAATCATATCATAATGTATGTGATCAGGACCCGGAGTTGATCCTTTAACCGAATTCAGTGCGTATTTTAATTCCCAAATAGAGAAAGGGAGATTGTAATATAAACCCTCAGAAGTATCTGAACTGTCGAATATGGGTGGATTTGGATTGATGTTTTCGGATAAAAATATTTGATAGTAGAACTCGGCAAAATTGTTTGCTATAAGAGCTTGATTATCGGACAATTGCCCATTGATTAGTATCGTATATCTATGAGTAGAATATGAAGAGTGTTTTGTAAGCTTACGGACTTTATTCCATACTTCAGTTAATGGGGTTGATGAGTTTATGGAACTAACGAATTTTTTCCAGGATTCAGTCTTACTTTGACTGAAAATTCTCCTGCAAATAGCCCTCTGTTTCTTGTATTCAGTCATATTTTCAAGAGTCATTGATTTTTTAAATTTCCTGTAGGCTCTTCGACGAATTTTAATAGCTTTTTTACAGGAGTCGTCGAACCATGGAACTAGGGGGCGGCGTGGAAGGCCAGACGTCATTGGAATCGAAGCTTTGGCTGCATTTATTATTTTATCGGTAATGGCTTTATAAGCGTCGATTATGTTCATATCAGAGGGAGATATTTGAGGAGGTGAGGCCAAAGAGGTGAAAAGAGGCCAATCCGCTTTATTGAGCACCCATTTAGGTGGTACGCGTGTGATAACCGATTTTGTGAATTTGATGAGCAATGGAAAGTGGTCGCTGCTGTATAGGTCAGGAAGAACCGACCAACATAGGATATTGAATAGGGATGGGCTGCATAGAGAAAGATCAAGAGCTGAAAAAGTTCGATATGTCGCGCTAAGATAAGTTGATTCTCCGGTGTTAAGCAGGAAAAGATTAGTGGTGTCAAGGAAATTTTCGATAATTTTACCCCGCAGATTGGTGTCTTGCGAGCCCCATAGAGGATGATGTCCATTTAGGTCTCCAAGGAAAAGTACGGGTTGAGGTAATTGATTGTAAATATCCAGGAGGTGTTGGATTTCTATGTTACGGTCTTGAGGCAAATAGATATTACATATTGAGAACGTGAAATTGAGATGGACTTTTACTGCAACGGTTTGAAGAGGAGATGCTATTGCAATTGGTTCGGAGTACACCGATTCGTGTATTGCTATTAAGACTCCATGATGGCTGTGATTTGGGTTAGGGCTATCTTTCCGGTAAATTTCAAAAATTTTTATGTTTATTTTATCTTTAGTTGTTAGATGGGTTTCCTGGAGGGCAATGCAAAATGGATCTGTATCACGTATAAGTAATTTTAAATCATTGAAGTGTGTTTTTAGACCATTACAGTTCCATTGGACTATTGACATTTTAATTTTATGTTGTTAGAGTTAGAAAGAAGAAAAAATTATTAAAAAAAAATAAAGTGAAGTAATACGTGATAGGGTTATGTAAAGGTAATTAAAAATATGGATATTATTGATAAAAGTTCAAATCCAGACAAATATTACTATTAGTATAATGATCTATGTGCTGTTTGTTTTATTAGTTTTTTTCGGTCGACCTCTTTTAGATTTTTGAAATTCAAATCCTTCATCATCGATTTCCTTATTAGCCCTCATTTCAACAGAAGGTGAAGGAGGGTCAGAAGTAGAAGGGATTGAAGAAGCCGCAGCTTCTGGAGGTAAAGGGAAGGAAGCGTTAACGGGAGGAGGATGAGGGAGGGAAGAGCGGGGAAGAGGAGCTGGGAGGCCGAGAGCGCATGCTGCAGGGCCCGAAGATGGCCGAGCGCTGGCGGCTGGGCCCGAAGATGGCCGAGCACTGGCGGCTGGGCCCGAAGGTGACCGAGCGCGAGCCCGATCGAGAGGGATAGCCTGATCTTGGCTAGGGCGAGTTTCGTTTTCATTTAACGAATTCTGGTTTCCTGTAGCTGAGCTAGATTTCTTTATCTCTATTTTTTGTGCGTTTTCTGAAAAATAATAAAAAATATTAGCCTGAATGGCAACATCTTTTTTTGTTTCATTATTTTTATTTTTAGTTATTTCCGCAAAAGTTTTGTTGAAATTAGTTGGGTATTTTTCTTTATACATTTTTTTTGCCTCACCCAGAGAGACTTTATTATTTACTTGTATAGCTTTGATCTCTTTTTGTAATTTAAAGATTGGGCAGGATCGGTCAAGGGCATGATGAGGGCCATTACAGTTAATGCACCTGGCTGGAAGATCACACCTAATATTTTCACCGTGTTTAGCCTGACCGCACTGTACGCACACCGGTTCTTTTTTGCAGTACGTAGTAGGGTGAGAGAAACCTAGACATTTAAAACACCGTAAAGGGTTGGGTATGTACGGTATTACTCTAATTGTTTCGTAACCGATTTTTATTGTTTCCGGGGGTTTCGGCGTGGGAAAAGTTACGATGTAATTATGCGTTAAAATTTCGTTACCATTTACTTTTTTCTTTATTCTTATTATATCTTTAATTATATGAGCCATTTCTTTTTTAATTTCATCTATTTCCATATATTGGAAATCATAATAACGGATTATGCCTTTAGAATAGTTAAGGGTATTGTGCGCTAATACCTGAATTGGATATTGACTCCCGAATTGTTTGCATGATAACAGTTTCTTAGATTGTTGACTGTTTAAAGTTTCGATTAATAATGTCCCATCTCTTAATTTTTTCACGTTTTTTACATTTCCCACTAAACCTGAGATAGCTTTTTGAATAAAAAAAGGGGAAGATTTTTTGAAATCGTCCTCGTCAAGTCTTTTCATGATCAGATATGTTGGAGAAATATTTTCAGTATCCGGTAATGTAGTTTTGTCAGGTGGAAATTTAATCCTGGTTCGAGCCCATTTTCTTTTTTTACTCAATGGACTAGACAGTTCTGGTTCATCCATATTTTACAAATATTATAATATTTATATATACTTATATATTGTAAAATAAAATATAGATAATACTAGTAAACTGAGTATTACTAATTAAAAGAATAAGTAATTAAAAAAGATTAAAAAAAAAAAAAAAAAAGTAGTTATTATGTAAAGTACAAAAAATAAAAGAATAACTTCTGTTTCTAAAATTATAAAATAAAATAGAAATAAAATCACTTGCTAAGAGAATAAATTATTATAGCTGTGCAAAAAAGAAAAGGAAAAATAAAGAAAGACTTATCGTTTCACCAAGCGTAGTGCTATCTGTGACCGTTCCAGTCGGAGGCTAGCCATCAACTGAATTTTTCATAGATATCAAGACCCTAAATGGTATTACTTCCGTTAAGCAGCTGCAAGATGGCGACCGGCGTCAGTAAAGAACAAGGTATTCCGATCACACTCTACCCGATATCCACAGTTTAGTTCGGGTTTACCCGAGTGTTCCCGAGCAGATGTAATCGAGAATCCGAGAATTCCTAACCACCAGATTATTATTTTTTTGTTATTTCAAGAAACGTTTATTTAAATAACCAAAAAGGATATTTTTTAAAATGACATTAAAAAATATTAACATTTAATTAAATTAATTCTCTTTAATTAATCATAATTATATTTGAATTGATTTTAATAGATACAATTTCTTAAACCTTTTATTCCCTTTCTTCAATCTAATAAATCATGTTATAATACAATTGGTTCTTTTCCCTATGGATTCATATCATTTAAAGTCATCATCAAATCATTTTAAAAAATATTCTTCTTGGTTAATTAAATACACTTTTGTTTGTTTGTTTTAACGTCATTTTATTCCAATAAGGCAAATCGGACGATGCTACAGTGGGAGTCCTAAATATTGCCTATCCAGGTATAATTAGGAAAGGGATATTTAACGAGTACAGCCTTGGGACCTCCATTTTACGTCCTATCCGAGGTACAGCATAGACAAGGATTTCTTAATGGGAGTAAAAAATCCTAGGGCCACCTCGGGACGCGAACTCGCGACCTTTAAGATTGTAGGTTCCTATGCTAACCACTACACCACAGGTGACCCCCAATTAAATACACTTTTTCTTGAAATAACAAAAAAAATAATAATAATCTGTTGGTTAAAAATACTCGGATTTTCGTTACATGTTGCAGCTGCTTAAACGAAGTAATACCATTTAAGGTCTTGGTATCTATGAAAAAAAAAAAAGAATTATTGATAAATTAAGGTAGAGAAATTATTTTTATTTTAGGGTTACAAAACTATTTAGCTTAGGAATCTTTCCCTAAACATAAAAAATAGACTTTAAAATCCTCTGCGAGAAAATTTTCACTTTAGATACCAATGGTTTTTCGTTAATATATTCATTGTAAGAGCTGTAATAGAAAAATATCATATAATCGGCAAAAATAGTTACACTAATCGAAATTGTCAACATATTGTAACACTTATGTGGGTAACAAATATTTATTTAACTGAAATATACAGTTATCACAGTGCCAACGAATTATTACAACTTAAACAATTGAGCAGGTTACAAAATTGATAACTTTATCACAAACAATCATATGACTTGAGCAACACAGTCAAGACACAGACTTCAACTAACTCATTCAGTCTCTGCCCCTTATATATATCGTAAATAGTGGGGCCTGGAATCTTCTAGAACAATGTCGGCAATTCTCCGTCATTCCGGAATGATCTAGACAAAAACAGTTCGTTCCAACCGGTTATTTTGTTCCAACATGCGGTCCGGGAGGTTACGCCATATGTTTTGTTTATTTACTTATCTGTTTAACGTTACAATATTTTTTACAAGAAAGATTTATTATTAAATTTTCATATTTATTTTAAAAAAGTTTAGATAGTAAACTGAAAACAGATAGTTATCAGTATTGCCAATATAATCGAATCAGTCGTTTGAGAAAACCATGCACCAAAAAAAAAAAAAAAAAAAATCGATTATCAGTTTAATCAATGCAAGTACCAAAGTCCACACACAGCCAATAACTATAATGTGACAATGGAAATATAAGACAGTGTAACAGGCCATAAAATGTATGACAAAACAAAAAAGACAAAGTATTTTTATACTGTTAAAAAAAAAAGAAGTTTTGACAAATGGCTTGAATGAAATGTAACAACTAAAGATAAGGTAATGTAATGCCAATATATATATAAAAAAAAAATAGTAAAAACATACATGGATATTATATTTAAGTGTAGTAGATTAATGTAATGTATTTAATGTAGATAACCCCAGAAGATGAGCCACAAGCTCGAAACGTCGGGAAAAAAATAATAAATAAATAAATACTAAACACGGAAGAGCTCCTTCATTAAAGAAAATCCTACAATTTACAGCACTCTTCCCCTCTAAGTGAGGAAAAAGATCCTTAGCAGATTATCAGTTTATTTTATTTTTGAACTCCTTGCATGACGAGACATCTAATTCAAGAGATACCCAACAAGCCCAGCCGATAGGCCTCGGCTTTTATAGACCATTTAAATAATCTTTGTCAGAAGATACAGGACAAATACAGGAAATTAAAAAATATCTTCCTGTAATAAAAGCAATACGTACGTTTTGGAGTAAAATTTTGCTTTCCCTTTCACTGTCTAAGAAATTATAGAAGATTCGAATGAAGAGCCATAAATTTGAATCTTGCCTATTTTAACCTTATATATTTACACTTTCAGTTTTTTTTTCATTTATTTGATAATATACGTAACCTTGTAAGTATTTCAATTGTATTTTTTTTAGGTTTTTAACAATCGTTTGCCTTCCATAACTGTAATCATAAGTTAATATGTCCAGTATTGTATAATTTTAAGATAATGTGGTTTAATGATATATAATAAGCTGAAGGAAGCCAGAGGTCCTCCAAGTGAAATTATGAGCAGAGTTGATAGCCCTTTGAACTTACAACAAAGGTCCAACAACTAAACAACTGGGATCCGGAACAACAGCAACAAAGGCGAAGCAAACTCTCTCTGTTGCCTGGTGGAGGCTTGCTAGGGCCGAATCCAATGCTAACCTAAAACTTCAACAACATCAAGCAGGCACTTATAGAGGAAAAATATAAAATCAAATTTGTACATTCATAAAACCTTAGTCGTAAATTTAAATATGATGTTCGGAAGGAATTAGTATGTAATTGCTAATATATTTTCGTAATAGGGTGTTTCTTTTTACTTTCACTTACCTATATATGAAATATATAGTAAGTGGAAGTATTGCGATCGTGAAAAAATTCGACTTCCGGTTTTCAACGGAAATACACGTTTTGGGGTCCCCTGAGTCGAAATGACCAAGTCCCGCGAAATGGTCTGTGTGTGTGTGTGTGTGAACAGACTAGCTCAAAAAATATAAACCGTGCGATCCTGAAATTGGGTATTTAGTGTAGGTATATGCCCGCGATGTGACAGCATAAATTTCATCAAAATTACTTAAAGGGAGGGGGTACTTTACTTAATAACTTTTTAGGTTTTTTTTCGATTTACTCTAAATCGGCTTTAACGATTTTGATCAAACTGGGTATTGGATGTATTTATATGCCCGAGATATGACTGTAAAAATTTCATCAAAATTGATTAACCGGAGGGGGAACTTTACTTAATAAATTTTGTAACATTTTCACGTGTTTTTTGATTTTCTCAAAAATGGCTCTAACGATTTTGATTAAACTTAGTATTTATTCTACTTATATGCCCGAGATATGTCTGTAAAAATTTCATCAAAATTGATCAACCGCAGGGGGCACTTTACTTAATAAATTTTGTATCATTTTTACGTGCTTTATTTATTTACTCAAAAACGGCTTTCACGATTGTGACCAAACTGGGTATTTGATGTATGTATATGCCAAATATGTGATAACCAACATTTCAGTAAAATTGATCAACCGAAGGGGGGACTTTACTTAATAAATTTTGTATCATTTTCACGGGGTTTTTTATTTACTCAAAAACGGCTTTAACGATTAATAAAAATAAGATATGAATGTAGAAAAATGTGTGATTTTGTGAAATGATATCTAACAAAACATGTCAATTTCTTATCTAAGTAAGTTGGTAAGTGAAAGTTGTGTGTTGCGCGCACGCACCAGATTTTTACTTTCACTTACCTATATATGAAATATATAGTAAGTGGAAGTATTGCGATCGTGAAAAATTTCGACTTCCGGTTTTCAACGGAAATACACGTTTTGGGGTCCCCTGAGTCGAAATGACCAAGTCCCGCGAAATGGTCTGTGTGTGTGTGTGTGTGTGTGTGTGTGTGTGTGTGTGTGTGTGTGAACAGACTAGCTCAAAGACTATAAACCGTGCGAACCTGAAATTAGGTAATTAGTGTATGTATATGCCCGCGATGTGACAGCAAAAATTTCATCAAAATTGATCAACCGCAGGGGGCACTTTACTTAATAAATTTTGTAACATTTTCACGTGTTTTTTTGATTTTCTCAAAAACGGCTCTAACGATTTTGATTAAACTGAGTATTTGATGTATGCATAAGCCAAAGATGTGATAGCCAACATTTCACCAAAATTGACCAACCGGAGGGGGGACTTTACTTAATAAATTTTGTATCATTTTCACGTGTTTTTTTTTATTTACTCAAAAAAGGCTTTAACGATTATGATGAAACTGGGTATTTGATGTATGAATATGCTAAAGATGTGATAGCCAACATTTCATCAAAATTGGTCAAACGGAGCGGGCATTTTATTTCATAATTTTTTTCCAATTTTTACCTTTTTTTCGATGATCTCGAAGACGGTTTTAACGATTTTTATCAAATTCGTCATTTTTAATGAAAATTAGGTGTTCTTTAAAATCAGGTAAGCTTTATCATTATTAAAATGTACTGAAGGGGCTTTTTTTTTTGGGGGGGGGGGGGTTTGTTTGTTTCCTATAAAGTACCTTTGTTTTTGTTTATATTAACTGTCTTGGAGAAATTAACTGTCTCTCGTAATGCCTAAAAATAAGAAACGGCTAAATATGAGATATGATAAAAATAAAGAAACCATAAAGAGGAGAAAAAAAGAAAAATATTCAGTCAACTCATAAACCTCGTTGAGCATGCACGCATGCGGAGTAGGCCTTTAATGACAGACCATTGTTTATAATTAAAACCATTCTGCTCATTTGAGAAGTGGCAATTAACAAAAAGCATTAATTTCTAATCTAAGTAAGTTGGTAAGTGAAAGTTGTGTGTTGCGCGCACGCACCAGATTTTTTTTTTACTTTCACTTACCTATATATGAAATATATAGTAAGTGGAAGTATTGCGATCGTGAAAATTTTCGACTTCCGGTTTTCAACGGAAATACACGTTTTGGGGTCCCTTGAGTCAAAATAACCAAGTCCCGCGAAATGGTCTGTGTGTATGTGTGTGTGTCTGAGTGTGTGTGTGTGTGTGTGTGTGAACAGACTAGCTCAAAAACTATAAACCGTGCGAACCTGAAATTGGGTATTTAGAGTATTTATAAGCCTGCGATGTGACAGCAAACATTTCATCAAAATTGCCCAAAGGGAGGGGGTACTTTATTTAATAACTTTTTACGTTTTTTTCGATTTTCTCAAAAACGGCTGTAACGATTTTGATTAAAGTGAGTATTTGATTTATTTATATGCCCGAGATATAACTGTAAAAATTTCATTAAAATTGATTAACCGGAGGGGGGACTTTACTTATTAAATTTTGTATCATTTTCATGTGTTTTTTTTATTTACTCAAAAAAGGCTTTAACGATTTTGATCAAACTGGGTATATGATGTATGTATATGCCCGAGATACGACTGTAAAAATTTCATCAAAATTGATCAACCGCAGGGGGCACTTTACTTAAAGAATTTTATCTAATGTTTAGGTTTTTTTTTTTTCTCAAAAACGGCTTTGATGATTTTGATGAAACTGGGTATTTGATGTATGTATACATCAAATATCTAAAAGCCATCATTTCATCAAAATTGGTCCAACTGAGGGGGCACTTTATTTCTTGACTTTTTTCCAATTTTTACCTTTTTTTCGATTATCTCAAAAACGGCTTTAACGATTTTTATAAAATTCGTCATGTTTAATGAAAATTAGGTTTTATTTGATATCAGGTAAGCTTTATCAAGGGGGCTTTTTTTTTTTTGGGGGGGGGGGGCTTTTTTGTTTGTTGTTTCTTTCTTATAAACTACCTTTGTTTTTGTTTACATGGAGAAATTAACTGTCTCTAGTTACCCCTAAAAATAAGAAATGGCTAAATATGAGATATGATAAAAATAAAGAAAACATAAAGAGGAGAAAAAAAGAAAAATATTCAGTCAACTCATAAAACTCGTTGAGCCCAAGCATGCGGAGTACGCCTTTAATGACAGACCATTGTTCATAATTAAAGCCGTTAACAAAACGCATTAATTTCTAATCTAAGTAAGTTGGTAAGTGAAAGTTGTGTGTTGCGAGCACGCACCAGATTTTTTTAAACTTAAGATTGTGAATTAAATACAAGTGAGTCTAAACTTTTGACTATATATATATATATATATATATATATATATATATATATATATATATATATAAATATATTTCGGAACTGAGGCTACATTATCGTGTTGTCAACACTTCCGGGAAAGGCAGTAAAATATGGCGTGATCGTAAAACATGGCAGTTGTCCCTGGGCCAAAATAAATCCGACCCCGACCGAAATTCTTGCTCTAACAAAACCGAACTCTATATTCCCAGTTTCTTACATCTGGTAGTGTTAAAGAATGTAGGCAAAAACTAATCTAGTAAGAAAATAATTAATGTAATATATGAAATAGTCAAATATTTGCAACTACATATTGATTCTTTTCGAATCGTAATATAAAACTACCAACAATCCAATGGTTTGGGTTCCTAAAAAAATATGTTAGACTGTCACAAATATCAAGTAACGGGACGTAGCGAAATTTTTGAAGAAAGACTAAAGGATCTAATGATAAAAAAGATAAAGAGAATGTCATCTAGATCATAAATTTTTTAAGAAAAACTGGATTACACCGAGAAATATAATTTTGAAAAACGCATATGACCCTTAAGGTGAAAGGCAAACTGCAACAAATAAATAAGTAAAGTACAATAATGTGTTTTCGGAGGATGCTTTAATGGAAGTCCTAAATTTTGCCTATCCTGGTATAATTAGGATAGGGATCTTTTAGGAGTACCTGTCATCGTGCAGGCGCGGGACCTCCATTTTACGTCCTGTCCGAGGGACGGTATAGCCAATATTTTACTCCCCTTATCGTTAATTTCATAAATTATATCGTATAAAATACTATGGGACCACTGCAAATTAACTTCGACCTTAGGTAAATAAAACGACATTTTTAATGTTACTGATCATATTTTAAAGTAAAACGAACCAAAAAACATATTATTTAAAATATTTCTAGACTTGCTGTTTGAAAAGTTGGAACAGACTGTTCTATTACATGTTTGTGACTGTTGGAGTACCTTATACGCTTGTCTGGAACGTTCTAGAATGTTCAGAATCAGCCTAAATATAAGGAATGATGGACAAGAGAGTTAGCCTTGCTCTGAAGCCATGATCATATGGGTTATACGTCTGTGTTACAGTTCTGTGTCACAAGTTCATGATTTCTGTAATCTTGTTGATTATTTGAGTTGTCATTGAGTCTTTCCATATCACATACACACTTTTTTCCCTCACCATCTCAGATTTTAATGAAATTTGGTATATAGGATACCTTTCTGCAGACTAAGAAAAATACCAAATTTCAGCTCAATATCTCAACAGGTTTACCAAGTATAGCTATGAAAACCCATTAAAAAACACACAATTTTGACATGTCGCATTATCTGGAAAATGAAATTGCAGCTTTTCTAGGCAAGATAGAGAGTTGAAATTGATTTAAAAAACTGAATCTTTAAACTTCTTTATTATATGCAACTCAATAGTGTTAAAAGAAATTTGTTTTTCAAAATTTCAAATTTGAATTTCTCTAAAAGCGTATTTTATTTAAAAAATTGAATATTTTTTTACTTTTAGCTATTTTTTTCCTAAGTATTGGATTTTTGTGGATTATACCAAGAAGACATGGAAAGATAAAAAATAAAACAATGTTACAATCCTTTGAAAAAAGACAATCATTCTGTAAAAGAAAATGATGTGTCAAATCACAATATCCAGAACTAGACAATGTTTCAAAGATTTGTGACAAGTGTAGGAAAGTAATTATTTTGATAAAATAGGCTACAGTTAGATAAGCTTAATAGCTAATGGTTTTTTCCATCCAAAAGCGAAACTCAAATTTTTCAATAATTATTTTTAGCATGAATCCATTGCTGTCCATTCATAATTTTAATAGCACTTTTTAATGACAAGCTTTTCAACTCTCTATCTTGCCTAGGAGAGCTTCAATTTCAATTTCCAGATGATGCGATAGGTCAAAATTGTGTATTTTTCAATGGGTTTACATAGCTACATTTTAATAACCGGTTGAGATATTGAGCTGAAATTTGTTATTTTCTTAGTGTGTTGATGCGACATGGAATGACATGACTAAAATTATTATTTACGTCTTATAAAAAACATTTGAGCCCCCATAAGTGTTAAAATATGATATATCGTGAAACATCAAAATTTAATTTTAAGTACAAATTAATATGAGCAGAAGACTTAAAAAAAAAGAACATTTATTTCTAGAACCGGCCCTTTTTTAGTATGTTATTCGTCTTTCACGAACACTATGTACATACGTTAGAAAAATACCCTGTATAGTTTTTAAAAATACACATAACTTTTTTTAACATATTTTCTACATTTCTTTACAGGCTATGAAGTACCGTTATCATTTATCTCAGCCCAGCCACCATCATGAAGCCATGTAGGACGAACAAGTGCCAACTAAATATTGGACAATATCCAGCAACCATTTATCTTCAAACTTCTTTTTTGTCCAAAAATCCTTCCTCTGATGATAACGTATGTGTGTGTGTATGTTTGTTTGACTTTGAGGAAAAAAAGAAAATGTAGATTACGCCTCAACCCTCATGTGTGAAGGTCGTTGGGTATAATAAATTAAATCTAGTAATACGGTCTAAATATTTTTATAAAACGATTTAAAAGTTTCTAACTAAAAATACTTTTGTAACTCCAAACATTAGTAGGTATTTAAAATAACTTTTTTTTCAGAAACAATCCAGTCGATGATGAAAAATATCCTTATATTTTTCTTAACGGTAAAAATTTTGAGCATCACTTAAGTCTCGCAGTCTCCCACAACTTTTTAATTGTGAAATTAAAAAGATTTTTAGACAGCCGAGGTAATTGACTGAAGCCAGGAAGGGGGTGCTGCTGGGTGCTTTCCCTCCTCATGCCTGACAGGCAGTAAATCGTCGCAATTCTGGACCTGCTTCCACTTGTCTTCAAGTGTTTCAACTATATCTATTACAGATAGAATTTTTCCATTGACATAATTTAGGACCTTGGCATTGAGCACCTTATGGGCCCTTTGAACATAAACCCTTATATTTTCTTGAATTTGTTGGGCAGAGCTGAGTAAACTGGCAGCTCCTCTAAACTTTCCTCTAAATCAGGAGAACCTTTTCGAGCACGCTTGGCACGATCCCTTTTGTTCCCCTTCTGGGAACACTCCTCTTCCATTTCTCCATCATTTACGACGTAAGCCATGTTTTGAGAAGCTTAACAAATATAATACTAACCTAAATATTTAATTAGAATGTTCTAAATATTTTAATATTACCTCGATAGAGTCCAAAGTAATGCTAAAAGGAGGTTTCCTTAGGCTTGCGAAAGTACAATAATTCAACAGTTCCAGTTCAGAAGGTTTGACAAGCTAAAATTATACTTATAATAACCTCAAGTGAATAAAAAACTATTTAGAAAAGAAAAAACGAACACGAAAGGCAAAAAAAGCATATTGAACTTAACAAGGATTACACTATAACACGAAAAACAACACGGCATCTCAGTCGAATCATCTTGATGAGGTTATAGTGATATCAGTAGTAGCTTTCGGTTTCCTATTTCTTTGTGAGTAAACTTTCGAACTGGAGTGTATATATACAGGGTGTCCCGAATTTAAATCGCAATACTTCAGGAACTTATAGGGGATCGAAAAACTAAGACAAAAAGTCCTTTAGAGATTTGCTCGTTTTTGCTTCGTTTTAGAGAAAATCGCAAAAAAAAAGAAAAAAAAAACAAGTTTTCATTTTTATACTTATTTATTTACATTTATATTTAAGTTATGTTCTTTTTAATGTAAATATTGCTCAAAATTTTGTCCTCTTGCACCAATGCAAGCATTACATCTAGCACTCACTTGATAAATTGCAGCTAAACATTGTTGTGATGATATTTGGTGCACTGCATCTATGATTCGGTCTAGTGCTTAGTTTTGGAGAAAATCGCAAAAAAATAAACAAAACCAAAATGTTATCGGTAGCGATTATCACCTTTCAAAGTTCGTCAGGCTAGGCAGTTAGATATGTAAACACTTAATGTTATCGTTTACATTCCTTTATTTTTTTACATTTTTGCTTCCTTCTAGGATTATAATTCCTGAATTAGTCTTCAGTCAGTTACTAAGATATTTTTGTGTGAATAGCATCAGCCACAATGCCGCGTACATATTCTAATGTTGAATACGCTGATATGATTTTTATGTATGGTTTCTGTAACGTCAATGTTTTAGAAGCGGTGCGGGAGTATGCGCGCCGATTTCCAAATAGAAGAGTGCCTAATCGACGAGTCTTTTCCTTAACTTTTAATAGACTACAAGAGACTGGGTCATTCTTAATACGTAATGAAGGCGACCAATTCCAGGCAGCAATAAGAAAAGATTATCGGAGAAGAAATTGTGTCCAACGCCACTTCGATAACAATCCTGAGACTAGAATCCAAAGAGCATCTGCTGCATTGGGAATATCGCGGCAAGCATATAGCGAACTTGAAAGGCGATAATCGGTACCCATACCATCTTCAAAAAGTTCAGAATTTATTACCTCTAGATTATGTCAAGAGATTGAATTTTAGTAATTGGTTTCTTGAAAAAATTCGTGATGATAATTTATTTCCATTAAATATTATATGGACCGATGAAACTACCTTTACAAGAGGAGGATTGTTAATCAAAGAAATTATCATGTATGTGCTCTTGAAAATCCCAGAGCTATTAGAGAGAATAGGTTTCAGCATGAATTTTCTATTAACGTTTGGCTTGGAATTTGGAACGGATTACTGGTGGGACCATATTTTTTACCTGAAAGATTGAATGGAATCACATTTACAAATTCTTTGGAGAACGACTTTTCTAATTATTTTGATGACATTCCCTTACAACAGCGGATTGAAATGTGGTTCCAACTCGATGGATGTCGAGCTCATTATAGCAGAGCTGCTCGAGCTTGGCTGGATATAAATTATCCACAACGATGGATTGGACGTGGAGGAGTACCCTGGCCACCCAGATCAGCTGATATGACACCCATGGATTTCTTCGTATGGGGAACCTTGAAGCAGGAAGTTTATTCAGTGTCAGTCAACTCAAGAGAGCAATTAAGAGACCGAATCGTAGATACAGTGCACCAAATATCATCACAGTAATGTTTAGCTGCAATTTATCAAGTGAGTGCTAGATGTAATGCTTGCATTGGTGCAAGAGGACAACATTTTGAGCAATATTTACATTAAAAAGAATATAAAATAAATATAAATGTAAATAAATAAGTATAAAAATGAAAACTTGTTTTGTTTCTTTTTTTGCGATCTTCTCTAAAACGAAGCAAAAACGAGCAAATCTCTAAAGGACTTTTTGTCTTAGTTTCTCGGTCCCCTACAAGTTCCTGAAGTTTTGCTATTTGAATTCGGGACACCCTGTATATATATACTCTAGTTCGTAAGTTTACTCACAAAGAAATAGGAAACCGAAAGCTACTACTGATATCATTATAACGTTATCAAGATGATTCGACTGAGATGCCTTTTATGAGGTGATTGAAAAGGAGTTGGATGAGAGAGCTCTGATGATGTGCTGCTGGGCATTATCTTCCCGCATGTCTGAAATGCCAACATACAGCACTTAACATATCATTTTCTGATTGTAACTTAGTTGCGTCAGGTGGAGTTAAAAGTCTGAAGTGAACAAAAAAAAAAAAAAGGCAATATTACTGACCAATATTTTATATATGTGTGTTTTCAAACGCCAATAGATTTATAAGATAGCTAAATTATTAAAGTTTCCGGAAGTGATTACTGCAAATGATAATAATGGTATTCAACAAAATGGTGTATGCCCGATTTCTGGTATTTCTCTAGCGCCTTCAATTTAACCTTTATGCAATTTCTTCACTGTTGGGTATTGCACAATAGTCGAACAGCGCCCCTTGTTTCTTAGTTCGGTATCCTTTGTGAAGTTACAGAGTAAATTAATTTGCTAATACAATTTTTCATTGAAATTTTAGAATTTTAAAAGTTTCAATGCTTTTCGCCGATTCTTTAATATGCATAGTACATGCAATGTACGTAACCCAGAAGAAAGTTTCACATCTTTCACATGATGCAATTATTTGTTTTGGCCTCTAGTAAAACTTGCTCTAAGTTAATACCTAAGAAGTGCGAAAGTTTTCGTTAAAGTAGTGAATCTGTATTCAATCAGTACGCTGAGGAAATACTAACGAAAAAGCCGTGATTATCGGGAAACTTCACTTTGCGTTGGTAGACCTCCAAAAGGTTCTTTTATCAATGACCTTATTAAAGTAAATAATTGTTTTCTTATTGGAAATTTTATTTACCTTACAAAATTGTTATAATATTCACCAGTTTTTGAAAATTAATTTTTTATTAAATTAAAAACACAACCCATTGATGTAAATCTAAAATGGTAATTGCTCCTTAGTTCGAAATCTAATCATTTATCAAATTAACATTTTTGTTGGAATTAACACTGGGATGACATCCTAGAGTTTTGTTATTTATAACTAAATTTACCTTAATATTTTTTTTTTTTTTTTTTTTTTTTTTTTTGGCTTTATATCTTAATTTGCGTAACTCTTGTCTGGATTGTTTCTGTTAATCTGTTCTGTTAAAGAAGGAGATCTCTCACCCAGCGCCTTTTCAGTCTCATATTCATTATTATTTCAGTTGTTGCCATGTCTCTTATCAGTCTATAAAAATGACCGTGGAAGTGAATAAGGAAACTTTTGTCTTTCTTTGTTGGTCTACAGTTGTATTTTTAAGTCAGTATGTAGGGTATTGTTGGTCACGTACCATGGAGCTTATTACTAAGAGTCTTAAAATGTTTGATTGAAAGGTCTGAAGTCTTTGTAAGTGGGTCTTTTTGGATGTGCCGTTTATCTGTGAAGAGTATGTCCATATTGGATTCGGCCAATAAAAAGGTGTATTTAACTTTTGTCTTAGTCCTAGTTTTAAAGTTTTAGAAAAAAAGTGAGTGAAGTAGGTAATTATCCTAATAATTTGAAAAAATATCATAATATTAATGATGTCATATGAATGAATGTAGATTGTATACTTAATATATGACTGAATCGTTCATTTTTCCACTAACATTTTTCAACAAAGATAACATTTCATTTTTGCTAAATTACCCAGTTTATTGCTAGCATTTATTTTCCAGTTGACCTTTTAGTCCGGAAACAAATTGTTCTAATTTCTTAAGATGAATTGAATGCTTTGCAGTCACGAAGGCGATAAATCCTTGTTCCTTTTGGTATATTAATGCGTCATTTTCATTTTTAAATTAGGAATTTCCTCTGAATAGTCATAATACACAAGGCACAATAAAGATGCAAATCAAGATAATTACGAAATTGAAGATTGTTTAATATCATCTCTAAACACACACTATGTGGATACAAACTCTGAGACTTTCATAGTAACCTACTCAGTACAACAGTTTCAAGAATGTACCAAGTATACAAAATTTCAATTCATTAAATTAACAAAACCGCCTACTGTATTTAACACGTTCACGTCGGAGTGTACCACCGGGGGACCCGCTCTAGACTGCCGCTTCGGACACTTTAGTAATTCACGCATAACTTTCCACTACTTTTGGGTATTAGGTAGGTATGTATTGTTTATTTTATTATTGTTGGATTGTCAGTACTGCATAATGCACTGGAATAGATCCCGTCCGATAGAAAGAAAAAAAAGAAGCCGCCAATGGACAAGAAGCGTGAATTATACAGTCCAGACGTCAACGTGTTAAACGAATATTAAATAATTATATTATTATATTAAGATAAAAGATCAAACAGGGCTGGGATTGTGCACACGGCAAGCTCAGTTGTAAGAGCGCTGCGACGGAGATACAGAGGACCTGGCTTCGATTCCCGGCCGTGCTCGATCTTTTATCTTCTAATAAATTATTTAATTTTATTTTTATTTTTACCCCATTTGTATACCTCCGCCTGTCAACAACATATCGACAATCGACAAGATTTAATGGCCATTCGACTAGTCAGAAATAACATGTCATGCACGGCCAAAGATGGCACCTTGCAGTACCTCTTGTCTGGCATGGTTCAGCTATTCAGGTTTGACAAAGGAGATCTCTCATACCAACTCCTTTTTGATCCCCTCACATTTATGGGCATTTCATCTGTAGCCAAATCTCTAATAAGGAGGTTTTATATGTGAACAAGTTTGTAAAGAGGCTTTATGTGTTGATCAACTGTTTGCATGTGAAAGTCAGTATGTACCGTTTATTTATTTACTTACCAAGATGCATTTGAAATGAATCGTAATTTTTTTTATTGGAAGGCTTAGAGTTTTTTTTAAATGCCTTTTTTTGGATATGCCATATATCTATGAGCAGTATATCAATGTATGATTAAGTAAGTATGTGTACGTATTTAGTTTTTGGCTAAGACTTAGTTTTGAGGATTTAGAAAAAAGTGGGTAAAATTATAAATTATTAGTTCAAAAATAATAATAAGTAATACTAGCTGACCCGTGCTAATCATTCGCACTCCATTCTATTTAAATCCCACTTAAACAAAGTACACACCATATATTTAGTATCGTATAGTGCGTATTAAGAGCGCCATGGCCATAGGTGAGGGTTGAAGTAAAGAATAAATGTTTTTAACTTGTAGATTTCTACACACCCACGGAGCAGCCATGAGTTAGTTACCTGTAATATAAAGAAGAGGTGAGGTTGGAAGACGGAATACTTAAATACACATATCGGTTTCGCATAAAGCGAGTGCGCTGATTCTATTGACTGAAATCGTATGTTTTCGCTTGTAACACGCAAACGACGGCGAAAATAGAAAAAGTGGATGTTCGTCTCGACAAACTGAAAAAAATGACACCTACAAAAAAAGCCCTACGACCATTACGAAATGTTCGCTGAGAATTGCAGTTTTTCGCTTACAACGGGGGTTAATCGAAAACACACCTTAGGTTTAACATGGACCTAAATAGTATCATACCCACCCGCAATCTGAAAGTTCCGTTATGGAAGAAAGAGAAACGTTTGATAGATTTATCGATGGCGAAATTTTCGAAGGAAAGCCCATAAGAAATACAAAAATATTTTTTAGCCTTACTAGAAAAATACAATAACTTTGAGGCTATATTCACAGACGCTTCCAAACTGCAGGATACCGTGGGCTGTGCTGTGTACACTCCGAAAGAACAGCTTTTATTCAAGTTACCAGGAGAGAGCTCTACATTCACTGGAGAAGCAGTAGCTGTCATGAAGGCTCTTCATTGGATCAAAGATTCCAGAAAGTCAAACTGGGTGGTTGTAACAGATTCAAGGAGCGTACTGTCAGCTATCAACAACCTAGCCCCCACTAACTCAATAATAACGGAAATTGTAAATACGCTGTGGGAACTTAGAAATAGTAAAAAAATCATAATACTGGTCTAGGTTCCATCTCACTCCGGGATAACAGGGAACGAGAGAGCAGACCAAGCAGCAAGTTTGGCAAGAAAAGTAGAAAACCCCAACATAATCCAAATAAACAGTATCACCCACGAGGATTGGATCCACCAGTTAAAAAAGATTATGAAAAAAAATTGGGAAGAAAATTGGATGAGTAAACCATCGAAACCAGGGGAAATAAAACATGATTGCAGCAAATGGGTCACAACCAATAGAAGATCGAGAAGAGAAGAAGTAGTATTGCGCAGAATGCGGATAGGGCACTGCGCATTCACACATACATACCTACTCAAAGGTCTTGAAGCACCCACCTGCCAAATGTGCAACAACACAACTCAGAGTACAAAACACTTGTTGCTAGATTGTGTACAACATAATGATGCACGGAAAAAGGTAAAGCTGCCGAAAACTGTTAAAGAAATCCTGGGAGATGAAGAGTCTTCGGCCCTTAAGTTATTCAAATTCTTAAAAGAAACAAATTACTATAATAAAATATAAACAGGAAAAATTAAAGCCAATGACCCTTACGGGTAGAGGCTAAAATGTAAAGAAATAAATAATCGAAGACACGTATATATCCGGCAATGTTCTCCTTAAAAACTTGAAATGATTGACACCATTTAGAAACCTATACAACCATGTTTCTCGCAAAAACCGCTGTTTGGCGCTTATAACCTGCAATCGAAGGTGAAATGAGTGATTTGTATATTTTTCCGGTGTAGCGGTTAAGGAAAGTTTTAAAATCATGCCTCATTCATGAAGTATTAAGGAAGTTATGGCGTACCGACAAAAAAAAAAGCCTTGAGAAATAATATGCATGATGATGTAAATTTCAACATATAAACCAATATTACTTAAATACTTTGAAAAATATTAAATTAAATTATGACATATCACAAAACTTTTTTCAGACAAAAACGTTCAGACGTTCCGATGAGATTGATGTCCACCAGTTTATATCAGTGACGAGCGGATTCCTCAAAGAACGTAAGTTCCATGGGACTAATGTTCGACTAAAATAAATGTCTTGGAGACCTCATCCTAAAATGAAGCAAACAAAACTACAGAAGCTAAATACAAGAAATTGTTATAAATTTCATCTTATTCTATGAATCAATTACGTTGCAATCCTATTCGTTTGACAATTTTCGAACGTGACATTCGTGGAATTCAATTAAATTGCTAGGGAAGGGGACTTATTTATCATTCACTTTATATTAGTTAGCTCACGAACAGTAAACATTTTTTATTGCGTCATGTTCTGCCATAAGAGAGAACTATTAGCTCATTAGGATAAATGACCGACAATGACGAAAAAAAAAAGGATGCTGCATTAACACAAAACCTACCGACATATTATATATACCTATTTCTACCGATGGCTGTCAAATGACCGCTTTTGAAATAAACATTATTGAAGTCTTTTCCAGTTGATTGTAATTGTGGCAGCACCTACTTCTAATAGAAATAACCTGCCTTTGTCAGTGTTGCCATAAATTATATAAATGTATTTATACCTGGCTACACTGCGGGTAACCAGACATGTAAACTCTCTCAGAGTGTGTGTGTGGGATACTGTGACTTGCTAAAAAAACTGCATATTAAGACTTATATTATATTTTTAAGTGGTTTATTTATTTTTTTTAACAGAAGTTTCTTTATTTTCATAATTCTTTTTGTTATTTTTATCTGAATTCACTGTTTTTTTAATTTTATCAAACGTTTTGATTATTTTCATCCCGTACTGTTACAAATAGGACTAATCACGTCGGAAATATTTATAATGCCGCGTACAGAGCCAGTAATCTAATTTGAATGATCGCCATTTTGTCTCACCTCGTAAGTTACCAGCAGTCGCTCTGTACTCACCATAAAACAAACTGTAAGCACATGGCGTTTTCCTAGAACACAATCGGATGACATTTTCTTGGAAAAGTACTGTTTTTGTGTTAAGTTTGAGATTTCAATGCAAATAACTCATAAAATTTCATATCTATTCTAGCTGTCAAAAGACCGTTCAGGGTAGACAAAGGTAGCGTACATATTATTATCAGGAAAAACGAAAGAAGAAGAGATATATATATTGAAAAATTAAACAGCTATGTATTATAGACAAAGTCGTGCAGTAAGTTCAAGAAAAATAAAAACCTGGAATTTAACAATTTAGATTAAAGTCTCAAAAGCGGTCATTTGATTGCTCTTGTAGGTTTAGTGTTAAAATTAGGAATTCCGGTTTCGACACTTTCAGAACTACATATATACCCATCATCTTTGAATTTAGGCCGATATCTACGTATGATGAGTTAAATATGTTTGAAAAATGAGAGAATGTCTATTTAAAATTTACCCTCAATTTCTCATTTTTCGTTTAATCCGTTTTTCGGTTTAGACGTTGAATTTTATCCGGACTCGATTGCAACTGATTTCTACTACTATTACGATTACTACTACGTACTTAACACTATATTAGAAATAGAGTTGGATGTTAATCAACTCAAACAAAAGACTAATAAAACAATATGAAGAATCATCCAAAATAATTTATTTTATCTTTTATATGTTATAATAAGATATATATATTTTTTAGAAATTATCCATAATCTATAGCTTCTAGATCGGAAGATCGAAAATAGAAAAGCTATTGTAAAACGAGGATATAAGCGAGAAAAAGAAAGAAAGGGTACAAAAGAGAGAGAACCAGGCTTTATCGAAGCTCAACTTAATGAGAATTTATCGATTGTTGTCTGGACCCATTGTTGAGGAGTCGTTCATTAACGACTGGCTCATGTCGCCCCCCCCCCCCTCCACAAGTTGTGATAAAGATGAAGATGATGACGATGATGGAACTCGATCAGCTCGGGATGGTCTCGCAATTCCTTCGTTTGTTTTAACGTCACTTTATGCCACTAAGGCTAATCGGACGATGCTACAGTGGGAGTCCTAAATTTTGCCTATCCAGGTTTAATTAGGATAAGGATCTTTAACGAGTACCTGACATCATACAGGCTCGGGACCTCCTTTTTACGTCCTATCCGAGGGACGGCATGGCTAAGGATATTTTACTCCCCTTAAAAAATCCTAGGGCCACCGCGGGTCGCGAACCTACGACCTTTAGTATTGTAGGTTGCCAAAAGAAAAAAAAAAAAAAAGTACTTTTTTAATGTACTTTAATTATTAATTCGCACCTTTCAGCAAAGTGCGCGGACAATCATCGAATGAGATGGCGGTTATAGGAAATGATGACATGTGAGGCATGAGGAGGTAAAGCACCTAGCACCCCCTTCCTGGCTTCCATGGGCTTTACCAGCACCAAAATATTGGGGGGGGGGCTCAATATTTTCCAAGATAGGGTAGGTAGAAATTCGAGGGGCTAAAAGTTGAAATAATAACGCCTAAAAACAACTGATGTGTCATTTAAATTCATCCTCCAACGCTGTATTTTAAAGGTATTTATAGTCTCTTAAAACTTGTCAATTTATGCCTCAGTTATACATTGAAATAGGGAATTGTTAAGGCTTAATGTTGAAGGATGTGGGCCAAAATTACTTGATTGAATTTTATCCAAGTTTTTCTTCTGAATATGATCCCACTAATTTCATTGCTTTCCATTAACTTCTACAAGCTTCATCAAATTGAGGGAAAGTAGGATCAAGGTTTAAAAAAGAAATGTAGAGCAATAAAACAAAACAGTTCGAGCTGAAATAAAAAAATGTATAATTCATCAAATATACAATACGCCTGACTAGCTTTTAACAATAGTGTGTGCTGAAATTAACTAATATTTTATACTTATTTGTATTTTATTGGTTAAACTTGGATAAATTCTAAATTTGCCAAAATATTGGGGGGGGGGCGCGTCCCCCCTGTCCCCCCCGGCGGTGACGCCCGTGCTGGCTTCAGTCAATTACCTCGGCTGTCTAAGAGAGCAGATCTCTCATCCAGCGCCTTATTAGCCTTCTCGTATCCATGCGTATGAGAGCCATTTTCCTGATTAAACTATTCGAATGTCCATTTAAATTAATAAAAATCTGGTTCGATTCTCACAATACACAACTTTCACCTACCAACTCGCTTAGATTAGAAATCGACGTGTTTTGATAAATACGTTAACGCCACCCAGCAGCTTCACACGTGTTTCCTCATTTATTAATTTATTTTTGTTTGTCTACATCGCGTCTAATTTTATAATTCTCTATTTGGTTGTTGAAAACGTCATTTAGTTACCATGGAAACAAATAAGTTTTTTTTTATGTTCCAAACCAATTTGAAAAAAAATTCCTATGAACGCCATGACAATTAATTTACTTATAAACAATAGTCTGTCTTTAAAGGTGCACAGCGCATGCGTGGGTTCACCGTTTTGAGTTGGAATATTTTTCTTGTTTTCTCCTGTATATGTTTACTAGATTTTTTTTCATAATTGACCATTTTTTTTTTTTTTTAGTCATAATAAGAGACAGTTTATCCATATAGACAAAATCAAAGCTATTTTTATATGAAACAAAAAAAAAATTGCTTCAACATTACTGTTATAAGCCCCTTCAGAACATTTCTATGACGACAAAACTTACCTGATATTAAAGATTACCTGAGTATCAATAAACGATTGTATTAAGGTGAGTTGTTGGCCGCCTGTGGCTGAAGGGCAGAGGTGAAAACTCGTTAGACCGTTTCATCGCAAATCAACGAGCTTCTACCATCTTTTTGTTGTGTGTTAATGTGGAGGGCAACCAATTTTTACTTTAATATGCTTAAAATAAAATTATTCTACCTTAAATAATTATAATAAAAATACTAGAAAATAACGAAAATGTATAATACGAGTATAGTGGCGATGAACTTTGATAATATTTAAAACTAGCTATGTATATACCGGTGTCACCCGGAGAATTTCATTTTGTAAATCTATAAAATCTATAAGGTGAGACTTTTATGGACTCAAACGGTCGATTTAGTAAAAACCAATGTAAAGCGAGATCAAAACGATTTTTATAACAATAAAGAATATACCCAGAGATTGGCTGAAGTATCAAAGAACCACTGAGCGAAATTTGGAGAATTTAGGACAAACGGTATGGATTTTATAGAGAACAAATAGAATTTCATCTTTATTTCCCGGTTTCACCCGGGGAATTTCATTTTTCTAAAGTAAAAAACCTATGTAAAGCGAGATCTTTACGATTTTTACAACAATAAAGGATATCAGCTGAAGACCGGCCGAGGTTATGCAATTTCAATATGGACAGGTGTTCGCACATGGTATGGATTTCTATAAAGAACAAACATAATTTCATCTTTATTTACATATATTATAGCTGCATATCCCGGTTTCACCCGGGGAAGTTCATTTTTCTAATGAAACGATCGACTTCGTAAGGAACCATTGTAAAGCGAGATCATTACGATTTCTATGACAATAAAGAATATCAGCTGAAGATCGGCTAAAGTTATTCAATGTTAATATGGACAGGTGTTCGCACCTGGTATCAAAGAATCACTGAGCGAAATTTGGATAATTTAGGACAAACGTTATGGATTTCTATAAAGAACAAACAAGCAGAATTTCATCTATATTTATATAGCTATTCTACTTTGAACCGAATCTAAATCAAGTAGAGTAACGTCGGAGCTCACCCATCACATAATAATGATAATAAAAATAATAAACTAGCTGACCCGTGCGAAGCATTAGCATTCCAACCGGTCGCGAGTGCAAACGAAGGCGACAATCGGAAAAGTGTATATAACCTAAAATGTTTGCATAGCAGCCTACTATGCTAAATGTCGCAGGTTCGCATCCCGTGGCGGCCATAGGATTTTTTAAAGAGAGTAAAAATCCTAAGCTATTCCGTCCCTCGGATAGGAAGTAAATGGAGGTCCTAAACCTGTACGATGTCAGATACTCAATAACCCTGCGTTAGTCGCACCCCTTTCCCTGACTCCAATAGTCGCTATGCACCTGTGAGGTGAAATCCATTATTCACCTCTAAAAGTGATTGATACCGAATGATATTTATTTAGAATAAAAGGATATGGACAGAAACAACAAATTTTACATTAACAATGAGCCTTATTATAAAATATTACAAAGAAGAAACACTAAAATAAAAAAGAAGAAATATATTTCTTCAGCGGTACTTTGCCGGGAAAATCCGGTGTTTATGGCCCAAAATTTCTCCAACAATATTCCCCTGGTATTTCCCTGGGTGTTTGTCGGCAGCATTGTCGGTCTTCGGTTTTACTTATTCTGAATTTCTCACAGCAGGTTTATGGCCCCAGTAACTTATAAGGCGGTATTTCCAGGATCTTGCCGCCTTCAGGTAAAACTGACCACCTGGTTGAGCATATACAGTACTTATTTTTGTTGTATATAATGACACTGATAGTCGCGCAGCACCTCAGAGGTGAATGTTGCCGCCAATGACAGGAAGTGCAATCTTCGGTGATGACCGGGGTACTGACTGGTCGGAATACTAAAGAGGGAGCTTATCTAGGAGGAGACTACTCTGTACATTAGAAATTGGCGCCAAAAAATTAAAACTCATGCATCTGTCAGGTCGACGCGACCAACGGAGGGTTAAAGACCCCTATTCTAATAATACCAAAAATAATACTAAAAAAATCTGGTGCGTGCTCGCAACACACAACTTTCACTTACCAACTTACTTAGATTAGAAATTAATGCGTTTTGTTAATTGCCACTTCTCAAATGAACAGAACGGCTTTAATTATGAACAATGGTCTGTCATTAAATGCCTACTCCGCATGCGTGGAGTACGTGCTCAACGACTTTTATGAGATGACTGAATATTTTTATTTTTTTTCTCCTCTTTATTTTTTCTTTATTTTTATCATATCTCATATTTAGCCATTTCTTATCTAATTACCATTTCTATTTTAGGCGTAACGAGAGACAGTTAATTTCTCCAACAAAAGCAAAGGTACTTTATGGGAAACAAACAAACAAAAAAGACCCCACCCAAAAAAGCCCCCTCAGAACATTTTAATAATGATAAAGTTTACCTGATATTAAAGAACACCTAATTTTCATTTAACTGACGAATTTGATAAAAATCGTTAAAGCCGTTTTTGAGATCATCGAAACAAAGGTAAAAATTAGAAAAAAAATTATGAAATAAAGTGCCCGCTCCGTTCGACCAATTTTGATGAAATGTTGGCTATCACATCTTTGGCATATACGTTACATCAAATACCCAGTTTGTTAAAAATCGTTGAAGCCGTTTTTGAGTAAATAAAAATAACAGGTGAAAATGATACAATATTTATTAAGTAAAGTTCCCCTTCCGGTTGATCAATTTTGATGAAATTTTTACAGTCATATTTCGGGCAAAAAAACTTAAAAAGTTATTAAATAATGTACCCCCTCCCTTTGAGCAATTATGGTGAAAATTTTGCTGTCACATCGCGGGCATATACATACACTAAATACCCAATTTCAGTATGGTACGGCCTATAGTTATATGAGGTAGTCTTTTCACACACACACAGACACACAGACACGCAGAGACACAGACCATTTCGCGGGACTTGGTTATTTGGACTTAGGGGACCCCAAAACGTGTATTTCCGTTGAAAACCGGAAGTCGAAATTTTTCATGATCGCAATATTTTCCTTACTATATATTTCATATATACCTCAGTGAAAGTAAAAAAAATTAGACCTCCCCCTGCAGCATTGCCAGCTTGACCTTAGAATCCTACAGTGTCGTTAATGAAACAAGCAGAGATAGGCACGGTACAATAATTGAGACTCACTTCAACAGAAAGATCAAAGTATGCTCTGACGATAAACACCCTGTTGGCAAAGAAATTAGAACTGGTAATGTTTTCTGCCCCCAACTAGCTGAAATCATCAACGAGCTACAGCCCCTTCTCAAACCTCTACACACTTCCGATGCTCCTCTAGAATACACTATCCCCATTCCTAAATCGTTAGTAAAAATCCACAGTAACTCTCATCTATCTGGCAAAGTTGAAAAGAAAAGTTTCTACCCTCCAACCTGTTTAAAACAACAAGCACTAAGCACAATAACAGAAAGATACCCAGAACACATACAAGTCTATACTGACGCATCAAAAACTAAAAACCGAACCTCCATAGCTTTATTTGATCCCCAAAAGAACCAGAAATTCTCATTATTAGTGCCAGCCAAATTCAGCATATTCAGTGCTGAACTTTTTGCCATTCTAAATGCCATAACATACGCTGAAAAAACATACTTTTTGAACAAAATAGTTATTTTAACAGATTCAGCAGCTGTGTGCAAACACCTAGAATTTTTCCATCTAAACAGATCACAAACATACATTTCCTTTAAAATTATTTCTATATTACATAATGCCAATAACCAATACTACTTCCAATGGGTTCCTGGTCATGTGGGCCTATCGGGAAATGAGCAGGCAGACAAAGCAGCTAATCGAAATCAGTCTCACCGAGATAACGCCAAGATCCCTTTACTGGACATTACAAGAGTAGTGAGAGGAACAATATTGAAAGACTGGCAGCAATTTTACGAGTGGCAATGTTCCTCGAAAGGTAAGGACCACTACGACGTGCACCAGAAGGTAACTCTGATCCCATGGTTCTCGACTCTTAAACGTCATGTCAACCGTCCAAATTTAGTTAAGCTGACGAGATTAAGAATAAATCATGGCAGAACGAATAAATTCTTAAAGTTAATGGGTCTAGTTAAGAGCGGTGATTGCCCAACATGCCTATGCCCTGAAGATCCGAGACACATTGTGTTCCAATGTAAAAGGTTTGAGAAACAGAGGAGAATTAGCCTGGGATCGCGGATCATAGATGATGGTGAGGAAATGCTGCGATCAATAAATAAAGACACAGCCCATAAATTGTGTAGTTTCCATAACGAAATAAACTTCCCGTTATAAAGATGTGTGGTCATTAAGTCAGCACTCCTTTCTACTTTTTTCATCATAATTATTCAGTAATACCTTTGATATAGGATATTTTAATTAGTTTTCTAAAGTCTATAGGAACAGTTTGGCGAAATAGGATTTGAGAACAAATCTTGATGCCAAAAAAAAAAAACAAAAAAAAAAAACAAGAAAGATGTTAAAATTAAAAATTTGGTACAATTTAAGTTATGTGACAATTTGGGGACCGTTTCGCGGTAGGTACTTGTTTATTTAGACTTAGGGGGCACTTAAACGTGTTTTTCCGTTGTACTCTTTACCTTTAGTGTGGTAGGCTGCTATGCTAGCCACTCCACCACAGGTAATCCTTTTTTTCTTTTTTTTTTTTGTATCATAAGTTGTATGTTTAGAACGTTAGGAAGATTTCTTAATCCTCATCCATAATTCATTAAATCGGCCACTGAACAAAGCTGCCGTACTAAGAAGCGAACGATGAGGAATGAAGCGTTCAATTACTACATTAACTTCGGTCCTCTTAACATCTCCAGCCTTCGGAAAGGCGACGCCTTGCATGCTAGTCATGTCAAAGTTGTTTACCAGCTTCCTGACATGTCCGCCTCTAGTCTGCCGCCTCGAGACTACAAATGTGTCTATTTATTATCTATATTACCCAATTATGTTATGCATTACTATGATGTTTTAGTGATATAATCATATGAAATCAACCAATGTTGCCTTGGACTAATATTCAACAGAAGATTGACTTGGTAGTCCAAAAGTAAATATGAACAAACGTATGAAAAAGCTGTTTATTCTTTTCAAATAATCAGGATAAAAAAATCTGGTGCTAAGCGCGCACACAATTTTCACTTACGAACATATTTAGATTAAAAAACAACGTGTTTCGATAATATGAAGAGGTGATGTACAATATGTTCCATTTTTACTTTCACTTACCTATATATGAAATATATAGTAAGTGGAAGTATTGCGATCGTGAAAATTTTCGACTCCCGGTTTTCAACGGAAATACACGTTTTGGGGTCCCCTGAGTCAAAATAACCAAGTCCCGCGAAATGGTCTGTGTGTGTGTGTGTGTGTGTGTCTGTGTGTGTGTGTCTGTGTGTGTGTGTGTGTGTGTGTGTGTGTGTGTGTGTGTGTGTGTGTGTGTGTGTGTGTGTGTGTGAACAGACTAGCTCAAAAAACTATAAACCGTGCGAACCTGAAATTGGGTATTTGGAGTATTTATAAGCCCGCAATTTGACAGCAAAAATTTCATCAAATTTGCTCAAATCGAGGGGGTACTTTATTTAATAACCTTTTAAGTTTTTTTCGATTTTCTCAAAAACGGCTCTAACGATTTTGATTAAACTGAGTATTTGATCTATTTATATGCCTGAAATATGACTGTAAAAGTTTCATCAAAATTGATTAACCGGAGGGGGGACTTTACTTAATAAATTTTGTATCATTTTCAGATGTTTTTTTTTTTTTACTCAAAAACGGTTTTAGTGATTTTGATCAAACTTGGTATTTGATGTATTTATATGCCAAAGATGTGATAACCAACATTTCATCAAAATTGATCAACCGGAGGGGGGACTTTACTTAATAAATTTTGTATCATTTTCACATGTTTTTTTATTTTTACTCAAAAACGGTTTTAGTGATTTTGATCAAACTTGGTATTTGATGTATTTATATGCCAAAGATGTGATAACTAACATTTCATCACAATTGATCAACCGGAAGGGGGACTTTACTTAATAAATTTTGTATCATTTTCACGTGTTTTTTTTATTTACTCAAAAACGGTTTTAACGATTTTGATCAAACTTGGTATTTGATGTATTTATATGCCCGAGATATGACTGTAAAAATTTCATCAAAATTGATCTACGGGAGGGGGGACTTTACAAAATTTATTAAGTAAAGTCCCCCCTACTTAATAAATTTTGTATCATTTTCACGGGGTTTTTTTATTTACTCCAAAACGGCTTTAACGATTAACAAAAATAAGATATGAATGTAGAAAAATGTGTGACTTTTGGAAATGATATTTAGCAAAACACGTCAATTTCTAATCTAAGTAAGTTGGTAAGTGAAAGTTGTGTGTTGCGCGCACGCACCAGATTTTTTTTTAAGAAATTGAGATGGCAGTGGATTTTAAAAGATATTTTAATGCTCTTTCAACATATCACATTGAAGCAAAACTTGTTATTTCATATGGATTTTTGCAACAAAAAATAGCGGTGTGTTGCAGAATTCGTTCCATAGCCCATTGTGTTTCAAAACTGGTTAGTGACTCGTTTTGTTGCAAAACTCTTTGGTTCCAATAATCACTTCTAACTTTGCACCCATCCCATTCGTTCACTTCAGTAGTTTCTGTTACTCTTTCTGAACAAAATATCTAAAGATCCTTAAACTCGCGTGTTTTATTACAGTTTTTACTCGATTCTTCTCATCTAGTTATATTAATAATTGATTTTTGATGGCTCCAACAAGCTGAAAGGCGTTGGTAATCTGCTGAAAAACATTTTGGTGACGAGTGGAAGGCCAATGATTCATTGAAGTATTACACACGAGTTCTCAATATATCTGCCACAGACGAGGGAAACAACGAACAATAGGATGGTGAAGTCGCTATTATTGAAGAAGGTGATTGCCTTAGGATGTAGTCTTTTTGTAATCAGATGTTTAATAGCAGTACACTGAAATTTTTGAAAAATACATAAAAAAAAAAAGTTTAGTAAATGTTTTGTCTGTGGGGGATATTATTTTGTAAAATGGTACCGAATTCATTTATAAATATAAATATTACTTATTAAGATCAAATTACGCTGTGTGAATTAAAATTCGTTCGTACAATGTGGTGTGCCGCAAAAGCCTTTGCTTTAAACATTTTGTTGCAAAGCTTTCTCATTTCATATTTTATAACTTTTTTTTTCTTATCTCTAAATCAGTAAATTTTTTTATTCCAAGCTCACTAACACAGGATAGCTTCACCTTTCGAAGGCAAAAAAAAATCATCTTTATCTGGCCACTCTACAAGACGTGGTAAGTTTTTTGAGTTTCCTGAAAAAATGTGTTCAGGTGGAACGAACGAGTTTTGCATCTCACCTCTTCATATGTGAACGCCATTCCTCACACATTTTTCCACATTTAAATGCTTATATTTGTATATCTCCTTAAGTTATAGAGTACCTATCTGTATTGCAAAACTTGGAAGTACTCCGTAAGTACTTTTCGATTTATTATTGCTTATTTGTTTTTTGAGGGACCTAATTTAGACAAGAGTAAAGTTTTTTTACTGGTTGTTTGTTTTTCACTGCGAGTTGCTTTTTGTAAATATATCTTGAAGGCATTTAAAAATGAGGCAAAATTTATTAAATAAAGTGCCCCCTCCGTTTCACCAATTTTGGTGAAATTTTAGCTATCAAATCGCGGACATATCAAAAGCATCAAATACTCAGTTTAATCAAAATTGTTACAGCCGCTTTTGAGAAAATCGAAAAAAAAAGTAAAGAGTTATGAAATAATGTATCCCCTCCATTGGACCAATTGTGATGAAATTTTTTGCAATCACATCGTGGCGATACATTCGAATGCAGATACATTCACTAAATACCCAATTTAAGGTTCGTACGGTTACGTCAAGATTGATTGACGTACGTAAAGAGATGCCCAAAATTGGGCAAAACTTGCGAGATCGCGGGAGAGGGGTCTGTGAAGAGGAAGGTTTGACACCGTTTGGAAGCGACTCCGTGGTGTAATAGATAGCATACCGCGCATGTCACGCGGAAGACCCGGGTTCGATTCCCGGCGGAGCCAAATCCTTTCTCTTCAAAAATAAATTATTTAAAAAATAGGCGGTTACTCCACAATTATGGTTAAATTAATATATTACTTTTAATATTAACGTAACATTTAATACAACAATAATAATGTTTAGTTATGAAATACCTTAACCCTTACCTACTCACCTGGGGTCAATATGACCCAGAACAAAAAAAAAAAATTAAATAACCTTAGGGTGTAAGATATTACAATACTTTTAATCAACAGGAGAAGGCTTGAAAATATATATTTACTAGCTAGGGTGCCCGGCTTCGCACCGGTAGTTGTTTGCTAGTTTTAATAACAGAAAAACTTAAAAATTAAAGTAAATATAGAACAAAATTAGCACCTTCTTGAAACTTCGGTTTTAACTTGGAATCAACATTAAGATTCGAGAACTGCAGAGTCCGTCCAAATAAGGAACCCTATACACTTTATATGGGGTTAAAAATGGTAAATGAACAATTAATTTTAATGCAACTTTGTCGAGTTATGCATCGTGTTTTATGGTTTCTGTAATTCTGAATCGTATAAGCCCATTCTAAGCAGTCAGCAGATAATAACTTATTAGATTATAGTTGAAAAATCGAATACCTCAGTTAAAGATATCATATTTCGAGTATAACTTGCGCCGAATACTGTGATGATCCTATTAGATCCAGAAGAATAGAAAATACCTAAGATTCTTAGAAACTTTTTTTTAAGACCTTTCCTCCATTTCAATCTCCCTTAAGATATCCCCCCGTAATTTGACTCTGCCGAACTCGAACCTTATTACTATTACAAAGTGAAAAGCAAAATTTCATGAAGGCACAATTTTTTCACCATATTTATTTTTGAAGAACCAAGAGGGATGATAAAATCTTTTGAAAAAATGCTGTATTTGGAGTTAGTCATTTTTCAACTGGAATGCCCATCATACATAATAATCAAAATAACTTCTTTTTCATAACTACAATAAGAACACTTCAAACTTTTTATTTTCGATTTATATTCAGTCAATTTATCTCTTTTTTTTTATGTGTCTTTTTATTCGATCACAGTACTATTCAGACATGTTCACTCATATTGCATTAAATTTACTTAAGTATATATTATATACTGATTAATCGTAATGTGTTGATCAATTAGCCTTCTTATGAGAAAATTAATTTTTTTATGGATCCAGTTGGTTTTCTAATGGATTGCAGAGATGTTGAATCATTATTTTATTTTGAAAGCAAAGGATAAACTAATTATTATCGCTTAATTTTTTAGTAATTTAAAAAGAACAGCTGAAAAAATATATAACCTTTACAACCTCCCTGGATGAATGAACAATAAATATTGAGTGAAAAGCACCCTAGCGCCTCCTGGTAGTCTGGAGCTCGAACTAAATCTTTCATTCATAAACTCGTATCTCAATCTTAGAGAGGCTAATTAAATGGTGCGAGAGACTTAAAATTCCAGTCCTTTTCTCTTCAATTTCACACCCTTAAGAGAAAAACGGAAACCTTCTTCTCGGTTAGGGGGCATACAGTTACACGCCGACATAAATCTCTTAATCGTACGTGGAGTCGTTTCTGAGCTTTATCGGCACGCACATTGTACACTTTGCTTTATAATATATAATGATTTATTTTTACAATAAATGAATATTTTAAAATATGAATAACATGTTGAATTATAGGTCTGAAATGAAGTACTGCAATAAGGAAGCCACTTAACATTACTATTATTAACATAATCTCTTTTGATTTAAAATTCAAAAAATTTCTACAAACAACCTTTTCAATTATAACAAATATGATATGAGAGGTTTTTACAAATTTAATTCCCGCATCGGACACCAAACAATGCCTTGCACAACTACTCACCTCGGGTCAAAATATCGATTTTGATGAAATAATCACCCCCCCTTATTTTCCAAACAATGGCAAGAAGTAACTGGAGCCAAAACAAAGGATATGTCAAAGTTTGGTGATCATTCAATGCCAAAAAGGTGTAAATAGAATGAAATGAAACTCGGTACAGGTCAATATGACCCGACTTGAGTAGTTAAGGGTTAATTAGTGTTATTAGTCGAGGATATAGCTGTTTTCATATTTATTCCTGCGAATATAAGTGTATTCGTATATTTTTGTAGCGAATATGAGTGTATCTTTATTTTTATCAAGTAAATACGAAAGTATTTGTGTATTTCAGCTTCGAGTATACGATTATTCGCAGACTTTCTCTGCGAATCAGCGTATATTCGCAGATTTTTCCTGCGAATACGCGAATATACGCTGATTTTCCCTGCGAATATTCGAATATTCGTATTTGCATTTGTGGATACAAATATATTCGTATTCCTAAATGCGAATAAGAGTATTATGAGAGTAAGCGTATTCGCAGGTTGGGGGTGCTCCGGGTGATTTTCGTATACGTATTCGCGAATACGAATACGCCCAACTCTGGTGGGAGTGGAAGCGATTGGTGGTGTTGGCATCGAACCTTCGAGTTCCCTCCAATAAATAATTCCAAATTATTTAAATTTCTATTAATTAATTATCTCTATTTCATTTAAATAAAACTAAAACTGTTTAGAGACATAGATGCCTTACTACCCAAGATTATTGTAATGTACAGTATACGCTGGAGAGCAAGGTACGGGAATCACCCTCCCACACCACCATCTCATTATAACAACTTGATCTGATTTAGGCTTCTCTTACACCACCCCCTAAATTTTCCAAGGGGGGGGGGGGCGCCTTCAGCTACTAAGAGGTTTCCCGCAAAATTCTGTTGTAAATATATTTCCCTCAAGCTTATCTTTCTCGCCTGGAATGAAAATAATCCGAGCCGCGGTGGGGTTTTTCTTTAAATTTTATATTGTTTTATTTCTTTGAAGAATATCTCGCCTCCAAGTTTTCTTTTTTTGTTTCCTTTTTTTCAATCTTACCAGTTTTAGCTGCATTTATCTCGACAGTATATTTTTTGAGCCTACGAGAGACGAGGTATCTTGCCAACGATTTGGACACCATTTAGAAACAACTACGACCATTTTGATTTTCTCGCAAAACCTCTTCGCAATCGAAGGCGAAATGAGTAATTTGTATATTTTTTAGGTGTAGCGGTTAAGGAAAGCTTAAAAATTATGCCTGATTCATGAAATTTGATGAAGTATTAAGGATGTTATGGCGTACGGACAAAAAAAAAGGCCTTGAGAAATAATATATATGATGATTTTATTGTCCCGTTCTTGTGTCATAGATGGCATATTTATCTATTCTTAATGGAGGAAGATACTTGATTGTATAAATTCTTGTAATAGGAATAGTTACGCGTTATGGAAATTAGAAAAAATAACACTTATATGTAGAACAGTGGGATTTTTTACGTTTTATTTTCTATTTTATCAAAAATAGCTTTAACAATTTTGATTAAACTTGTCATGTTTATTGATAATCAAGTATTCTTTAATATCAGATAGGTATTATCATAAAAATGTTCTAAGAGGGCTTAAATGGCGAAGGAATATTTTTTTGTACTACTTTAAAGTACCTCTAATTTTGTTAACATGCAGAAATTAACTGTATAAAATTTGAAAAAAAAAATTGAATTAAAATACACAGGAGAAAATTTGAAAAATATTCCGAAGCTTATTAAGTATGTTTTTACATTAACTTACCTATATATGAAACATTTAGCATAGGAAACTATTGCGATCATGATGAATTTCCACTTCCGGTTTTCAACGTAAATACATGTTTTGAGGTGGCCTCAGTCCAAATAACTTAGTTACGCGAAATGATCTGTGTGTGTGTGTGAACAGTCTAGCTCAAAAACCATAAACTGTATGAACCTGAAACTGGGTATTAGCGATGTGACAGTGAAGATTTCATCGAGATCAGTCAAAACACAAATTCTGGCCAGACTGAGTCAGTCTTGGTATTACTCTGGACTCAAAAGCCCTGATGAGGAACCACAAGTTGGATCGAAACGTTGGCTTTTCAAAATGAAAACATTTTTTAACTAAAAATCCTGATTATGAAACAACATACCATAAAGAATAAAAGTTGATGCTCTCGTTAACTCGCCTCTATATTAGATCTAAAAATTTTTAGTGTCTGTATACTATTTTATTTTATTGCCAACTATAATATCAATATAATGTTCCACAATAACCCGATTAATAGCATGAGTAGTAAAATTAAATGAACATTTGTAACCATAGTATAATGTCGTATCCGACGTCAAGCGAATAGGCGGTTCCCTAATCGACTATTAAATTTATACATTTTTATAATATATCGCCCACTTATATAATACAGCTTAATTTATTCTTTTATTTTATATAGCACGCTATTAAATATAAAATGCCAATGTGGTGCCCCCTAAAGTTTATATTGACGAATATATAAATAAATTGATACAAACCTTACTTTATATTAACAATAACGTAATATGAATATTATTTTAACGATATTCATGCTCTATGCGAATAAGATTAACACGTTAGGTGCGGCATTGGTTCCCGGGGGATGTCTTACAATCCCTTCTTAACACATTATGAGCGGCTAGCTTGGGACATAGGACAGCGCTGCGTAGCGAGCCAATTTCCCAGCCAAGCAAAATATACGAGTGAAAACAAACTTGATCGGCGTAAAAGTAATGTTTAGATTTTTGCTAAATTTGGTAATGGGACTTATCTGCAACTATAGTTTTATATAAATTTATTTATATTTTTATATTTGATAAATATTGTAGTAATAATTTAAAATTACATTTCAGAAAAATACTATAAGACCTGTGTAAATAAGAAATAAACGGTCTGACAAATATTTATTAAACGGAAAGAATTAGTGAGAATCGAGAAGAAAAATACTTCGTCAAACTCGTAATAAACGAAGTTTGGAAATATAAACCTAGCATTAGTGAAATTTGAAAGAGAAGCAAACAAATTTGATTATATTCGATTTAATTTTTTATGTATGATGACTTTGTATCTATTTTAAAATTACTTATTTTAAACGGATACTAATATATGTCCAGCTTTTAAGCGACACTGTGCGGAACGGGTACAAATACCTGCCCCGCTCATAATGTGTTAACAACCGATTTTCACATGAAAATGTCCGAAAGGCCGAACACTTCAAACACTAAATTTAGTTGATTTTTAATGAGATTATTGAATTTCAGTGCAGAAAATGTCCCTAACAGCTGAAATTCTGTTGTTTTTTAGAATCCGAGTCCGAGGTCCGATTTTCGATAAAGAATGGCGTAAATCCTTTATCGGCCTGCCCTGCGCCTATTATGTCTGGTTCCAATCCGCACCAAGAGATAATGCCATTGAGACGCTCATTTAGTTCACCTTTAATACAAAGAGAACGCTTTCTTCAAAGCATGCCCATCGGACCTCGACGCCCGATATCCTAGCAGTCGGACCCCGGGGACCGATACCTTTCAATTAAGAATACCCCTAAAATCCAGCGCCGCACCTAACGTTTAGAGGTGAGAAATAGTCAACTTATATTCTTTATGATAGGTTGCTTGATAGTCAGGATTTCCAATTAATTTTATTTTTAATTTGAAAAGCTTTAAAAGTTCCGATCCGGATCGGAAAACAAATATTTGAGTATCAATGGTATAACTAAAAGATGGGTTCATAAAGACAATTGAATGAATACTTTAGAAAACTAATAATTATATAGAAGATGGCAAGATGGGTTACACATGAATATTTAGAGAATAAAATCAGATATTTAGCTTCTGAGTCCAGAGTAATACTGAGGGTAAAAATTAGGTGAAGGGTAGTGGTAGAGGGTTGTTTGCCGACTTCAAAGGTAGTAGGCACGTAGAGTGTTTTTTCAAGTGCTTTTGAGTGAAAGGCTTATGTGACATAGCAAGAATATGAAAATAAAATATTAAAACTAACAAAAAGATGATACTGTATAAGTACATATTGTTATGTCTGGACTCAAATATAACACAAAATTGAGATAATACATAAGGTTACAATGCATAAAAAATTGAAAAATATACGAAGGAACCTATACAATAATAAAGATAATATTTTAAATAATTTATTTTTTAAGAGAAAAGATTTGGCTCCGCCGGGAGTCGAACCCGGGTTTTCCGCGTGACATGCGCTACCTTTGCACCACGGAGCTCGCTTCCAAACTGTGCCAAATCCTTCCTCTTCACTGACACCTCTCCCACGATCTCGCAAGGTTTGCGAGTATTTACGGGAGGTGGACAATTTTTGTCCAATTTTGGGCATCTCTCGACGTTCGTCAATTTTTAAATTATTTTATATAAATTTAATCATTATTGTAGGTAACCACCTTGTCTTTAAATTATTTTAAATAATTTATTTTTGAAGAGAAAAGATTTGGCTCCGCCGGGAAGTGGTTTGGTGCAATGGTTAGCATACCGTGCATGTCGCAAAACCCGGGTTCGACTTAAAAAGTCGTTAAAATAATTTAAAAACAAGGTGTTTACCCACAATAATGATTAAATTAATATAAAATACATATAATAGTAATACAAGTTGTACATCGATAATTGCGGATACCTATGAAATCAAAACTAGGATTTGAGGATGCTGAAGATGTTAGAGTAAGTGGTTGAAATTATCTCTTAATCTGTTTTATGATTTACAGGGTTATTTTTTCTCAGATGGATGAACCATTCTGAAAGGAATGGTTTGGTACAGTAGCTTATATAGAGGAGTTCTCAAACCTACATGTATATATTTATCTATATATAATTTTTTTATATCTAGGTAGCTAATAGATAGATAAATCTGACTTTAGTTTTAATTTTATATTATAAAAAACCCAACTGGAGTCACCTGTGACGTAAGTGGTTAGCATAGCCAACTGCCAAAAATAATTTTATCCAGAATACAATAAATAAGTTTGTCATTATAAAAAATTATAAAAAAGAAAAATTAGGAGGTTATTTTTACATCTTATGGAGAAGATTCATGTTGACTTCTAGAGTTAAATATGAATATACAGCTTACTTCTTTAATATTTATCTGCTCTATAAAAATACTACTTTTCATATATATATTTTTTCATTTTATTATATATAATTTAAACTGATATAGGATGATATCATTCACTAAGGGAAAATCCGAACTACTGTTAATTGGTCGGGGCAGAGAGGACACTGTAGGTCTTAGTGGCTTGGACATCGTCCACTGTGTACGTCACGACAAGCTTGTCCTTGGCGAACTCTCGAACGATCTCGCAAGTTCTTTTTTCCCCTTTCTGAAGTTCGACGAGTTTGTTCGAACCTTGTTGAGTTATAATCGACTTCACTTTCCTCCCATCAAGCGTCTTCTCCTCGAACTCTTCGCCGAGTTTGAACTTGCTGACGCAGGTTTTGGACTTGATAGTCGTGGTGAAGGTGAGCTTTCCATCTTCTTCGTTCAATTCGAACGTTTCCTCGGTCGAATTCACCTTCCCGAATTTCCTCTTCATCGCACTGACGCCGATCGCTTTCATGAATTCATTCAAATTATCGCTACTCTCGAGCTTGTATTTTATGCCGACGTAGTCCTGAATACGAGAACTTAGTTTGATAGCCATTTAATCGGGAAATTCTTAATACACAGTAACCTAAAAAACTCGATTAAATTTAGAGCAATCGATCGAATAACACATGATTCATGATATTGCAAGCTTCTGATAGCATTTGTTTATGTGTGTTAGTTCCCGATCTTGCCGCTAGGTGTTTTAGAATATTTAAAATTTAAATCGTATATGAGTTTATTTTGTAGGCACATATTATGGAAATTCGACATCTTTACACTATAAATAATACAGAATAATAGATCCCCTTTCCGAATCCTAATTTCTATTCAGAAATTATTATAAAAGTTTAAATAAACAAAAGCAAATTGACCTATTTTCAGATTGTGATGGACAGACCGAGTTGGGAAATACATCCAGGTTTATTTAAATAAAATTCGATTAATTAATTGAGAAAACAGTTAAGTTTTTACCGATTTACAAATTTCAATAATTTGCAGATTCAAAAAGGAAGGGATACATTTTTGTATATTAGACGCGAAAATATGAATCTTAATAAAATAATTAAACTATTTATGATTCATCAAAGAATTAGAAACTAATTTAACTGTTAAAGAATTTTTTTTGTTTTCCAGACTTAAATGTGGACAATTTATTTTTAACGCATTTGCAACAACTTTATATTTAAAAAAAAAAAATTGAATTTCTACCAGTTGAAAACAAAATTCTTAATCTGACCATTTCGGTTCCTAGAGGCAACATTTGTGTTTGCTTGTAGGTGTAGCATATTGGGGGGAAAATGTTTTTTCTTTCACTGAATTTCTTCGACATGATGAAAGCTCTGTTTTGAAACACATTACCGTTTTTAAAATCATTTTTAATAAATCTACAATAGTTGAATATCTGCACATTACGAACGGCACATCATGTTTCAGATCGTCGGATATAAAACAAAATGGTGTTTAAATTATGGCATCATCTCCGCCTTTTGAAAATAGTACGGTAAAGTGTATAAAAGAACTTAAATGGCTCCAATGGTAACATTGATCTGTCGTTTATTGGTTAGCTTGGCAGCCTGCAATACTAAAGGCCTCAGGTTTCTGGTCCCGCGGTGGCCCTAGGGTTTTTTAAAGGGAGTAAAAAATCCTTGGCTATGCTGTCCCTCGGATAGGACGTAAAATGGTGGTCCTAAGCCTGTACGATGTCAGGTACTCGTTAAAGATCCCTATCCTAACTATACCCAGATACGAAAAATTTAGGACTCCCGCTGTAGCATCGTCCTATTAGCCTTAGTGGCATAAAGTGACATTAAACAAACAAACAGTTTTAGCACATATTTCATTTATAAATATCTTGTAAGTTGTTTTTTTATCAATTAATCTTAATTAATTAATTCAAATAAAACTCTTCAAACTCAAAGGCTCACTTATATTGCTATATTACTTAAAAGGAAAGTACATGCCATAATCAGTTGCATGTGGTTGTTTGAAGATATTTCGAAAGAAATTTTAGCGATATTAATTTATGTGCGACTCTTTTAAATTTAAATTTATTGTATTATATAGCATTTCCAAGTCTATTTGAACTTTTTTCAAGTCAACTGTAACCCTTTCTATGTCGCAAGAAACCGTTTCATATTCAAACGTAACCATTTCCAAATGAGTTGTAACCATTTCCAAAACAAATGCCACCCCTTACAACTCAATCGTTCAATTGTAATCAATTCCATTTCAATCGTCACCCTTGAAATATATATAGGGTAACTGTACCAATAGTTGACAGGTTAAGAAAAAAATATTAGATTATTGACACTGTTTACTAGAATATTGATGTTAGCTGAATCTTTGTTATGAATTTAGTTAGGCCAATCCCTCTAGAAAACTGAGAATACAATAGCCTATGGTCTACATACGGTTTTTATAAAAAATGATTTCTTTGAACCTTCTAAAATGTGCCAATAGTTGACACATCAAAATGGAAAGGTTTGGAATATTGACATTTATTGTGTCAATAGTTGACACTATTTTTTTAATTTCCCAAGGAGAATATTAGGTAATAAAGACTCATTTTTTATTTATAAACTATTAAAAATTGAAAAGAAACTTATAAAATTTCCACAATTTAATTACTTTATACACAAAAACTTCATAGACAAAGGAAAAAATATTAAACTGAAAAATGAGTTCATCCAATTAAGAATAATACAGATACCATATAACAACAATCATTTTAAATTAATCTACCTCAAGTGGGAGACTAAAGTGGTACCTTTGCTGTCCATTAAAGGTAAAAACTTTGGGCATATGTATCACGGATATTATATCACATGATGGGACTGTTTAACATGTATCGGTGTTAATAAAACTTGGTATCATCCAATTGCATGGTTGTAAAAGTAAAACCAGAATCTCTAATTTACTGGCAACTTTAGTAACTTGAGCCAGACATTTTTTACGCTTAAATCCCTTATTTGAGAACCCAACAATTATAAATTTTCCTTCAACACAACCCTTTAACCACTAAGCACTCGGAACGAGAGTTGCACTGAGGCACTGAGCGGGTCTGCAAGCATTTCACTCCCCACGCTAAGGCCTGCAGGCCACTCTCCGCCGCTGACCGCTTCAACTTCTTCAATTCCTCATAACCTTCACCGACTATTTATTTATGTTTTATTTATTTTTTATGATTCTATAATACCTTTATCATTATTTCAATAAATTAAAATGCTAGATTACCTATTGCAATAAGAGATTACGTGATATAAGACGGTAATAATGAACAATAATATAATAATGTTAATACTTTATATAAATTTTTTTTCAATTTAATTAATTTTTAATAAGTAATATTTTTGGTTTAATATAAAGTAATATTTTAATAATTTACCAATGTTTAGATGGATAAAAAACTTCCCTATCATCTTTTTAGATGCGGGCTGTGGACCGCCATCGGCAGAGTTAGGAATTTTTTTATTTAATTTTTTTTAATATTTTTTTATCTATTTTTTTTATTTTTAAATTATTTCGTAATTTTTTATATTTATTTGTAAAAGTTCAAGAACACATAGTTACAAAGAAGTCAAAATATTTTTTTAAATTTTATAATTTTATATTAATTTCAATTTTTTTTTAATTTGACAATTTTTTAATAATTTAATATTATTTAAAAAAAATTAATATTATATTTTTTTAAATACTTTTATATTTAATTTAAAAAAAAATACTTAATTTTATATTTTTATTATGGATTAAGTCTCCGTGGATCCGCTAGGATGTGCTTTAGTCACCACAACTTATCTCTTGTGAAGCTGAGGACGATAAATAAGTGAAAAACCATTTGCGAGATATCTCGTCATGAGCGTGTGGGGACCGACTCTGTTTCGCGAGATATCTCGTCTGGAGTCATGAAAGGGTTAAACTACCTTGCTCCTTCTCTTGAAGAAATATTCCTTGATCAACATTAATTCTCTGCTCCTGCTCTTGTGAATCTAAGTTTTTCTGATTTTCTTTCTCGTCCCAAATTTCTGGTTGGGATAGTATGGTTTCGTCTACTTCCAGTGCTGCAGCATTTTCAGGTATCTCCGGATTAACTGAATTTTTCTTAGGTTTCTTTTTGAATTATATTTACAACATTTATTTACAACAACTACTTACAACATCTATAATTATTATAAGTTTGTAATAAGTTGTATTATTCAATCCATTCAACTATTTAACTTTACGATATATTTTATTCCCTAATAAAATAAAAGTGTTATAATTTCCGACTGTTACAATTGTTACTTAATTTAAGAAATAAACAAAACAAGATTATGTCAGATGAAGCTGAGGTTATGCATGGATGTCAACTATAAACACACACGATGTCAACTTTACAAACAGAATATTCCACTAGTTGACACGTTTAAACGGATAGTTGACACCCCTGTCGAACATTGGTTAGGATGGAGCTAGATCAGTGATCCCACCACCGATATTAAACCCAGATATTTTTCAAATCATGCAAATTATTTTAAACTATCACTTTCATCAGAGTAAAAAACACCAACAGTTGACATCGATGTCAACTATTGAAATTAAGGATTAATTTTTGTTCTAATAGTTGAGACCCACATTTAAGCCCTAAAACATTGTATAAATATCAAATGATTCCCATGAACTTAATCGATATCATGAAAGTAGTTAAGAAATAATTGAACACAAATAAACCAACTAAAAAGCTTATTTAACTTGACTTCAACCTTAATGAAACAGGGTAGCAGAAACCAAGTTTTCAAGCCACTAGAAAATTCGCCATTACAACCTCTCACAAATAAGCTTGAGTTTTCATCAGACTAATGTCGATGGCAGCACAGCTAACTAGTATAACTTGGCAAATTATTGCCAAATTTTGAACCAAAATAATCAACCCTGAATCTTATTATTCACACTTTTTGTGCAAAATGTCAAATATTGGAGCACTGTCAACTATTGGTACAGTTACCCTATATATAAAAAATTTAAGGTACTTTGGAATGACTAAAGTTACAACTTGAAAGATTTTTTAAGGGTTATAATTGAAATGGAAACGATTACAATTTAAATAAAAAAAGGTGACGATTGAGTAGAATGGGATTGCATTTGTTTGGAAAGGGTTACAGTTGACTTGGAAAATGTTCAAATAGACTTGAAAAAGGTATTCAAATTTAATTCAAGGTATTCAAGTAAAAATTCAAATCTTCATTAAACACTTCAAATCAAAATTAAACACTTATAATTTAAAACTTCACTAATCTTATTTCACCATTAGAGAGAGAATTTCATTCTCAATATATTTATTGCTGTAGTGAGAATATATACATTGATTCGGTAAATCGGGGACAGATTTTTACTCGAGTTATTTTTCGATGCCTTTTTTTATTTCTGGAAAATATATGATATTACGTTTAAGATTTTTTTTATCCCCATTATTATTATGGCAATTCTCATGGCATCATCTGATTCTGCATTAAATGTGGAATAAACTAAACAATAAATGAAATTATAAGTGGTAACTGAAATCATCAAGGAATTTCAGATTGAAATTCAAAACAAATCGTCTATTCAACGTATTCGCACAAAGAGTCGAAAAGATAGAGCGGAATCTATAAAATCAGATTTTCAGAATAATATGCCTGAAATGATAACCGTTAACTGGGATGGAAAATTATTACCTGGACTTGTGTTCAGGAGCATAGAAATCTGTATCAAGACTTTTAAAAAAGAGAATAAAGAAAAGCAAATATCCTGCCTGATCAGTAATTTTATCTTCTTTTAAAAAATATTTCATAAAAAATTTAATATTTCAATTGATTAAGCTATATAACGGAAAGGGTTAAAAACAGCAGTTTCAAAATCTTCATAGTTCTGTCGGCACTGGTTAACGTTGAAGTAGGAAGATGAAATTTTGTATTTAAGTAAGTCTGGGTAGTTTAAAAATAAATAGGAGGTATGCTTTTTGATACCAAAAAAAAAAAAAATTTCACCTATATAAGGGACACCCCAATGATCATGAACTGGTATTATGCTAGATTTGATATGGATGGGTCCTAATAAAAATATTTTTTTTTTTTTTTTTAACCAGACTGAAAAAATTAGAAAATAAAATTTGACAAAACTTGCCAGTAGAATGCGAATCACCCCTATTTAGGCAGCACCTTTTGTGTTTTGTTATAAAAAGGTATTTATCTGTTTCCTTCGAGCCATTAGAATACATGCTAACAATTTAGCTTTTTATTCTATTTATCCCCCCACCAAAAAAAAAAAAAATATATCAAATTTTGCTTTAGTACACAAACAAGGTGAGTCATAATTTAATGAATCAAGGATCCCAATATTTCTTATACAGAGAACAATTTGTTAACTAGCGGTGAAGATAAATGTTTGGTAAAACTTTCAAATAAGCCAATTCCAATGCAACACTATCCAGCACCTTCTAAATTAAGACCGAACCTAAATTAAGACCAGTAACGTCCTAAAATGGCGATTGATAATTTTTATTTTTGTAATTTTTAAATATATAGCCCGTCTCCATATAAGAAGATCCGAAATAAATAATACGCTATGAATCCAAAAAATATATATTTAATTTTAGAGTCCCTTCAAAATCAATATAAAGTGGTTTAATTGGATCAGAACTTGTTTAAGAAACAACATCTGATCCTAATTATGTTAATTAATTAAGAGTCTAGTTATAACATTTCGTGTCAACCTACTCCATCGTCAGAGAATTTGATAATTATTTTATTTATTAATAATTCACGTTAAGTCGGCAGAAGAGTCCAGTCATTATTACATTAAAATGTTTTATGTAAAGAATTTTAATATCTTTGTTTTTTCTACCTGCATATGTATTCGAGTAATTATGTTTTAATGGATTTAAAATGTTTCATGTAAAGAATTTTAATATCTTTGTTTTTTCCCACCTGCTATTAACCTGCATATGTAATCAAGTAATTATGTTTTAAGACGTAAGTCACGCCATTCATATATATCATCACTATACCATACCTTTTTTAAATTCTATCTTAAATGTTCTTGATGAATATAAGAAATTTTCATGTGATACTAATATAAGTATCACACTAATATAAGCCTTATATTTTATAAACTCTTTAATTGAAATACATCTTAAGGAAGTATGCCGGTAAATTGTTAAACTATTGGATGAGTGCTTCTTTCTTTGAGAAAAAGATTAAAACTATTGTTATTTAATAATGTATGATTGATTAAACAATTTTAGACTTTAAAATGGCGGTATATATATATATACATATATATATACAGGGTGTTTCGGAATTGCACGGCACTATTTTAGGTACGTGTTCTCTAACACAAAATAAACAAAAAAGTTCATATTAACATGTATCTCAAACTCATTTATTAAACAGATATCAAAGGTTAAAGATTTATTATTACTATTTATTTATTATTATTACAACATTTAGAGTAAATGTTCAAAGGCGCCTCCGTTTTGTTGAATGCAACATTCAGCACGACGAATCCATGCTTCTCTGGCTCTTCGTATAGCATCAGGATGGTGGTTGATAGTTACTGCGGCTTCCACGATCCGATTTCTTAGCTCTTCTTGCGTGTCAACTGCCGCAGAATAAACCATAGACTTCGTCCAGCCCCACACAAAATAATCTAATGGCGTTAAATCCGGAGATCGTGGTGGCCATTTAACAGGTCCGTTTCGACCAACCCATCGGTCTCCATAAGTGGCATTTAAATAATCAGTGACACTATGAGAAAAGTGAGCTGGAGCACCGTCATGCATAAACCACAGCCTTTGCCTAATGCCTAGCGGAATATCTTCTAGAATATCATGCAGATTATTTTGCAAAAAATGCAAGTAAGATATACCTGACAGCCTAGGTGGCAAAAAGAAGGGGCCGATGATTTTGTCGCTTAGAAGACCAGACCAGGCATTTAAAGAGAATGTATGTTGGTAATGTCCAACAGCAGTCGTATGAGGGTTTTCTTCGGCCCAAGTATGGGTATTTCGAAAATTAAGAATCCCGTTTTTTGTAAAGCAAGATTCATCAGTAACCAAAATGCAGTTCAGGAAGTTAGGATCTCGTGTGCATTGTCGAATTAACCACTGGGAGAAATTTCTGCGCTTGTTATAATCTTGTGGTAACAAATCTTGCCTACTTGATACGTGAAATGGATATAATTGTTGTTCGCGTAAAGTTCGCCATACGCTGGTAGAGGAAACATCGAAACGACGTGACAATCTTCTGGTACTAGTAGTAGGAGATAACTGAACAGCATCGAGTATTTCTTCTTCTACGTTTGCAGTTCGTCGAAATCGTTGTCGACCTGCGTTCACTCGTATAGGTTTTAGCGTACCATTATCCCTAAGACGTCTTTCAATGGCCTCAAACGTTTTACGATTTGGTATTCTTCGGTTAGGAAATTTTTCACGATATCTTCGAACAGCAGCAGCACCGTTTGTATGTACCTCGCCATAAGTCAAAAGCATGTCTGTTTGTTCATCAAAAGTGAATAAATTTGTGGTATCTCCCATGATAATCATAAATTGAACTGTGTCACAAGATTCACTCACACTAAAACACACAGAACTAGACAAACAGATGAGCAACTACTGTCATTGCTTATCGTTCATTCGTTTATCAGGTGATTAAAACCTTTTATTTAGTATTAAACACTTTAAACGTTGTACAGTCAGTCTTAATGCAGTAAATAAATAATAAATCTTTAACCTTTGATATCTGTTTAATAAATGAGTTTGAGATATATGTTAATATGAACTTTTTTGTTTATTTTGTGTTAGAGAACACGTACCTAAAATAGTGCCGTGCAATTCCGAAACACCCTGTATATATATATATATATATATATATATATATATATATATATATATATATTCCAGGTAAGGCAGGTAAAAATCTGTAAGTAAAAAAGACAAATATTAAATTATATTGTATAATTTAATACACTTTTTTTTTGTTTTTTACTTTACCGACTTTCAAAATATCTCACGTTCTTTTCCTTTAGTTAATATATGGTCTGCCATATTTTTCAGTATCGAGAAGATTATTTCCAAATTAAAAAAAAAAATTAGTGGGGTCACCTACGGTGTAGGGGCTAGCATAGCAGCCTTCAATACTAAAGGTTGCGAGTCCGCATCCCACGGTGGCCCTATGATTTTTTTAAAGGGAGGCAAAAATGCTTGGCTATTCCGTCCTTAGGTAGGACATACAATGGAGGTACAGAGCCTGTGTGATGTCGGGTATTCGTTAAAGACTCCAATCCTAATTATACCCCTTTCCAAATTAGACTCCCACTGTAGCATTGTCCGATTAGCCTTACTGGCACGAAGTGATGTTAAACAAACCAACAAATAACTTATCTTTAATTAAATTAAATTATCTTTTTATGGCGACATCGGACATTCCCGAGAACACCAGAAGAAGGCTGAAAAGGAGCTGGCTAAGAGATCTCCTAGCATAAAATCTTATTGAATTTCATGTTAGGAGGAGGTGCCGATGGGTGCCTAACTCCCTCATGCCTGACATGCCTGTTTTTTGTGTGCTATATATCGATCACATCCGCTTATTGTCGCGTTTTTTTGTGACAGGTGTGGATATATAAAAATAGTTATTAAAAAAAATAAAAAAATAAAAAATAAAATTATCTTTTTCCTCTTGTTATTAAAAAATCATACAAAAAAAATTTAAAAAGAAAAAAATTAAAGTCTAAAATAAATTCCAGCCTAAAATGTTTTTTTTTTTTTACTTTACCGACTTTTAAATCAGCTTAACCTCTAGTTTTCATTTCTTCCATAATATTCTAATATATTAAATATTGGTCATATCATTAATTTTATTTCATGTTAAAATGTATTGTAATCAAATGGTTTTTAAAATAAATTTTCTATTAACAACACATTCGCTGTGAATTTATTCGTCGCAATTGTGAATTTAAGTAGGAAGAAAAAAACAAAAATTCCTATTAAATAAAACTTAAACGTTATCTGCTGTAATCCGAAACTGAGATGTATATACATATATATAATTAAGTAAACTGTTTTGATTCTGTAACATGAAAAACTTAAAATATATATAATGCAAGCCAGGTTTAGGAAAAATGTTAAATCTCAAAAAAAAGTAAAAAGTTAAAGTCTTGTTTTTATCTTCGTTTATTTTTTTAATCTACTATGGCCATAATGTTCAGTATCATAGTGAAATATTTCTAAATCTTAAAATCATAATTTTTTAAAAAAAATCTATAACTTGTGGTAATAATACGGTTCGTATAAATTATATTTCTAGTTAAAATTTATTTCAAAAAACAAAAATTTTAAACGAATTAAATATATATTAAAAGTAGCACACCAAGATTATAATCTCTACTTACTAATAATAGTGTTGGATGTTTTCAAAGAATTTATAAACAAATTAATTTATTAATGAAAATAACGAAATATCCATTTTTTAATACGTGTCGTTTTCTTATGTTTTTGTTTTAATTTTTTTTTTTTTTCATTCCTTAAATATTTTAGGTAAGTATTTATTATATTTCCAGTTAAAATTAATTTAGGAAAACAAAATTTTCAAATAAGAATAATTTATATTAGCATGTATTAATAAAAGTTATATATATATAACAGAAGCAGTACGCACAGGCTTAGAAAATCTACCAACCAATATTAGTTAGTGTTGGCTATTATTACTCCGAAGTAAAAATAATTATCAAATTAATTAATACTTAAATAAAAATGTTTTTTATTTAATTTTAAAAACCTTTTTAATTTTTAAAAACATTCTATGCAAAACATACATGATATCTTTATATACGGTTCCGCCACATGGGAACGCATTTTAGGAAATTTTTTTCCTGTACAACTATGTTATTAATCGATTTCGATTTTAATATTTATTTTTATTTTTAAAAATTATAAGATGAGATTCATTTGACTGATACTAACGAAAATTTGAGTACCTTCAAAAAAGGTTTTAGCGAAATTGACCAACGTAAATTGAAGAAAATCAAATTGAATTTTTTTACGCATCAATACCTAAATAACTTTATATTAATTTAGCCATTATTGTGGAGTAACCGCCTATTTTTTAAATTATTTAAAATAAATTTATTAAAATATAAATTATTTAAAATATTTTAAAAAAATAGGTGGATACTCTAAAATAATGGCTAAATTAATATAAAATAATTTAAAAATTGACGAACGTCAAGAGATACCCAAAATTGGACAAAAATTGTCCATCTCCCGTAAATACTCGCAAAACTTGGGAGATGGTTGGGAGAGGTGTCAGTGAAGAGGAAGGATTTGGCACCGTTTGGAAGTGACTCCGTGGTGTAATGGCTAGCATACCGCGGAAAATGTCACGCGGAAGACTCGGGTTCGATTCCCGGCGGAGCCAAATCTTTTCTCTTCAAAAATAAATTATTCTAAATAACTTTAGTTTTTACTCAACTATGGCCATATTGTTCAGAATCATAGTGAATTCTTTCTTAAATTTTTAAATTATAATTTTTATAATTAACAAAAATCTACATTACATTAAACATTAAATTAAACATAATTTATTTCATACACAAATTTTTTAAACGAGTAAAATATATATTTAATGCAACACAGCAGGCTTAGATAAAATAAACTTACCAATATTAGGTGTTGGCTGTTTGCGTAATAAAAATAGTTTTTCAACAAATTAATTAATACTTATGTAATAATAATGAATACTTATTTTTTAACATGTTTCTTTTTCTTTTGTCTTGTCATTAATTTCTATATGGGAACGCATTTTAGGAATTTTTTTTCCTGCACAGCAATCTTATTAATCGATTCCGATATCAATATTTATTTTTAATTTTAAATATTATAAGATGAGATAGATTTATATTGACTGATATTAACGAAAGCTTGACTACCTTCAAAAAAGATTTTAGGGAAGTTGACCAACTTAAATTGAAGGAAATCATATTGAATGTTTTAACGTATTTATACCTGTAAATACCTATATACCTTTTTTCTATTTATTTATTTTTTACTAAACTATGACCATATTGTTCAGTATCATAGTGATTTCTTTCTGAATTTTTTAAATTATAATTTCTAAATAAAAATCTATAGTAAATTAAACATTGTTCGTCTTAATTATATTTCTAGTCAAAATTTATTACAGAAAAAAAAATGTTAATGTAATGCAACATAGCAGCCTCAGAAAATCTATTTTCCAATATACGTGGTCACTGTTTCCGAATTAAAAATAATTTTCAAACAAAGTAAGTAATATTTGATTAAAAATATCGAATTTTTTTTTTAATATTTTGTTTTCTTTTTGGCTTGTTTTTAATTTTTAAAAACATTATATGCAAAACATACATGATTTCGTTGTATATTATTCTGCCATATGGGAACGCATTTTAGGAATATTTGTTTCCTGCACAACTATGTTATTAAGCGATTTCGATTTTAATATTTATTTTTATTTTTAAAAATTATAAGATCAGATAGATTTATATTGATACTAACGAAAATTTGACTACCTTCAAGAAAGGTTTCAGCGTTTAAGTTGACCAACTTAAATTGAAGGAAATCATATTGAATGTTTTTACGCATTTATACCTGTAAATACCTATATACCTTTTTTTTATTTATTTATTATTTACTCAACTATGGCCATATTGTTCAGTATCATAGTGAATTTCTAAATTTTTTAAATTATAATTTCTGTAAAAAAAAAAATCTACAGTAAATTAAACATTGTTCGTTTTAATTATATTTCTAGTTAAAATTTATTTCAGAAAACGAATTTTTAAACGAATAAACTATAAATAAGAAGCAGCATAGGAGGCTTAGAAAATTACTTACCACTTGTAGTGTTGGTAAAATAACAAAAACCTATTTTTAATATTTATCGTTTTATTTTTGTTTAAAAACAAAAAGTATTTTAAACCATCAACGGTTTTTTCATAAGATTTCGCGATGTGATAATTAACTTTTTTTGCTACACTACAATGATAGAAAATTATATTGAATTATATAGGGCAAACCGTACAGTTATTAATACTCAGTACAGTTATTGATACCCCAACTTTAACTTAAAGAAATAGGTAAACAAGACTAATTTTATTTCAAGATATACTTGAGTCTAATGTTTGAAGGGTGCACTAAATCTTCTATGATTAAGACTTTAACAAACTAACCATAGGGAAGATTTCACAATTAAATCGACAGGGTGTCAATAGTTAGCTTTAGCACTTTTAAGAAAAAATATTGCCATATGGTAAAACTATTGAACTTTTGACCCAAAAAAACTTCTTGAATTTTTATGAGGATAGATAAAGAGGAGCTATTGGCAGTTTCAATTAGATCCCTTTATAAAATAGTATTTTTTTAAATTTCACCACTGAAATGTAGTCTTAAGTGTGCCAATAACTGTCCGTTTTACACTATGGCCATATTGTTCAGTATCTTAGTAATTTCTTTCTGATATTTTTAAATTATAATTTCTGTAAATAAAAATCTATAGTATATTAAACATTGTTCGTCTTAATTATATTTCTAGTTAAAATATATTTCAGAAAACAAATTCTTAAACGAACAACCTATAAATTAGAAGCAGCATAGGAGGCATAGAAAATTACTTACCAATTGTAGTGTTGGTAAAATAAGAAAAAGACCATTTTATTTTTTTATTTTAATTTAAAAACAAAAAGTATTTTAAATCATCAATGGATTTTTCATAGGATTTCACGATGTGGTAATTATTTTTTTGGCACACTACAATGACAGAAAATTATATATATATTTTTTTTTTTGGAAATACAAAATGAGCTACACTTTTCTGATACAGACAAAAGGTTGAGTACCTTAAAAAAAAAATCAGGATTGTTGACGAACTTAAATTAAACGAAATCAATTTGATTTTTTTTTTTTAACGTATTTATAACTATATATACCTAAATACCTTTTTTTTTTATTTGCATATTTTTTAATTAACCCTTTTGTTATTAGGTAACAATTATGACTTTATTGTTCAGTATCATAGTGCACTCTAAAAATTTTAAAATTATAAATATTTAAAAAAAATTGTTAATAATAACTTCAATATTGTTCCTAGTAAATATAATACTAGTTCAAAATTTATTTCAGAAAACAAAATAATATATATTAGAAGCACCACAGCAGGCTTGGAATACCTATTTACCAATAATAGTGTTGGATGTTTCGGAATCAAAAACAATTTATAAACAAATTAATGTATTGATAAAAAGAACGAAAAGCCCATTTTTTAATATGTATAGTTTTTTTTTTAATTTCAATTTAAAAAAAAAAAAAAGGTATGTTAAATCATCAACGATTTTCTCATGGGATTTCACCAGGAGAGAATGTACTTTTTTTTCTCTACGATAGTAAATTATATTCAATTTTATAAATTTTTATTTTATTTTTTTCGGAAATATAAGATGAGCTAAATTTTTCTGATATTGAAGAAAATTTCACTACCTTCAAAAAAAGGTTTCAGCGGGGTTGACGAACTTTTAGACGAGAGAGAAACACAACCCTCCAGTTCGAAGGCAACGCGAAGACTGGCACGGACCCTCCCCCACTCCTGTTTCCAATGTCGTCACGGTAGGTTTCAACAGGAGATAACCGACTTTACATTAATGAAAAGTAGTTATAATGCGTTGAATTAATTATATACTATACCTTTTAATACAGTCAAATCAAAATTAACTAATAAAGATAAAAACGTTTCAGCTAATCTAAAAAACAACTTAGGGATTTAAAATAGAACTTAACGCCTAGTTTAAATTATCTGAACTAAATAGTCTTGTTATGTTCTTCCCCATGGTTGAAATAATTTCTAAAATTTAATATTAAATTTTTATATTAATTGAACGCACTGGTTATTCAACTAACACAATTCTCCAAAAACTTAGGTTAACTTATAAATATTAATTAATTAAAATTACCTTCATCACTACTTTCCGACATTATCAATACTAAATATCTTGATTTAAGTATAAATGTAGTTAGGCCACTTTCAAACTACACGGTTTGATTATTGAACTAACTCTGAAAACGTATGTGTTAAGAATTATCGTATTTGTTCGGATTATAAGCAACCTGAAATGCTTTACTGATAATTAACATAAAGTTGTGCATGTAACCATGATAACCGGAAAAATGGAGTTAAGCCATTTTCAAAATAAACGGCTCATATACAGGAGAAAAAAGAAATTACAGTAAAAATATTCAGTCAACTCATGTTACAAGTTGAGCCCACTTGTGCGCAGTACGTCTTTAACCCTTTAAGCGCTAAGCACTCGGAACGAGAGTTGCACTGAGACGCTAAGCGGGTCTGCAGGCATTTCAATCCCCACGCTAAGGCCTGCAGGCCACTCTCCGCCGCTTACTGCTTCAACTCCTCATAACCTTCACCGACTATTTATTGATGTTTTATTTATTTTTTATGATTCTATAATACCTTTATCAATATGTCAATAATTAAAAATGCTAGATTACCGATTGCAATAAGAGATTACGTGATATAAGAAGTTAATAATGAACAATAATATAATAATGTTACTTTATATACATTTTTTTTTAATTTATTTAATTTTTAATAAGTAATATATTTTTTAATTTAAAATAATATTTTAATAATTTACCAATATTTAGATGGATAAAAAACGTTCCCATCGTCTTTTTAGATGCGGGCTTTGGACCGCCACCGGCAGAGTTAAGAAATTTTTTTATTATTTTTTTTTTGTTTTTAATTTTTATAAGTATTTAGGGGTTATATGTATTTGTAAACCTTCAAGAACTCATAGTTACAAAAAAGTCAAAATATTTTTTTTAATTTTATATTTTTTTTTTTATAATTTTATATTAATATAAATTTTTTTTATTTTAATTTGATATTTTTTTAATAATTTTATATTATTTTCAAAAAAAATTTAGTGTTATACTTTTTTTTTAATACTTTTATATTAATTTAAAAAAAAATTAATTTTATATTTTTATTAAGGAATAAGTCTCCGTGGATCCGCTAGGACGTGCATCAGTCACCACAACTTATCTTTTGTGAAGCTGAGGACGGTAAATAATTGAAAAACCATTTGCGATATATCTCGTCATGAGCGTGTGGGGACCGGTAGCCTTTGGCCAGTTATCTCGTCTGGAGCGTGTGGGGACCGACTATGTTTCGCGATATATCTCGTCTGGAACCATGAAAGGGTTAATGACAGACCAATGTTTATAATTAAAGATGTTCTGTTCATTCAATGGAAATTGTTTGTTTCATGGGAACTATATGAAGTTTTCAACAACTATATAGAGAATTATATAATGAGACGACTTGGAGTATTGTGCAAAAATTTTATTTAATAATAAAAACAATTAGTTTACTTTTAAGAGCAAATAAAAACAAAAATAAGGAAATAAATCTGGAAAAATGTGATGAGAAATGGAATTTAAAGAAACAGCAACAAACATCATCACAAAATCAAAGTGAGTTTGTAAGTGAAGTTGTGTGTTGCGCGCATCGCACCAGATTTTAAAGCACATTATTTTAATAGAGATGAGAGATGGTCAACTGTTCTTCAATTACGATAGGTTAAATGATGGTCAGGATTTTCAGTTTACAATGATTTTATTATGGTAAGCCAACGTTTCGATCCAACTTGTGGATCTTCATCAGGTCTAAAAGAAAACAAATATATGAGTATCTATGCTAGAGGGTGACAATAAATAGATACATTACAGAACTGATAATAATATAAAAGATGGTGTATACATGAATATTAAAATAAGAGGCTGGTTAACCACTACCTCTAGTAGGTAAATATCAGATTCTATTTTATCTTGTTAACCAGCCTCTTATTTTAATATTCATGTATACACCATCTTTTATATTATTATCAGTCCTGTAATGTATCCATTTACTGTCACCCTCTAGCATAGATACTCATATATCTGTTTTCTTTTAGCCCTGATGAAGATCCACAAGTTGGATCGAAACGTTGGCTTACCATAATAAATATCATTGTAACTGAAAATCCTGACCATCATTTAACCTATCATATTATTTTAAATTCACGAAGTATGATATTTTGCTACAAAAGTTAAGCTAACCTTAACCTATATAGATACAAATATTAAAGGTTTTGACCTATTTCGTAGACAACTTTAAAATATATACAGCTCTTGATCTATCGAGGCAAAGTGACAAATGGATGTATACAAACACCGACTAAGGCCGAATATCACAAACAATAGCCTGTGTGAGACCTCTCAGCTGAGAATAACGACTTAAAAATAGGGCCATTATTTAAAGTTGAAGAATGAGAACGGCATCAACAGCTGTCGGTCGTTGATTTGACCGCCCTACTCACCCCCCGCCATTTCGTAATTTACAGTTTTGAAATAAAGATCGCTCTTAATTAGGAAGGCTTCGAAAAGAATCCAGCTGTGAAATACTAATAGTACTAATAAAAATTTTTATTCATTTGTTTAGGTATTAAAGGGCCATTTGCATAAATTTCATCAAGAAATTTCAAATTTCTTGATTCTTCGATTCAAATTTTTTAATTAGGGATCACCCTTGGCGTAGTGGCTATCATAGCGGCCAACTGTACAGAAGGTTCGCGGATTCCCATCCCGCGACGTGGCCCTAAGATTTTTTAATGGTAGTTGTGGTGACAGTGGGTTATAATTCGCTATAGGAGGTTATTAAATCAAATTTAACACTAAACCTACCGACATATTATATATACCTATTTCTACCGATGACAGTCAATTGACCGCTTTTGAAATAAACATTATAGTATTTTCCAGTTGATTGTAATTGTAGCAGCACCTACTTCTAATAGAAACCTGCCTTTGTCAGTGTTGCCACAAATTATATAAATGTATTTATACCTGGCTACACTGCGGTCATTTGACCGCTCTGGTAGGTTTAGTGTTAAAATATATGCCAAATGGAATTTGTAATATTTTGCAAACAAAGATTGTTATTTTCTCCAAAAATTTGTTTGTTTAACGCCCCTTATGCTACTAAGGCTAATCGAACGATGCTACAGTGGAAGTCCTAAACATTGCCTATACAGTTATCATTAGGAGAGGCATCATTTAATACCTGATATCGTACAGGCTCGGGACCTCTATTGTACGTCCTATCACAGGGACGGCATAGCCAAAAAATTTTGTTAATGCAAAAAAAAAAAAAAAAAAAAAAAAACTATTTCCTATCGATATTTATGAGTAAATATTTTAATATTAAAAAACTATAATTTTTCGAGTAAAGCATTTGCTTAATCAGAAATATATGTATGTTTTTCTGTTTTTTTTTTCAACTAGCCAGATAGAAGGTTCTTTATTTCTTCATGTCTGTTATTCTTAGGGAACTTGATGTCTGTTATTCTTAGGGAACTTGATGAAATTTAACATAATTTCATACATTAAACAACAATTTTTCTCATTCTATCCTTTTTTTTTATCAAAATAATTTTTAACCTAATATAGTCCACATTTTTTCCAAGCTACTAAATTGATCGAAACTCAATCGTTTTTTTAAATGACAGATCAAACAAATGGTTTTATATCTAACTGTTTTTTTTCTCTGATCCCTCCTAAACAAAGAACACTGAATTAATATCTGTATAATCGAGCCACTAACGAGGTAATGGATATTGAATGGAATTTTCTTTCTTTCTTTCTTTATTGTATTGATGGAATTGGTTTGTTACAACAAGCAGTCCTTGATTGCCATTCTTCCTCCTCTCTTTTGATTCTATGTTTGATTGGTTGGTTTTTCTTTTCGGTTGGCTTTTGTTCGGAAACTAAACTAAGAGTCAAAAGAGTGGTGGGACATGGCAGTCAGACCAGGACTGCTTGTTGGAACAAACCTATAATGATGCAATCTAAAATGATTAGGAAATCAACAGTTTCAAAAGTAAAAAGTATTTTATTAATCAATTATAATTTCCAGTCTATTTTATTCCATCGAATAAACGTCCCAATTAAAGGCGTCAGCTATTATTGAATAATAGCGCTTTTCATTTAGTAATACATAGTTTTCTATAATTTGTCTCTAACCCATCAGAGGTTATTGTACAATGAATCCTAATGATAAGAACTGAAAAGTATTCAATCACTGCACGTGCTAACGTGTAAATATATAACTGAAATATTTTTGACAGCTACCCGCAAAGTAAAGTTACTTTAAAAGGGAACAGGTGAGAATATATATTTAAGCTAAAAGCCTGAACTTTACTCGTCCAATGCTATGTGGTGTAATGCAAAGTGCTGCGGAAACTGCTTCATGTCACATATTTAATTACATAAATGAATAGTTATATTAAGCTTCACATAAGGAAAATAGGAACGGTTAACTATATTTGATGAATTCTAGGATTAAAAAAAACGTTTTAGCCGGTCTTAGTGTTCTTCCTTTAGCAAGTTCCATATTTTATTCTATAGTAATTATTCCAGGTAAAAATAGAGCTGACCCCTGCGAATCATTAGCACTCCAACTTACTTAATTAAAGTACACAGCGTATATTTAGTACCATAGTGCGTATTTAGTGCGTCATGGGCATAGCTGAGGGTTGAAGTAAAGAATAGATATTTTTAAATTGTAAATTATTTATTTTTTGAAACATAGGTTTAAGTTACTTACATAGTATTTACAGCATCTGTTAGAAATCGAGATGGCATGTGAACTAAAAATATAATTGTTAATTATTAATTAAAAGTATAATTAAAACAGATGATTGGTAGGTTATATGAGAGATGTTACCAATGTTAAATGAGTTGTCAAATTCGAGTTGTTTAAATGAACGTTGAATTAGAGATGTTAAATGTTTTGATTGTGTTTTTGTTAATTTTAAATGATTTGATTGACTTGTTTGATTAAAATATAAAGCGTTTCAAGTTTAAGGGCCGCTTTCTCCAAGTTAGTTTAAACCGAGTTTAAATTTAATCCGGATTATCTCTTGGTTTAAACCAGATGTGAGTTTCTTCAAGTCGGTTTAACCTCTAAACTTGGTTTAAACTTAGATTAAGTTAATCCTTCATTTTTCCCGGTTTAAACTCTGAATTAGGTTTAAACTGCAAAATATAAACAAACATACTCGCTCTTGTTACTCAAGAATTATTGTTTTGCACTTGACTGAATACAAAAATGGAAAATATACATAATTGAAATTTTAAATGACATGGAAGAAGAAGATTGATGTGTTTTTGTTGCCAAAGAGACGCATCAATAGACGCCATCAATTAATCCAAGAATATCTTCAGAATATCATATATCAGCGAAGTAGAATTGAGATGAAAAAAAAATTTTTCTTAACGTGCATTTTTTTTTTTGTAATTGGTTCATAATTAATATCAAGGTTATGTTGTAAATTATGTTTTACTTGAATATCTCATAATGTTGTAATTTTATTGTTATTAAGCTATAATAATTATATATCGCTCAACTAAGATCACTTATTATTTAAACAAAATGATAATAATAATAAAAAGGTTCAACATTATTTGAAAAAAAATTATGAAATGTAATAAAGGTTATTATTATTCTTGGCATAATAATATCATATTATAAAGATTTTATTATTCATCATTTTATTAACATACAAATTAAATCTCTGAAAACAGCACCGCTCGTTTCATTGAATTTATTCGCCAATTTCTTCCATTCGTCCTCCTTCTCTTTGACAGTGACGAAATATGTTTATTTGGTTTCAAAAATGTCTCTCTTCTCTTCCACAAGAGCCAGAAGAACATTAATTTTACACTGATAAAAGTTTTTTCTTCTTTTTGCTCCAGTTTTATGGAACACATTCACCTTATTTACTTTTTTGGTAAAAACTAAATAATATGTATAAATAATCTTTCCATAACCCTTACATTACCTTCTCTTTCCATAGAAGTTTCAACAAGGAAATGTAAACAAATATGTACCAACCTTTTAAAAAACATAATAACCTTCACATGATTAGGTTTAAACCGAGCTTAAACTAAACTAAGGCTGTAGAAAGTGAATCAGAGTTTAAACCTCGGATTAAAGATAATCCGGTTTAAGTTAATCTAAGTTTAAACTATATTGCAGAAAGCGGGCCTAAGTGTATTATTTTGTACCTAGAAATTTTGAGCTTGGTGAACTCAATAAAATTAACGAACTTTGGTGGAGGATAAAACGGTTGATTTATTGCAATCCCAACAGTACCAGTCAAAAGTTTAGACTCACCCTTAGATTTTGTAAAATAAATAAATAACATTTTACTTATTGAACAACATATCAACTGTAATTTTATTTGTAATTGAGTGCCTGAGAAAGAGAAGGGGCTATGCCATAAACACATTTTTACACAAACAGTTTTGAGAAAAATTAAGTTTTATTAGATTGAGTACAAAATGCATAAATTTTGATTATTTTTATTGAATTATGGCATCTTTGCTTTGTATTCTCAACACGGTAGTTGGGAAAATTAAAAATAATCATTATTTAAATTTTTTTATTAAGATTACTAAATTAAAATTTGAGGTTTTGTGGCATAGCCCCTTCTCTTTCTCAGACACTCAATTTATTTATTACTAGTTGTATATCCCAGTTTCACACAGGGTATTTGGAAATCAATGAGAAAAGCCGTGGGTCAAGAAAAGTTCGTTAGGACAGAAATGAGATTTTTGTAGACTCCAACAGTTGATTTCGTTAAAATCTAATGTAAATCGAGATCACAACAATTTTTCTAAAAATAAAGAATATACCCAGAGATTGGCAGAAGTTATGCAATTTTAATATGGACAGGTGTTCGCACCTGCTATGAAAGAACCACTAAGCGAAATTTGGAAAATTTCGGACAAACGGTATAGATTTCTTTAAAGAACAAACAAACAGAATGCCATCTTTATTTATATAGGTTGTATTCGAAACAATCATATAATTTTTGAAATTTTATCTCTTCAGTTACATTTACTTTTTTCAAACTTGAAGATTGTGAATTAAATACAAGTGAGTCTAAACTTTTGACTGGTACTGTACATATTAACTTCTGATCAAAAACAAAATGCATATTTCAATAACAAACTAAGATACACTAATACTAACTTAAATACCTAATACAATAATCAACATTTAACAAAATAAAGTACTCGCTAAGATCTGTACTAATGTACTGATAAATGTATTCCAAAACAAACTGAACACTTTAGAAAGAATACACTGTATTCTAAAACACTTTAAAACCAAAACACAAAAATCTTAGAAATTAAATTCAGTATGTTCTATATTTATTTGCCCTTTTAACATAATCATAGAGGGAATTCCAGTTTTCACCATTCAACACCTGTATGAATTCCTGGTATGACCACTTACTTTTTCCCATGAATATTTTTCTAAATTCTGTTACAATTGGACAAACTGCTATAAAGTGATAGGTATCCTCTATTCCATTTGTATTACATAATGAACATATCAACTGTCTTTCCTCTCTATTGAAAGCATAATTAAGTTTTAGAATCATAGAGATAAAATGTGTATTATTCTTATCTGTTACATATTTTTTAACTCCTAAATCGGAATCTAATTGTATCTAAATTACATGGAATGTAGCCTTTTCTTTTTTACTGATTAAGTCCTGCTTAAACCAATTATCATATTTATCATTAAAATCCTTTATTATTCTTTTTTATATTATCAGACATTAGATTACTTTGAACATCTATATGCAACTTAGTACTAATGTTTACCAATTCCTTGTACCATGATATTTTGTTTTTAATAATGGATTTAGCTAAAATATTCGGTAAACGATCTGATGACATCATCAAGTGAGTCTAAACTTTTGACTGGTACTGTACGTGTTTACTGAACCTTTTTGAACACTACCTTTGAAGCTACGATCTGGTCATCTGTGATGGTTGATGGGTTTGTTTTACACAGACTTAGATGTCACTTAAGTAGCGCAGGCTGGAAAACGCCACATACTACTGCCCGCCTACAATACGAAAAAATCTGGTGCGTGCGCGCAACACACAACTTTGACTTACCAACTTACTTAAATTAGAAATTAATGCGTTTTGTTAATGCCAATGCTCAAAGTTACTCATTTTTCCACATTCACTTCTTATTTTTGTTTTCATTTGCTCTATAATACCCTCAAAACATTTGAATAATGATAGCGCTTACCTGATATTAAATAACACCTAATTTTCATTAAACATGACGAATTTGATGAAAATCGTTAAAGCCGTTTTTGAGGTAATCGAAAAATTGGAAAAAAAGTTATAAAATAAAGTCCCCCCTCCGGTTGATCAATTTTGATGAAATGTTGGCTATGACACCTTTGATATATAGATACATCAAATACCCAGTTTGATCAAAATCGTTGAGGCCGTTTTTGGGTAAATAAAAAAAACACGTGATTTCTCCATAAAGACGAAAACAAAGATAATTCAAAGGAAACAAAAACAAACAAACAAAAAAGGCCATTATCCTTAGTATTTAAGCCTCCCCATTTAAATAAAGTGCCCCCTCCGTTCGACCAATTTTGATGAAATGTTGACTATCACATCTTTGGCATATACATACATCCAATACCCAGTTTGATCAAAATCGTTATAGCCATTTTTTAGTAAATAAAAAAAAAAAACACGTGAAAATGATACGAAATTTATTAAGTAAAGTCCCCCCTCCGGTTAATCAATTTTGATGAAATTTTTACAGTCATATCTCGGGCATACACATACATCAAATACGCAGTTTGATCAAAATCGTTAAAGCTGATTTTGAGTAAATAAAAAAACACGTGAAAATGGTACAAAAGTTATTAAGTAAAGTCCCCCCTCCGGTTAATCAATTTTGATGAAATTTTCACAGTCACATCTCAGGCATATTAATACTTCAAATACTCAGTTTAATAAAAATCGTTAGAGCTGCTTTTGAGAAAATCGAAAAAAACGTAAAAAGTTATTAAATAAAGTACCCCCTCCCTCTGAGCAATTTTGATAAAATTTTTGCTGTCACATCGCGGGCATATATCTACACTAAATACCGAATTTCAGGTTCGCACGGTTTATAGTTATTGAGCTAGTCTGTTCACACACACACACACACAGACACACACACACACACAGACCATTTCGCGGGACTTGGTTATTTCGACTCAGGGGACCCCAAAACGTGTATTTCCGTTGAAAACCGGAAGTCGAAATTTTTCACGATCGCAATACTTCCACTTACTATATATTTCATATATAGGTAAGTGAAAGTAAAATGTGTATGACCGATGATGTTCTCCTTGAAAACCTGAAAAGATTGAGACCATTTTGATTTTCTCTCAGAAATTGCGGTTTTGCGCTTATAACGCGCAATCAAAGGCGAAGTAAGTGATTTGTATATTTTTCCGGTGTATTGGCAAAGAAAGCTTTAAAATGATGCCTCAGTCATGAAATTTGATGATATTACATTCGCACTTTAACCTATGAAAATTACTTATATCCCACTTAATTAAAGCATACACTGTATATTAAGTATCGCTTAGAGCGTATTTAGTACGTCATGGGCCTAGCTGAGGGTTGAAGCAAATAATACATGTGTTTAAATTGTAGATTATTTATTTTTTAAAGCTCCAAAGTTCCTTTCCTTTGTTATAAGGTTAGAAGACAGAATACTAATATACCACATATCGGTTTCTCGGAAAGCGAGTGCACTGATTCTATTGTCTGAAATCACATGTTTTTGCTTTTAACTCGCTAACGATGACGACAATGGGTAAAGTGTATATAACCAAAAATGATCCTCTTGAAAACCTGAAAAAAATGACACCTCAGAAAAAGCCCTGCGACCATTTCCGCAGAGGATTACAGTTTTTCGCTTACAACCCGAAAACAAAGGGGTTAATCGAAAAATGAACATGACCGAAAATGGTCTCCTTGAAAACCTGCAAAGATTGAGGCCATTTAAAAACCTCTACATTTTGATTTTTCTCCCAAAATTGCGGTTTACCGCTTATATTTTTTCGATGTAGCAGTTAAGGAAAGCTTTAAAATGATGCCTCATTCATGAAATTTGACGATGTACTAAGGAAGTTATGGCGTACCGAAAAAAAAAATGCTTTTTGCAATAATATAGTATATGATAATGATAAGCAAAATACGTAGGATAAAAATATTAGAACCTTAGACGAAAAGAAATTTCTCTAAGGTGTGAGGAAAAGTAATTATGATTCGTTAATTCTTATTAGGGATTAAATAATGGTTTGGCAAATAAGTCATTTCGGTTTTCTGTTGATTTTATGTCACTATGATATACTTCTTATCTGAGGAATTAATCCCGAACATGGATTGTTTATCCTGTAGACAGTTAGCAAAAATGTACCAAATGAATCTTTTGCCATAAGACATATTAATTAAATTCAGAATGGAAAACCTCAAACCACCATCAGCATGTTCTTACACTACTACAATACATACTTATTAAAACATAAAAAATTATTATTAATTTAATCATTATCGTGGGAAACCTTATTTTAATTTTATATTACTTTTAAATATTTTATTTTTTAACAGAAAAGATTGGGCTCAGCCTGGAGTCGAAACCGGGTCACCCATCAGTTAAGAGGAGGTACTAATTTAAGTTGATGATGTCAAGAGATACCACAAATTGGACAAAAATTATCTACCTCCCGTAACTACTAGCAAAACTTGCGAGATCGGGGGAGAGGTGTCAGTGGAAGAGAAGGATTGGCTCCGCTTGGAGCCGAGCTCGGTTTCGCAGTGGTTAGTGTACCGTGCATGTCACAAGGGAGACCCGGGTTCGACTCCACCCTTTTCCCCTGAGCCCAATCTTTTCTGTTCAAAAATAAAATATTTTAAACATAAAAATTTAATTTTATGAATGAGCTAAGGTTAATTAATAACTTTTTATAATAATTTAAATTTTTTTATTATTAGAATTCACATTATTTATTTATTGTAGTGCTAATAGGTGAGCAATGATTTTGGTGAACCTATGTTTTGTTAAAACAAAAATATTCGACGTGAAATGGTGACACATAATTGCCCATGGGAAAAACACGGATTTTCCTAGTCCATACCAGAAAAAGGAGAGTTGGCTACCCGATGCTAACCCTCCCTAAATATCGAAAGAAAACAAAGTATTGTGTCAGTAAATCAACTTACACCACCATCTGTTGGAAATTTACAGAATTTAACAAATAATCACAATCAATTGAAGGGATCGGGGCAAAATAGTGTAGCTGCCGTTTCTTGCATACTATATAGTATGTACTATACTCGTATGTCTATGGTGGAAATGCCACCTGAAATATGATTATAGAGCACTCTATAGTCATATTTAGGTGGAATATAATATACAAGAGACGGCAGCTAAAGTTTATTTTTGTTAAAAATGTTTCTTGGCACTATTTTGCCCCGACTCCTTCAATTGTAGTTACAATAAGCATTAGATTTGTATTAAAAGAAATATTGAGTTCAATAATCAATATAAAAACTATCATATCATTTAATTAGGACAAAACTACACACAAAAAGCTAAATATTATACAGATTGGGAGAATAGGTTCTGATTTTATTTCCGACAAACATCGGGACACGAGATTTTTATATAAAAACTGATTTCGCTTATTTATTTCTCATGAAAAATAAGTAGTTATTTAATTTTTGGGTAGGTCGAGAAATTTCTTCGATATAATACGGCAATTCTGGTAGTTGTCTCCTTTTTAGTCAATAGCATCAGACCAGCTTCAACTTGAAGTCTCGCAATGGGATTGAACGGAATGTGCCCGTAGCTATTTGAAGGACTGTGTTTGATTTGGCTCTAGCATCTCAAGTGTATCTTTGCTCGCGGAACCGTAAGCAGCTCGAGTGTAATCCAGTTTGCTAAGTACGAGGAAGTAATATAACAGGATAGTAATTTAATATTTAAATGACTTAGTGATAAAATTTAGACAAATAGATTTTCTTGATCATATTGTAACTTAAATCGTTAGACAAAAACATATGGTTTAAAATCCTAAATCTTTTTGTTGGAACGAACTAGACGGTCGAAACAAACTATCAGAGAACGTGTTTGGGTCTATATTTTTCGAGCCAAGTCTTCGCAGACGTGGAAACGTCCAGGTAGGTCTAGAATAATCCAGGCCAGTCCCTTTACGTCTATATATAAGGAGCGAGTGACTGAACCAGTTAGTCTTAGTCAGTGTCTTGATTGTGAAGCTCACGCCATATGATTCTTTTGCTATCAAGTTATAATTTCTGTAACCTGCTCGGATATTTGTGTTGCATTGATTCGTTTGGCATTGATAATTGTATATTTTTGTTGAATAAATATTTGTTAACCCACATAAGCGTTATATTATATATTTGATATAAATTTAAAAATATCCACTTAGTTGCAAACATATACCACAAAGAATAATTCAACTGGAAAACGCCCGATGGGTAGGCCGAGACGTAGGTGGAAGGATTCTGTGAGGGATGATCTTGCGAACCTAGATTTGGATGAGATTGTGTCGGGAACGATTAATGGTGTCGGCATCGAATCTTATGGTTCCCTAAGCCTTATTATTATTATGTAAAAATTCCCTACTTTCGTTTTTTTTTTTTTATTTTGTTTTTCTGGTTGGCGCATTGGGCCTAATGAGCCCTTTAGCCGCGCAGTATGGTCTAGCTCCAAGGATGATGGTAGCTCAGAGTCAGCAGGCCCCGAGGACCTATATTATTTCTTTCCCTGAGGCATACCGTCCTTGAACCAAACCTCCAGGCCGTTACTAACATCGTGGAACCCCACACCACGATTCTCGATACATGGGGATGGTTTATCACTACTACGCCCGGTCGGTTTGAGTTGCCACCAGTAGGCTGACGGGCCTCACATACCCAGGGCGTGGTAGGCTAGGACTGCGTGGGGTTCATTGCCGGGTGGTCATCCGAACGGAACGGTCACCCGGTCACCCATCCAAGTACTAAGCACGCTCGAGAAATAATTTTGTACACTTTTCCTGTTTTTAACAGAAAGATCGAGATTGTAAGGCGGTCATTACGCCCTTCCATTAATTGCGCTAAGACATTATTGCAAATTGACTCATATAATTTTTAATATGTACTGTTAATTAATATATTATAATAGTATTTTAATTTTGAATGAATTATTATATTTTTTAAATATGAAAATCTCTTTCAACAGCTTTATCATGGTAGAGATTTTCCTATTTGAAAAAAATTTTCAGTTTAGATTTTCCTATATTTATTCATTCAAAATTAAAATACTATTATAATATATTAATTGATTCCGTGGTAAATTAATGAATTGAAACCAATCTGTTGGACGTTCGGAAGAAAGTCATAAATGCAGGTTATCTAACCTGGAGCTTAATGAGGACTGATATCATTTCTTAGCTATATGTCCTATTTTGATGGAATTCAGGATTAAATAGGATTCTTAATGGGAAAAAATTTGCTTGCTATTGAAGATTTGAAATACATACAAATTTTAAATAACGAATTTAATACTGAGTAAAAAGGAAAAAATATACATTATTTAGGACTATTTCCTTGAAGGATAAATTATCATTTATTTAATGTTCTGTTGATTCTGTATATTAATACTCATAAGTTTGTTCTCTATGTATAATTCTAAATTTTACTTGAATGTGATATGTTTTGGAACCAATAAGAATATTATAAAAATACGGCCAAACCGGCAGACGGACATAGTCCCTGCCTATTTGTTTAAGTATATAACGAATTTGTAAGTATCTTTATTTTGTAAAATAAACAGTTTATTATTATTATATTAATTAACAGTAAATATTACAAAAGTAGAAGAGTGCAATTTTCAATATAATCATAGCGTGATGGAAGGGTGTAATGACCGCGTTGTTGATCGCCAAAACCTAACAATCTCGTTCTCACTGTTTTACACGTTAACTGCAAAGCATCCACAATATATATTTCACCATCAATATGCAAATTGCCTAGTTAAACGATGAATCTCTTTGTATTGTTTATATAAATAAAAAAATTTCCCTGAATGTATTAAAAAAGATAGGGTTGGGGGATTTACTGTGAGAATTGTAACAAGGGTATATTACTACTACTCTCGTTTTATTTGTCTCGCTAGATTACGAGGAAATTATGCTCACCTGTTTCTGCTTTATGTATGATTCGCTCTCTTCTTGAAGATCTATGAAAGCACCTGTAGTCGCATTAATATTCATACTCCATTTAGTACAGTCGAGGGAGAAGAGTGCTGTGGGGAAACCTCTTCAGAATTGTAGGATAGTAGAGCACAGTCATCATCCAACATTTCCAAACGTCGATTTAGGTTATTATGAAAGATGGAGCATTTATAAAAGAGATAGTACTTAATTTGTGGAATAAGGGAATCGTTACACGTCCAACTCAAAAACTTATTTTTAAAAAAACAATGACCTAATTTTAGTCCTCTATTATCGCTATGCAAGACCGCTTACACACCACAATAGTGATCCAGTGCCACGATCGTACTTAATAATGATTCTATATTAGTTAATATATGTTTTATACATATTAATAAAAAAATCTGAAATATCTCTTCTATATATATGCACTCGCGGCCAAAAAAACCGGCGCACCTAGATTTTTGCACTTATCTTTTTGTTGGACTGAGATAAACTTCCCAATTTTTTTCTGAGCAAAGTGTATACTACATGCTTCTAAGACGCACAAGGAAAATGAAGAAAAAACGACATATAAAAAAGAAATAAAATTTATTATAAAATAAACGAAATATCTCTAAAAATAAAAATTGACTTTATACATTTTTAACTTTGATTAAACAAAAAAAAAAGCGTCCTCAGTACCGGGTATTCCCTCCTCTGGTTCTGATGACTGCTTCAACCCTCCTCGGCATACTTTGGATGAGGATAGCTACCCGTTCCTGGGGTACAGCCTCCCACTCTTCCACTAGCGCTGTCCTGAGGTCCTGTACAGTAATGGGAGGGTTTGGCAGCCGTCGGACACACCTCCTATAGCTGTTAGGTTCAGATCAGGGCTTCGAGCTAGCCATGGAAGAGTACGAATGCCGACCTTATCCAGATACTCTTGCACATGTGCTGTGTATGGCCGGGCATTATCTTGCATAAGGCGAAAATTATTGCCAAAGAAAGACTTAAAATGCATCACATGTTCTTCTAGAATCTCCGTGATATACGAGGTTTCATTGAGGGAGGGTCTTTTGAACACGTGGAGGTCTGTCCTCGCTTGTGATCTGATGTCTCTCCACACCATATCAGACCTACCTTCGAAATTCACCGTTTCAGCGATGTTGCACTGGCTATACCTCTCCCCCCTTCTTCTCCATGCTCTTACTCTGCCATCCTGAGTATACAGATTAAACCTTGACTCGTCATTGTACATAACGGAGGCCCAATCAGGTTCAGTCCAGTTAGCATGTTCTCGGCAAAATTGAAGACGTGCATTTCGGTGAGCTGCCGTCAACTGAGGACCTGTTACTCGGGCCCTGGAGTGCAAGTTCACTTCGGCGAGCCTTCTACTTATTGTTCTTAAACTCACATTCACCTGTCGAGCAATTCTCAGCCGACAAGCGGTTTCTACTGCAGTCTGTGTGCGGTTTCTTAACGTTTGCATCATGATGGAACGGTCATCTCCTGGCTCAGTCGTTCAGGGGCTCCCTGATCCTGGCTTCCTCGTATAGAGTCCCGTCTCCTGCTACCTCTGAACCACCCTTTGAACCGTTATTTCTGGTTGGCCTAACGTCCTGGCCACCTAACGTTGATTCCTACCTTTTTCTACTAACGCAATTATTCTCGCAACTGTCATAGCTTCTAAAACCATTTTATTAAAAGAAAAAGATTAAGTAACAACCACAAACACAAAAAAACGAAAGAAAATTAAAAAGAAAAGCACTTTAAGCAGGAAAACGTATAGCATTGAAGTCGCATATACGTACTGATGCAGTATTGTTTCGAATTCTAATCTGTTGATTGTTTACTATGGAGGATTATTGACATAATATTGAAGGGACATGTGCTTATTTTAGATAAGAAATAAAAAATCGATGCTAGGACGCGTTATACCTACGTTAAGATACATTTATTATATAGAATGCAAGGCCTCAAAGTCTCGTATAGTTTTTCGTAGTTTATACGAGATTTTGAGGCCTTGCATTCTATATCTATAATTATATAGTCTCTTCCTAAAAGCTTGATACATTTATTACTAAAAATGAAGGTGCGCCGGTTATTTTGGCCGCGAGTGTATGAACATGCACTCTTAGATAGGTTTTAATACATTGAAGATTGCTAAGGACGTTACATTATTTAAAAAAAAAATATGATTGTAAAAGGAAGATATATTTTACAAGGTCTAACTGGCCTAATCTTGTTGTAATAAACAATAGGTTTTAAATTTTTTTTTGTTAAACATTTTCATCTTTAACTGTCCACGTTGGTCATATAAGCTGTTAATTCCTTTGTTGCAATCAACCTAGTCTAAAAAAACATTGGAAACTCAATACCACCCAGAACCATTTCAAGCCATTGCCTACCATCTTTGACCATCCACAGCCGGACCACCCAGAACCATTCATGATCATATACGACCATAAAACATTAAACCAACACAAACTAGACTACTCAGAACCATTTCTGACAATCCTGAACCATCTTCAACCAGAAAACATATAACCATTCCAAACGATACTGTTCAGAATCATCCCTAACCAGACAAGTCAGAACCGTTTCTGACTATTCCTAGCCATCTTCAACCAGACAACATAGAACCATTTTTGTCTATCCACAGCCAGATCACATAGAACCATTTCTGATTATTCCCAAAGTAGGCGTATTTCGCGTTTATGCTTTCGAGTTCGCTTTAGCGTTCAATTTTGCTTTCGCTTTTGCTATCGCTTTAAAAAAATATTTGACTGAAATATTTTACTTCTGTTATAGTACGTAACACATCCGATATTACAATTGTAACACTATACAATAGTCTCTGTGATATATTAAGGGAAATAATAATAAGGGAAATGCCAAATATGTATCTCGTTTTATAAATCTTATTATTTTTAATATTATAGTTTATACATGTATCTATATGTTATAGTCAGCATTAATATGTATATTCAACTTACTTTCTACTTTCTATGAAGTAATCTTTTCTTTCATCTGTTTGTTTTCTTCCATTGTAGCCCTGAGGATGTCTATAAAATAGACGAAATGTTGGCAAGTAAAAAATAAACTTTGTTTAATTTTCAAGACCTCAACCCTCACAAAGTTATTTCATATAATCTCACTTGGTCTCGAACATTTCACTATATGAATATATATATATATATTTTTTTTTTTTTTTTTTTTTTTCTCTTGCATAGTACGCCCTATGCAAGAGGAGTTTATTGAATAATTGTGCGTACTCCATGTAAAACTACATATTATACGCATACAATGTACAGTTCAAATTTTCTCTGAACAATGTAAAATTTAATAGCAGTAAATTAAATGTTTACCATGAAAAGATACATAAATAAAAATAAAAATAGGAACAAAATAAAGTACAAAAAGAAGAACAAAATTACCTAACTAAATAATAACAGCTTAATAAATTAATAATAATTAACATATCCTAATACAAATATATCCTAAATAATTCTTAAAGTGGAATACATAGAAATAAATAAAATTATATTGTAAAATAAAAGTGTAAATAATATATAAAAACATAAAATAAAGTAATTTATAGATATTTAGTTTAATAATTAATATATAATAATAAAATATAGTTAATTAAAGTGTGTAATATTTACAGTGAACGTTATAATTACAATAATAAATTATATTTACAAGCAAGATGCAATGAGTAAAAGTTGGACATAATGGGTGTTAATCCACTATTCGGTTTTATTGGTTTGGGTTATATTGTACGTGGTTCGTTTGTAAGTCGGTTCTGAATATGAGGGTCATTAGTTCCTTTTTGTATTTTTTGAGTATTTTGTCCTCTGGCACAGGCCACGTCTGTTCTTTTAGCAGGCAGCTTTTGATCAACTGATGTCTTGCTTGTTCGTATATAGTGCAGTCGTAGAGTATATGATTAAATGTTTGTGGGGTTTGTCCATCGCAGTTGCATGAGTCTGAGTTTGTCAGGTGGAATCTTTTAAAGTAGTGTTTAGATGGTCCGTGTTCAGTAATAAATTGCGTGAGTTTGTAGTGAAGGCTTTTTGTTTTGTTGTAATTTTGAAGCGTGATGTGGGGAACAAATTTGTGTAGGGGTCGCCCTTTTGTCGAGTGTTGCCAGTGTCTGTCCCAGTCTGAAATTAAGTCTGATTTGATCCTTTTCTTAACAAAAGTGAAAGGCACTAGGTTGTAGTCGATTGGTAAGTCCTGGTCATTCGAAGCAGTCTTTGCCAAGGAGTCTGCTCTCTCGTTGCCGCTGACCCCGCTGTGACCTTTCACCCATTGCAATGTTATTTTAATGTCTCTTTCGTTAATTTTGATGAGGTTTTGTCTAATTCGTTCGGTCAGTACATCGTGGATTTTTGGGTTTTTCAATGAGTCGAGTAATATTTTACTGTCTGTGTATAAGTTAAACGTCATGTCGGAGTGGTCTATTTGTCTTAGTATCCAGTCTGTAGCCTTGATCACAGCTAATTTTTCTGCCTGATTATTGGAGCACAGTGGCCCTAGTCTGAATTGCTCCTCATAGTAGGTGTGGTTATGCTTGCAGGTGAATGCGCATCCAGTATTTTCTTCGTTTTTGCTTCCGTCTGTATAAATATTAGTTGTGAGGAAATTGTTATTTTCTACACTTCCAATGTACTCTGTTAGTGTGGCTTGTGATGAAGGGTGTAGCCATTGTTCTATGGGTTGTTCTTGTTCGATTCTGTCATATTCTATGTCTTTGTATCCAGCTGTGTGTTTTTTAATTCTGTATATATATATATATAAATATATATAAATATATATATAAAACAGAGTTGGGCAAATTGTAATCAGAATAATGATTCATGAATATGAATAATTGGTAATCATAAAACAAATGAAAAATGAATAACCATTATTCATAATCAGTACGGAATATTTTTAATGATTATTGAGTGTTTATGGTATTCATTTGAAATGAATAATAAATAACTAAATACCAGTTATTCACTATTCACTTCAAATGAATACCATAAACACTCAATAATCATTAAAAATACTCCGTAATGATTATGAATAACGGTTATTCATATTTCATTTGTTTTATGATTACCAATTATTCATATTCATGAATCATTATTCTGATTACAATTTGCCCAACTCTGTTATATATATACTAAATACCCAATTTCAGGTTCGTATGGTTCACAGATTTTAACTTGTCTCTAGTATATATTTCATATGAAAGTAAAAAAACATAGGTATGGAATGTGAAAGTAGTCAAGAGGTCGGTATGTAGTAAAATAAAATCGCCGAAACACCCTTGGATTGGAGAGAAACAGGCAATAATCCTTGTTAAATAAATAATCTCAAACTGACATTCAATCGGGGGCTGTGCCGATATTTCATTAGCATTAGATAATAACCACAATTGAACAGAACGCTCCCCCCCCCCTTAGTAAATTTCCAACAGTAATTAAAGCCGGTATCGCAAACAGCAAAGCCCGCCAGAATAACCAGCTGATTATTTCGCGGGAAATGGGACCGATTGCAAAGCCACCTGTATAGAGCCAATACAATCTACTTGTCCTATTTACTAAGCCGCAGATAATATGCGAATCAATTTAATAGCCGTCTCCATTAATGGATATAATGGGTTTCATGTATTCCGGAAATATAGGACTACAATAATTGATAGATAATGGATTTTTCTGAAAGTATAAAAAATATTAGATAATTTTTTTACTTTCACTTACCTATATAAGATATATTAAGGGAAATTATTGCGATTGTGAAAAATTTCGACTTCAGGTTTTCAACGGAAATATACGTTTTGGGGGTAATAACTATAACTAACTACAACTATAAACCGTAGGAGAGAGCGGGGTTGGTTGGCCTTTGGCTTATAATATCCGTCACACCTGTTTTGAAGGCGGCACAATCGTACCATGTGACCTGCTCGGCCTCGGGAGTCATGCTAGCAGTATAGAGAAGAGTGTGCTTCTTTAAATGATTTTACTTAACATTTAAGTAATTTTTTTATATTTTCAGAAAGTTTGGTTTAAAGGCATGGTAAAACATTTGACTCCGATTCTGTTCACATAGCCCCAAACACCATTGAAAAACCTAACCTTTCGACTAACCAGTTTCTTGTTTGATTGTTCTCCCCTGTCCTGGCAGCCATCTTTCATATGATCTCTCCTGTGGTGTTAGTTGGCTCTCTTCAACTGGGGTTAGTTGGCGCAGTAGCAATTCACAAAAGCAAGGTAAACATAAACAAACGAAATTGTCTTTAGTTCCAGCAAGGAGGATGAGAGCAATTTTTCTCATGCAGAAAGTGAGGACAGTCTAAACTTCTATCTTCTTCTATTGTCATCCTATTTCCCTTAAAAGCTGTTAAAAACCGATTCAAAATTATTATTCCATTATAGTGCAGCTTTTAATAACAATAATATGTGTCAGGCAGTACTTCAATGAGGTGGCTAAACAACCCCACCTTCTAGGCCAACCAGCCCCACCTTGGGGGTTAATTGGCCTACTCTGGATAGACGAATTCTTCAATTTTCTATGATCTTAGTATTGTATAATGGTGAAAAAAATACTTGAAGTACTCTAATACTTGGAGTTTACAGTGGCATCAGCCCTGTCGGGATTATATTAACAGGAAAGACTCAACAATCAAAAAAGTGAAAACTGTTGCCAACCAACCCCGCTCTCCCCTATGAAGTTGGGTATTTGATGTAGGTATATGCCTACATATGTGACAGCGTAAATTTCATCAAAATTGTTCAAACGGAGGGGGTACGTCATTTCATAACTTTTTTTCTAATATTTACGTTTTTTTTCGATTTTCTCAAAACAGCTTTAACGATTTTGATCAAATTCGGCATGTTTAATGAAAATCAAGTCTTCTTTAATATCAGGTAAGCTTTATCATTATCAAAATGTTCCTAGAGGGAATAAATGGGGAAGAGCCCTTTTTTGTTTCCTTATAAAGTACCTTTGTTTTTGTTTATATGGAGAAATTAAAGTTTATAGGCGTTTAAAAGCAGGCATGCGTGTGCTTAACGTGTTTTATGAGTTGACGGAATATTTTTGTCTTTTTCTTCTGTACATGTTTACTTGATATTTTTAATTTTTCATATTTAGCATATTTAGATGTTTTATTTTTTTATAATTGAATGATGACAGACTATTGTTTATAATTAAAAGCGTTCTCTTCATTTAACGGAAATTATTTGTTTAATGGTAACTAAATGAAGTTTTGAACAACTTCATAAAGAATTATAAAATCAGACGACTTGAAGTATTATGCTTGCCTTGACGAATATCGCAAGTAAAAACGTTAATTCAATATTAAAAAAAAAAAAAAATGAGTGTACTTTAAAGAGCAAATACAAACAAAAATAAGTAAATGAATGTGAAGAAATGTGTGACTTCGAGAAACGGCATTAAACAACATAAGTCAATTTCTAATCAAAGTAAGTTAGTAAGTGAAAGTTATGTGTTGCGCGCGTCGCACCAGATTTTTTTTCATTGAGAAGTTGAGCATCCCTCATTATTCACAATAATAAGAAAAGGCTAAATATAAAATATGAAAGAGTTTGATAAACAAATACAAAAGAAATAAAATAAATTAAGTTGGTAAGTGAAAGTTGTGTGCTGCGCGCAAGCACCAGCTTTTTTACTTTCACTTACCTATATTTATTTATTTATTTATTTATTTCGCCCTTCCTTGCCTTTCGGCAACACGGGTGTTGGCAACATTTCAAATGTTGCTATTGGGAATCGTTGGAGGTATACTTCAGTTGATGTTGTTTTGTTTTTTCTGTTCCTTCTTCCTCTTCTTCCTACTTCAGTTTTTCAGCTCCCCAAATCACCTTCTTCCTGGCCTTCTTCTTCATCTCCTTCTTCAGGCGGTCTTCCAGGCAAAGGTCCCTGCCTTGTCAAATTGAAATGGGCAAAGCCAATTGCAGTTTTCCACACGTACACAAAGGACTTGTAGTACGGGTAGTTTGCCTCAGTTACCAGCCGAGGGAAATCGTTTTCAGCCACTACGTAGAGTCCAGTTTCCCTCAACAGTTTGGCCCTAAGTGCCTCAAAGAGTGTGCAGTCCACAATGATGTGCTCAGCCGTCTCCGGAACCCTGCACCTAGGGCTCCCCTATGCCCATGTCTATGTCCTTTCCAAGACAGTTTGGCGCGGAAACCCCCATGCCCCGTGAGAAATTGCGAAACCCAATAATCCGGAATAACCCAAGTCGCCAATAACCGTGATCGGACGGTGGGGAAATATTTCCTCAACGCAGCTCCTTTCGTTGTAGTCACCCACCTCCGGTTCCATTCATCAATTGTGACTTCTCGCATTGTTCTTTTCCATTTTCTTGGGTTTTCAGCAATTCTCGTGCGGATATTTTCCGGTAGAGCTGCTGAGCCTTCCCTTTTAAGGACATCCTTTAAGGAATCTTCACGCAGGAGAAGGTCGAGAGGTACCCCTCCTGCTAGGACCTGCACCGCCTCATGAGAAACACTTCGGTATGATTTTGTGACTCGTAGCAGAGCAGTACGCTGAAGCGACGCCAACCTGCGTATCTGCCGCTGTGAGGGATTCTTGAACCATCCGGGGGACGCGTATCTCAGAATACCCAGTATTAATCCGTTGTAAATGGTCATCGTCGCAGGGAATCTGAGACCCCAGAAGGCGCCCCCTAGACGACTCAGCCCGTTTAAGACTAGGGCCACCCTATTCTTGAGGTAGTCCAAGTGAGGGGTTATGTTAAATCCCCTACCGAATCTCACACCAAGGTAGTTGACTACCTCATTTGGACGTATTCTTGAACCCTCAATCACGAGAGTTATAGGGTGTGCCCTGTCAGTTTTCCCTCTTAGAAGAATGGCCTGAGTTTTCTCAACTGCCATTTTCAACTTCTTCGCCTCACACCATCTTCCTATCAGGTTGGCGCATCGTTCTGCTTCAGCTTTTAAACCGGCTCTGCTGTTGGATGCCACTACAGCCGCCAGGTCATCGACGTAGGCCGTTGCAAGGAACCGCTCTTCCTCAAGCACCCCTAGCAACTCGTCAAATACCAGCTTCCATAGAGCTGGCCCAAGAACCGATCCTTGAGGGCATCCCCTCTCTATGGGAGCTTCTACCTCAAAGGAGCTACCTCGAATCCTCACGAACCTGTCCTGGAGGTAGCTTTTGACAAGGGCATATAAGTTGCTAGGGGCATCATACTTCTGCAGCTGCTGGAGTATCAGAGGCCACCAGACGCTGTCAAAAGCGGAGGATATATGGAAAAGCAGTAACATGACATACCGCTCCGCCCTCTGTTCAACGTCTGAGCGAACTCGAAGCAGCGCATCAGCGGTTCCTTTACCTTTTGTTGATCCGTATTGCCGTGGATGGCTTGCTGTTCTTAGAACCGGCTGTAAACTGGCTAAAATAAGATGCTCCAGAACTTTGCTTATCACAGGGAGGAGACATATAGGTCGATATGACTTAGGAAGCTGCTTATCCCTTCCCCCTCCCTTGTAGAGGAGCTCAGATCGGCGATTTTCCATTTCTTCGGAAAGTATCCCCTGTCCAGGCAATCATTGAAAATCGTTAATAGTCGATCTTCTATTAAGGGGATACTATTCTTCAAAATCGCCGCGTCAATAGCATCCAGTCCTGGAGCGCGACCAACTTTCTGCCTATCCACGGCAATACGAAGGTCGAATATGTCCCATGGCGGGCAAAAGTCCGTGCCTGGAGGGTATACCGTCGTGCGCCGTACAAAGGCCTCCTCTTCATTGTCCTGGGATGAATCATCGCTGGGATATGTCGCTTGTATAAATAGGGCAGCCGATTCCTCAAGAGTAGTAGCTTCAGCACCAGCATGTTTGATGGCTGCTAGCGGCTGCGGAGGAACTAATTTACCCAACGCGACCTTGTATGGGATACCCCAAGGGTTTTTGATGGACTCATCGACGATAAACTCGTCCCAGGATCTTCGCTTCCGTGAACGCACCTCGTTGCGGTACACCTTAGCCTTGGACTTATACTTGCTCCGAAGTGCAGTGCGCCTCTCGTCACATCTGCACTTCTGGTACGAACGCCGGGCCTTGTAGAGCTCTCTCTTCATCGTTGTTAGGGCCGGCGTCCACCATGGGACAGGTTTGACCCTCACCTTTCGGTGCTGAAGGGAATTCTCTGAGGCATCTAAGATAATATCGGTGATCCTGGTCACTCTGTAGTCCAGGTCATCAGGATAATCATAATGCCCCTCCTCCCTATCTTCATCGACAATTTTACCCTCCAGCATGCACCGAAAGGTACTCCAGTTGCTAATGCGGGTCACAAAACCCTTTTGAATGCCGTGGGAATAATCTATATCCTGTTGCAAGCTAAAAGCGAGGACTTTGTGGTCAGAACTCGTTTCAGGTCTGAGGGTCCAATCGACTATGCGCCCTGCGAGTGTTAGTGAAGCCAGCGTGACATCAATCCAACTCTCCCCCATTCCACCAGAGAACGTAGGGGAGGCAGTGATATCGTTTATTACCACCAGCTGGTTTCTGGTGATAAACTCACCGAATAAACCACCTCTCCTATCTGTTCGATTGGATCCCCAGATCGTGTTCCAGGAGTTGGTATCTGAGCAAACGATCACGTTCCTTCTATGGCATATGATCGTTTCTATGGCAGATATGTCTTCTTCGATATCATTTCCGTGAGGTAAGTATGCCGAGAGTAGCGTAAAAGCGACTGCGCCCCACTTGACATAACACGCAACTCTGTCTGCCATAGAATATTGCCTCAGATCCATCACGTCGAGGTTCGGGTTGTTAACCACGATAGCAGCTCTAGGCCTCCTCTCTCCACTGCTTAGAGCTATAACCTTCGACGTGAGGCCAAACCCCGTGACCATGTTCCCACGGCAAGTGGGTTCCTGGACCGCCATAATGTCGTAGCGATGAGAAAGAGCGCGAAGCTCTTCTGCTACAACTCGCCTTCGGCCCATGTTAAGCTGGAGGATAGTTAGTTTATTCATAGAATGTCCTTTTCGCCATTTCTTTGCACCACGTCAAGTGCACAGGGCACTCCCGGCTCCCAGACTTGTGTTTTGTTTCGCTGGGTCGAGCATTTGCCCGGACGCAATTTATACAAGTAGGGTCAGCCATTGCTTTTTTCTTTGGACAGTCCTTCATGATATGTCCATTTGCTGCACACCAAATACAAACTACGTTATCCGCCGTGCATGCAGCTTTAGTATGCTCATAGCCCTGGCACTTAGTGCAACGAGGGGCATCAAGGTAGTCCTTGAATGATAAAGAGCACCATCCTCCATTCAATGTACCCAGTTCCAACAATTTGAAACGAACTATGGGGTGTACCTCTAGCACCCACGTCTTTGTGAGACCATTCCTAGATACAGTGGAAAATAGTGGGCGAAGATCGTCATGGACCAGTGGAGTGGGGACTGACTTATCAGGTATTCGTTCCCACAAAAACCTCGATAATTCCGATGGGCCCCATGCATGAGGTATACACCCTTAACTTCCAGTTTCGGCTTTTTCTTTAAGGCCAGTCTGGCATGTAAGCCGTTATCGCGGAGCCCCTTCCACCCAATGACCTTTGTGGCGTGGGAGCTGTCTTCTATGCGGACCAAGATCGAGCCTCCCTTTGTTGCTCGCACTATGGATGCATTGACCCCAATTTCAGTAGGGGATGGCAACCCATTTATAATGTCCACTGGGCTCTTACCAGATCCACCGATTGTGAGATAGGTCGGTTTGGATGTCGGAGTCGGCTTTGTAGGCAGTGACTTTACTATGTCTGCCAGTGTCTTAACCTTTACCTTAGTAGATGAACCATCACGAGGAGACGTCTCAGATAAAGCTCCATCAGTTTTGGTATTTTCTTCTGTATGGCCGTTTCGGCGCGACTTTGCCTTCCTTCGGCTTCGTTTACTCGCCACAACGTGAAAACTTTCACTACCCTCTGGTGGTACATTGCTATAAGATGGTCCAGGAATGGGCTGCTTAGGGGCTTTGAGTTGAAACCTCCTCTCGCGGTAGCACTTCAGTTACCATGGGCAACGTATTATCTATAATTTTACCTTTTATAAAGTTTAGGACGCAGGGAGACATAAGAGTTTCCTTTACTACCTTCTGAACCAAGTCCGAGACCGGAAGCTCCTATATATGAAATATATAGTAAGTGGAAGTATTGCGATCGTGAAAATTTTCGACTTCCGGTTTTCAACGGAAATACACGTTTTGGGACCCCCTGAGTCGAAATAACCAAGTCCCGCGAAATGGTCTGTGTGTGTGTGTGTGTGTGAACAGACTAGCTCAAAAACTATAAACAAACCGTGGGAACCTGAAATTGGGTATTTAGTGTGGGTATATGCCCGCGATGTGACAGCAAAAATTTCATCAAAATTGCTCAAAGGGAGGGGGTACTTTATTTAATAACTTTTTACGTTTTTTTCGATTTTCTCAAAAACGGCTCTAACGATTTTGATTAAACTGAGTATTTGATCGATTTATATGCCCGAAATATGACTGTAAAAATTTCATCAAAATTGATTAACCGGAGGGGGGACTTTACTTAATAAATTTTGTATCATTTTCACGTGTTTTTTTATTTACTCAAAAACGGTTTTAACGATTTTGATCAAACTTGGTATTTAATGTATTTATATACCCGAGATGTGACTGTAAAAATTTCATCAAAATTGATCTACGGGAGGGGGGAATTTACTTAATAAATTTTGTACCATTTTCACATGTTTTTTTTATTTACTCAAAAACGGTTTTAACGATTTTGATCAAACTTGGTATTTGATGTATTTATATGCCCGAGATATGACTGTAAAAATTTCATCAAAATTGATCTACGGGAGGGGGGACTTTACTTAATAAATTTTGTATCATTTTCACGGGTTTTTTTATTTACTCAAAAACGGCTTTAACGATTAACAAAAATAAGATATGAATGTAGAAAAATGTGTGACTTTGGGAAATGATAATTAGCAAAACACGTCAATTTCTAATCTAAGTAAGTTGGTAAGTGAAAGTTGTGTGTTGCGCGCACGCACCAGATTTTTTTCTTTCTGTTACGGCAGCTTGGAAATTCTGTGTTTAGAATTTCTTCAAACTAAAATATTATATTTATTAAAACAAAATTTACGTCGATTAATGGGGACAAATAATTTCCTTTCATTGAGAAAAAAATAAAATAAAATACTTGTGTTAAATTAAAATAAAAAGGAAAAATGCTGAATTTATTAGAGAAAAAAATGTATATAAATCTTATTACAACAAGAAAAATTGGAAAACTAAAGTAATTCCTTTTAGAAATTTTAATGAGAATATCTACAAAAAATATATATTTTAATGTCCTCTAGCCTCATATAAATAATAACAAATCGTCTTTTCTTTTTCCTTTAAATATCACTATAACTAACACTAACCTTTGTTGAATAAATCTTTCTAAATCTCCTGATGAATTTTCTGTGCTCCTGAAGCGACTTACTAAGGCAGCTACTACCTGTTTCTACTGAGGATCTTTGAAGCTGTACAAAAATACACACAATGAGCCAGATTTCATCAAAATCGGTTGATTAGATATCTGATTTTACCTCCTACAAACATCGGGACACGAGTTATGTATGTGTATATATATATATATATATATATATATATATATAAAGACTTAAAAGATATAGGTAAGTGAACGTTGTGTTAAGTGCATCGCACCAGATTTTTTATATTTTATTTATTGCCTTCAATAATATACCGTCCAATTCAACCTTCAATATCACTTTATGTGTATTAAATAAAGAACTAATTCGGGTCCATCAAAGGAGAAGCAATCAAGATCAAGTAAGATCCAGTTGTTGATACCGGAGAGCTTATCTACATACTACAATACTGTCTTTGTTTGAACACTGTAATAATAATATTTCATTTTTTGTTAAGTCATTAAGTATATTGATAAGCGTGAAAAAATAAAGGACAAACAAAACGCCATTTATAAACTAAACATAATACAGGCATTTGTTTCAGGATAACGCAGTTCGTTGTAACTTTTGGAAAGCTATAGAGGGATTTAATCTGTTCACTACACAGCTCTCCAGAAAAAAAAAATTGTTCCTATAATCTGGTAGCTGATTTTAACTATGTTCGGGCGCTGATTCCAATAATGCAATCAGATTTTTTATATCAGCTCTACTTTTTTAGCTTCAGCATACCTTAACAGCAGTTTTATTTAAATTTAAATACCTATGATATTTAAGAAAACACAATCCGAAATAGATGTGTGAATGAATTATTTTAGCACTCTTTCCTCTTTATTTTAGAATATTAAACTATTGGCTAGCTTTATATAATTGTTTGAAAGAATTAAAAAATAAAAACATCTAGTAATAACTACTAACTAATAGGATACTCACATGATGGCAGATTACTGCTGGAACCTAAAATGAGACTGTTTGAAGAAACATTCAAGAAAGTCACCCAGAAGAAGGTTCCGAAGTGTGAAATAGAGTCTCTTTGAAATGGTTTAGTTACAAAGTGATTATATAAATAATGTGTGTGTTTACAGATTTAAAATGTTTTAAGTAATGCATTTTAATATATTTTTTTTTTCTACCTCCTATTAACCTGCATGTGTATTCGATTAATTGTGTTTTAAGAGGTAAGTCACGCCATTTATAGATCTTCACAACTAGAGCTGATATAGGAAAACTAATGGCAAATTTGGATTCAGCTCACCAAACAGTTAAAATCAGCTGTAAGATTCAAGGTACCAATTTTTTTTTTTTTTTTTTCGTAGAGCTAAGTAATTCAAAATTAATCATCAATATATATTATAAAGCAAAGTGTACAATGTGCGTGCCGATAAGGCTCAGAAACGACTCCAAGTACGATTAAGAGATTTATGTCAGCGTGTAACTGTATGTCCCCTAACGGAGAAGAAGGTTTCCGTTTTTCTCTTAAAGGTGTGAAATTGAAGAGAAAAGGACTGGAATTTTAAGCCTCTCGCAACATGTAATTAGCCTACTTGAGAATGACATACGAGTTTATGAATGAAAAATTTAGTTCGAACTGCAGACCACCAGGAAGCGCTAGGGTGTGTTTCACTCAATGTTTATTGTTCATTCATTCCGTTATATTTGTAAAGGTTATATATTTTGTCAGCTGTTCTTTTTAAATTACTAAAAAATCAAGCGAAAATAATTAGTTTCACCTTTTCTTTTAAAATAAATTAATGATTTTACATATCTGCAATCAATGAGAAAACCAACTGGATACTTTACAAAATTAATTTTCTCATAAGAAGGTTAATTGATTAATACATTACATTTAATCAATATCTAACAAATACTTAAGTAAATTTAATGCAATATGAGTGAGCGAATAAAAACAGACATAAAACAAAAAAGAAGAGCTGAATAGACTGATTATAAACCGAAAATAACAAGTTTGAAGTGTTCTTATTGCATGTCGTTATAAAAAATGGTTTTATTACTATGTATGATGAGCATTCCTGTTGACAAAATGATGAATTGACTCCAAATATACATGTTTTCAATAAGATTTTATCACCGCTCATAGTTCAGGATAAAAAGAAATATGATGAAAAAATTGTGCCCTCATGATATTTTGGTTTTCACTTAGTAAAAGTAGTAAGATTGGAGAAGTGCAGAGTTCGGCCAAAATAGGGTGGAGGGGGGGGTATATATTAAGGGAGGTTGAACTGGAAGAAGGGTCTTACAAAAAAATTTTCTATGAATCTTCGGTATTTTCTAAACTTCTGGATCTAATGGGACCATCACAGTTGTCGGTGCTTAAGTTCTACTCGAAATATAGTTTTTTTAACTAATAATCTAATAACTTATTATCTGCTGACTGCTTGGAATGGGCTTATAGGATTCATAATCACAGAAACCATCAAAAACGATGCATGACTCGACAAAGTTGCAGCAAAATTAATTGTTCATTCACCATTTTCAACACCCTACAAAGTATATAGGGTTCCTTATTTGGGCGGACTCTGCAGATGGCAAGTGCTATGAGTGTGTGTAGTCAACTGAACAGCATTAGAAGTCACAAGTAAAAAATTAGACCCTAATTCCAATGGGTATCAGTAAAGGTCTATTGACAAGTATAGAAAGAGGAAACAAATTTTCAATCATCATTCATGACCAGTAAGACTCAGAATTGTGATTTTTTTGTAATCATGATTAATGAATTTATATTATTCATGATTAATGAATGATCTGTAATCATGAGTAGTGAATTCCCATTAGTCATGATTAATGAGTAATTAGTAATCATAAATAATGAATTCTTCTTAATCATGATTACTGACTAACATTTAATAATGAATAATGGTCATTCATGATTGTTGAATACATTATATTCATGAATACTCCACGACTAGTGATTAATACAATGCTTGATTAATGATTCCGCGCTAAAGAATGATTGTGAATGATGATTACAACCATTATTCACATTTTTGATTATTAGTCATAATCATGATTATATTTTTATTCAAATATGCCCAACTCTGGTATGTCTATACATCGCAACTCTCTTGGGAGTCAAAATCATATTTAACTTTCCACAAATTTCAAACACGTTCCATGAACCACGATTTACATAAACTGGTAATTCATCTTGACGCTCGACGTAGAGACCTGTATCCCTCAGCAAATTGACCCTCACTGGCTGACAGGCTAGTATAAAATGTTCTTTGGTGTCTGATACCAATGTCCAGCTTCGCCTGGAAGCTACCATGCTCCTTTAAGATACGGTGGTCACAGAACTTGAAGACTAGCCTGTTCCACCTCTGTCTATCTTGGGCGATGGCTTCTGATTCACCATTCGATGTTCGGTGGCTTCTTTCTTGGTTAAGTTGCTGTTGGTCCTGATTTCAGGTGACAGATTTTTTTAAGGTGCTTTTACACAGTGCGAATCTCACACTCGAACAGGTAATACCTCGAACCTTGCCTTATCGGCTTAATATTTGCCTTAACGGCCTTATACAGCTATTTACACTGAAACGTGAAGCCGAGCGAACAATGATGTCTAACCGCACGTATGCACCTTAATACAATTGTTTTCATAAAAAAGACGGCTGGCTTGGAACTAGCGGCTGTCTGCTTTTGCTCTAACTAATCAATATATATTATAAAGCAAAGTGTACAATGTACGTGCCGATAAGGCTCAAAAACCACTCAACGTATGTTTAATAAAGTTATGTCAGCGTGTTGCTATACAACCCCTAACGGAGAAGAAGGTTTCCGTTTTTCTCTTAAGGGTGTAAAATTGAAGAGAAAAGTACTGGAATTTTAAGCCTCTCGCACCATGTAATTAGCCTACATGAGAATGACGTACGAGTTTATGAATGAAAAATTTAGTTCGAGCTCCAGGCCACCAGGAAGCGCTATGGTGCGTTTCACTCAATGTTTATTGTTCATTCATTCCGTTCGATTTGTAAAGGTTATGTATTTGTTCAGCTGTTCTTTTTAAATTACTAAAACATCAAGCGAATATAATTAATTTCACCTTTGCGTTCAAAATAAAAAAATGATTTTACATCTATGCAATCAATTAGAAAACCGCCTGGATACCTTACAAAATTAATTTTCTCATATGAAGGTTAATTGATTAACGCATTACATTTAATCAATATATAACATATACTTAAGTAAATTTAATGCAATATGAGTGAACATGTTTTAGTTGTACAGTGAGAGAATAAAAACAGACATAAAAAAAGAAAGAGATAAATTGACTAAATATAAATTGAAAATAAAAAGTTTTAAGTGTTCTTAATGTATATAATTATGAAAAAGAAGTTGATTATATTACTATGTATGATGAGGATTCCCGTTGACAAAATGACTAACTCCAATTGCACCATTTTTTTCGATAAGATTTTATCACCCCTCATAGTTCAGGATAAAAAGAAATATGGTGAAAAAATTGTGACTTCATGAAATTTTGGTTTTCACTTTGTGATAGCAGTAAGGTTCGACATCTGCAGTCCGCCCAAATTACGGGGAGATAACTTAAGGGACGTTTAAATGGAAGAAAGGTATTTAAAAAAAAGTTTCTATGAATCTTCGATAGTTTCTATACTTCTGGATATAATAGGACTATCACTGTAATCGGTGGTTAGGTTGTAATGGAAATATAATCTTTCAACTATTATCTAATAACTTATTATCTGCTGACTGCTTGGAATGGGCTTATAGGATTAAAAATCACAGAAACCATAAAAACCGATGCATAACTCGACTAAGTTGCAGCAAAATTGATTGTTCATTCACTATTTTCATATATACTAAATTATATATATAGAGTTCCTTATTTGGGCGGACTCTGCAGATCTTGAATTTTAATATTGATACCAAGTTAAAACCGAAGTTTCGAGAAATTGCTAATTTTGTTCAATATTTCCATTAATTTTAAAGTTTTTCTGTTATTAAAACTAACACACAACTACCGGAGCGAAGCCGGGCACCTTAGCTAGTTATGGATAAATGCAACGCCAGGAAAATGCTAATAGAAGGTCTGGAAGTTATTCTAACTAACACAAAAGCGACACCAGCGCTATCCCCGAACACACAGGCGAACAGATAAATTACCAGTTCGAGTTCATCTCTTATTTAGATTAGCCGAACAGTTTTCAAGACAGACTGTTCGAGGGTGAAGTTCGTATAGTGTAAAGGCACCTTTAGATCTGAGGACTCGAGGTACTTTGAAGAACGCGCGATTTACACTGACTATTCGTTGTTCGACCACAGTTTCGCGACTCGAATGTGGGAATCGTTAAACACAGTATGTTCCATTCTTGTAACCTATCCTCCTTTAGTATCCTATTCCATTTGGTAATTTATAATTATAGAAGTACTAGCATTCCCCGTCGCGGCTTTGCCCACGAGCCCTTAAAATCTATTCTTTGATCATTATCTTGGTATTGCTTTAATATAATATGTTGTATATTGACAACATATGTTATATATTAACAACATAACAGGGATCGGAGCTTCCGGTAGGTGGAATGTTGAAGGGGGAAGCGGCCGGCTCGGTAGAAGAGAGGGAGACGCGCAATGGAGAGAGTTCACTAAAACTGCCGAAACAAAACATTGCTTACTCGTCGTGAACGCTTCATTTTTCGGCTTTAAAACATGGTTTCCAACGCCCCGTAGACTACTCGTATCAAGATCTTTAAAATGAGCCCAAATTAGATATTTTTTCTCGAAATGCAAAAATATGTGTCCGGTAGAATTACTTCAACTTTTCAACTTTCAAGAACTTCAAGTTTCTATCATTAGTAGTTTTTGCTCTGCGTTGATTCTGTCAGTCAAGACAAAGCCTCTTATACATATAGAGATTATAAGATGCATGCGCAGAACTGAAGTTCCCCCTAACTCTATGGCATCTTAATCCTCTGCTCCCACTTCCTCAGAGCCATGGCAATCGTAACTGAAGAAAGACTCAAAAAGGTAAGAAATGCATTTCTTATGATAACATTATTGATTTACTTAGTTATAAATAATCTCTATATATATAAGAGGCTTTGTCCTGACTGACAGAATCAACGCAGAGCAAAAACTACTAATGATAGAAAGTTGAAGTTCGGAATTTAGATTCTAAACGCGATGTAGGTAACCACTAAGAAAGGAATTTCAAAAATGTAACCCCTAAGGGGCTCAAATGGCGAAATTGTCGTTTAACTCTAACGGAAATCTATTTTTGAGATTTTAAACCATATGTTTTTTATTTGAATATCGATTGAACGTTACAATATTATTAATATAGACATTCACATAAAATATGGCTACTGATTATTTAAATATTAGTGGTAATCAAATTATGCACACTGTGATTCCCACGATTGGGGATGGTGCGTGTTTATTTCGATCTCTTCTCCATATATATATATATATGAGGCTTTGTCCTAACTGACAGAATCAATGCAGAGCAAAAACTAATAATGATAGAAACTTGAAGTTCGGAAATTAAATTTTAAAAGCGATGTAGGTAACCACTAAGAAAGGAATTTCAAAAATATAACCCCTAAGGGGCTTAAATGGCGAAATTGCCATTTAGCTCTAACCGACACCTATTTTTGCACTTCGAAAAAAATATCTAATTTGGACTCATTATAAAGATCTTGATACGACGAGTTTAACTCGAAAGCCCCTGTAGGGACAGGGCGTCGAAAACCATGTTTTAAACCCGAAAAATGAAGCGTTCACGACGAGTAAGCAATCTTTTGTTTCGGCGGTTTCAGTAACTCTCTCCATTGCGCATCACCCTCTCTTCTACCGAGCCGGCCGCTTCCCCCTCCAACATTCCTACCGGAAGCTCCGATTCTACTAAATCTCCTTAACATCAGTTAACATATTATATTAAATCAATACCAAGATAATGATCACAGAATTGATTTTAAAAGCTGGCGGGCAAAGCCGCGACGGGGAATGCTAGTTAAATATAAAATGGTTAAAATAAAAAATTGTTATAATAGGCAGGAAAAAGCTTTTCTTCTATTTTCCGTTGGACTAAAAATCTAAGCATGATCAAGGTGTTTAAAATGTTCAAAAGAAACCCTACTCTATTAGTTAATGTAAGTTTCTATTGATTGTTTGTTTCCTTTTCTTTTTCATGAAAAACAAGGTTTTACTTTTATTTGTTCAATTATAAAGGATGCTTCAAATGAAGATCTTAAAACTGAGGAAATGTCTTTTAGTGAAATTAAATGGTATGCTGAACACAATTTTGATTTTTTTGGTAAGTAATGCACTTTCTTTACTTTTGTCCTTGAACATTTTGTCGGCTTTGAAGTTAAATGCATTAAGTCAAATTTTACTAGTTCCGAGGTATTTATTTTTAACAAAGATCAAATCAAAAAGATCCTAATTCAAAGATTTCATCAAAATCATCACAATATGTTCAATAAAAAGCAAGAAAAAGTTGATAAATTATCAATATGTTTGAATCAAAAGTTAAGCTCTCCAAATGAAAAACTTTGGACTGAAAATCTTGATAATTTATAATCCTATCTTAAAAGAAAACAGGTGAGCATTACAGGGCTCTAAAAGGCAATAAGACTTTCCATGACATTAAAAAAACAAAATTTTCATCTTTTAATTACTAAAAAGTTTGATATTTGAGTTCAGTTGATTATTTATGTACGAAACACAACTCTAAACCCAAGTTTTAAAACGATTAAATCGAAACAAAGATAAATAAATGCTGTATTACTTTTTTTATATTATTTATTATAACATTAAAAAACAAAGTTGCTTTTCATAATAAAGTTATTTATATGAATCCATCACTATCTTAGTTTATATAAACAATAAATATAACCAGATAAACTATTAGAAAGCTTACAAAGAAAAAATCAGAGTTGGGCAAATTGTAATCTGAATAATGATTCATGAATATGAATAATTGGTAATCATAAAACAAATGAAAAATGAATAACCATTGTTCATAATCAGTACGGAGTATTTTTAATGATTATTGAGTGTTTACGGTATTCATTTGAAATGAATACCATAAACACTCAATAATCATTAAAAATAATTCACTAAAATAGAGAAAATAGGTACATATATCTCATACATTAACAATTAAACAAGAATAATAATTATATTCAGCTAGGGCGTTCACAGGCTTCATCGAGTTGTCCTTCAAACTGGACCATAAAAGCTAGGAAAGATCACATTGAAGAAATCAAACTATAAGGAAGCAGTTGTTATTTTTCACGAATGCCGAATGATGACCGGAAAACGTTTAACTGATCTGCTCCCCCCCCCCCCCCATTGCAGATACATATATAGCATTTCCAAGTTAAATTCAAATCTTTTTTATTTCAAATTCAACCTTTTCTAAGTCAAATTCAACCTTTTTCATTTCAATTTCAACCTTTTCCAAGTCAAATTCAACCACTTCTTCATGTTTGCCCCGATTACCCCCTTACCTAAGCCTATTATATCATGACCAGGTATCCATTACCATTAATATTTATTTTAAAGCTCGAGTGAGGGGGGGCTATAATATTGATGGGGCAGGTAGTAAAAGTTGGTTGATCATGATAAAAGATGATCTGGGGAGGGGATCAAGTTATTCTGACTCAATTAATTTTTCAAATAAAGCTTATTGATAAAAAAAAACCCCTGTGGGTAGGGGATAGAATTTACCCACGGAATCTCCGCCTGTCGTAAAAGTTGACTAAAGGAGCCAGTTGTCCCGAGGTTACGGGGCCTCTCGTGTCGGGCCAATCACCCACACGAGAGTAAAAAGGATTCAAAGAACCACACAAGGCCTCGGAACAAATGGACTGTCTAAACGGAAACAACGCGGCTCGGAAAAGGACCTTAGGTTTGGAACCTGGAACATAAAATCACTGACAGGAAAGGAGGTTGAGCTTGTTGATGATATGAAGAAATATGAAGTAGATATCCTGGGAATGGCTGAGGTGAAAAGGAAAGGAAGTGGAGAGGTAGAGCTGAATGACGGATATTTTCTGATATATGCAGGGGTACCAAAGGGTGTTCGTGCAAAAGAAGGGGTTGGGATAGTCATGTCTTCCACAGCATACAGCAGAGTCGAAGAATGGGAGCCTGTCTCCTCTAGGATCATACTTGCAGACCTCCAGGTATCCATTGGTAAGTTAACAATCATCCAAGTATATGCTCTTACAGAAGATGGACAAAGAATTATTTTACTCAGACCTGCAACGAGCAATTGATAGAAGCAGAGACAAAGGAAGGTTAATAATTCTCTGTGGAGATTTTAATTCGAGAATTGGACGGACCACAGAACATCATTCGGAGCGATGGGGCCTCATGCAGGTGAAATCGTTAAAAACGAAAATGGCCAAAGATTAATTGATTTCTGCGTCGACAATGATCTCTTGATAGGCAATTCCTTCTACCCACATAAGAGGGTACACAAAATTACTTTCTCAAGCGCAGTTGGAAATAGTGTCATCGACTATTTTATTTGTGATCGAGGAATTCGACAATATTTCAGAGATGTGAAAGTAATAAGAGGAGCAGAAATAGGCACAGATCATCTGTTATTAGTTGCGGATACCAGGATCTTAAGAACCAGGAAGCCTCAAGCTAAAGTTTATGAAGCAATAAAAGTTCGAGTTTTGGATGATCTAGATAAGAGAAAACTATATTCTGAAAAATTGGAAGAACGCCTCAGAGTTCTGGATTTAGACGGAGACGCAGAGAAACAATGGAGCGCCCTTAAAACTACCATCTTAAGAACTGCCAAGGAGATCTGTGGCCTACACAAATTCAGCTATAAAGGCGAACGCAGCAAATGGTGGAACGATAATGTCAAGATAGCTATAAACCGAAAGAAGCAAGCATGGAAGTCCTACCAACGGCATAAGACACCTGAGAACTTTGCTGACTATAGAAAAGCAAGAAATGAGGCCAAAGCTGTAGTCAAAGCACAAAAAAAGATATCCTGGGAGGAATTTGGGAAGAGCCTAGAGGGAAATCACAGGGAAAATATCAAAAAGTTTTGGCGTACTGTGAAATTCTTGAAGGGCAAAAGAGCAAAGCCAGTGAGAAATGTCAAAGATAACAATGGTGAATTGCTGACAGACACATCTAAAATATTAGATAGATGGCGTAGACACTACCTAGATCTCTTCGCAAAAGAAGACTCAGCAAGAGAACAAAGGGAACAGACGATCTACGAAGTCAGCGAAGAATCAATTAATGAAGAATAAGTGGAACTGGCTCTTAAACATATGAAGACAGGCAAGGCAGCAGGCAGGGACAACATTGCCCCCGAGTTCCTGAAATATGGTGGACAAGAGCTTATTAAAGCATTGCAAGGCCTATTTCAGACGGTATGGGATACCAAGAGGATCCCGAAGGATTGGGAATACAGTGTGATTATTCCTATCCACAAAAAAGGGAGTCAAACAGAATGTGCCAATTATAGACCAATTAGCCTCTTGTCTGTGGCTTACAAAATGTACACGCACATTCTGGAGAAAAGGCTACAACGAATTGTGGAGAAGCAGTTGGAGGAGGAGCAAGCAGGTTTCCGCCCTGGGAGGCAGACCCACGACAATATCTTTGTCATAAGAAATATATTAGAAAAATCATGGGACAGAGATAAGAGCACATATCTAGCCTTCCTGGACCTTAAGGCTGCTTTCGACTCGGTCCCACGTCAAGAAATATGGAACGCCGTAGCAGCAAAAAATGTGCCATGAGACCTCATTACCTCCATAAAATCAGTCTACATGAATTCAAAAGGAGTGGTGAGGATTAATGGAACAGAATCTGCTCCTTTCCCCATAGATAGAGAAGTAAAACAAGGAGACAGCCTGAGCCCCCTTCTATTTACAGTGTTTATCGATGAAATCCATAAAATTTGTAAAAGGCGAACAGCTCGTACAATTATAGGTAAGTGGAACATGAGGATGATACCTAGCCAGTCACTGTTATATGCTGATGATATCGTTCTCATTTGCGACACAAAAGATAAGCTGCAGCAAGCTCTACTGGAATGGCAGGAAGAACTCAAGCCTAAAGGAATGACCATCAATGCCTCCAAGAGCAAGATACTGGTCCTGTCCCGAGATGAGGAGGAGACAGTGGAGGTGGTTTGCAATGGCGAGGTTCTCGAAGTAGTGGAGGACTTTCTCTACTTGGGCTCCAACATAAATAGACAGGCAAAAATAGATGGAGAAATAGCAAATAGGATTGCTAAAGCTAACCAAATCTATTATAGCATATGCAACAGTATTGTTGGGCATCGAGATGTGGGGCTAGAAACGAAGCTCCACATTTACAAATCAATATACCTCCCTACTCTTACCTACGGGAGCGAGAGCTGGATAATGCTCGATAAACAGATCGGCCGAATAACTGCAGCTGAGATGAGGTACTTACGTAGAGTCGCAGGAAAAACGAGGTGTAAGAAATGAAAGGATTAGAGCAGAGCTAAAAATTCCTGCATTGAAAACTATCCTGGAGAAATGCCAGCTAAAATGGTTTGGCCATGTTTGTCGAATGAGCGAGAACCGGGAACCCAGAAAGGTGATGGAAGCTCGACCCACTGAGTATCAGTTATCTGAGTGCTTCACGAAACATGGGGGACTTAGACAGGGTGATTGCCTTGCACGCAGTCTGTTTAATTTTGCCCTGGAGAGTGCAGTGAGGAGGTCTGGTGTGTATGTGGGAGGCACCATCATCAATAGGACTACACGAATCCTGGGCTATGCTGACGATATAGATATTATAGGCAGGTCATTTGTAGCCATAAGGGATGCTTTCATTGCCCTACCAAAGAAGCCGCAGCAAAGATTGGTCTGGTTGTAAACCAGGATAAAACAAAATATATGATAGCGGGGTTTAGAGGCGCAGCATGAAGACGAGCTGAAGTCGGAATTGGTGAATTTGCATTTGAACGGGTGGATGAATTTGTCTAAATTGGTACACTGGTGAATGCAAACAATGATATGCAACCGGAGATAGACAAAAGATTGGCAGCTGCTAACAGGTTTTATTTTGGTCTGCAGCGACACATGAGGAGCAAATCTCTGTCCAGAAGGACTAAATTGCAGCTCTACACGACCGTAATAAGGCCTGTTGTCACCTACGGCTCCGAATGTTGGACACTGTCGAAGAATCAAGAGCTGAGCTTACTGAGTTTTGAGGGGCGCATCCTCCAAAGAATATTTGGTCCAATGTATATTAATCAACTAAGGACACAAAGACTAAGGACAAATGCAGAACTACAAAGGTTGTACCAAGAAGCCGACCTCCTCAGATTTATAAAAGTGGGGAGATTGCGTTGGGCAGGACACGTGGCGAGGTTGACGGAAGACCTAATTTCTAAGAAGCTCCTGAACAGATCCATGGAACAAGACCTGTTGGATGTCCCAATTTGCATTGGGCTGACGGGGTTGCTGCCGATGCAAGGTCCATCCTGGGGATAAGGAATTGGAAGGCAGCTGCTCTGAACAGGGATGACTGGTGGTGTCTGTTGCAGGAGGCCTTGATCCCCTGCGGGTAGTTAAGCCACTAAAGAAGAAGAATGCAGGGGGCGCTCCCTCCCCCCTCCAAGATGCAAGGTGTTGAACAGTGTCCTGTATCCAACAGCCTATGGATTGCCCCGGCATTTAGTGGACTAATGAAATAACCACTGCTTTTATTGACTACAAATCCCACGAATGGGATAATAAAATAAATTCAGAATAAAGCATAATTTGGATTTCTTGTCCATCAACATATATCTCTATTCTCCAATATCACGGAGCTTTTCTTTTCCTTTTACGATTCACAGCGATTTCTGAAGATGTAGATGCCGTGATTGTCTGTGATGAATGAACTGAAATTGCCTGCATTAAATCACTTTTTACACATGCTACATGTTGTTCATTATTGCTTCAGTGGAATCCCACCTTAATGTCTCACTCCAAGAGTCATTTGTTAACAGCCTGTTCTCGATGAACCAAGAGTGACAACAGATTCCCCTGATTCCTATATTTCTTACTGCGTCTCCAGCCTGCAACTCCATTTTCTCCAGGCTACTCTGTGTGAAGGGAGATATTAGTCTATTCCTGATTCCTATTTTTTTTTTGTTACCCTTCTTTCCTATCTGACCATACTCTTTTAATATATGTCGAGATTGTCGATAAAGGTATTTAATATATATTGTTGATAATATAATATATATTGTCGATAAAGATAAATGTATTTAATTGTTTAAACCTTCCATTTCTTCCACCCCCAGATTGCTACCAGATTTCCCCATATGGATATTTTATTTTATTCTGAGTGGGAAATCACAGATTATATTTAATATACGAGGGGTATAAAGAAAGTTCTAAGCCTGATATATATTGATACGTGAAACAAGTATGGCCTGGTTAAAATTTATTAAAAGGTAAATTAAGAGATATTTTTAATAATAAATAATTGAGGATCTGATGACTCAAGATTCAAAAAGGGAAGACAAAGGGAATCAGTAGAAATCCGGTAGCCACCTACCAGGAAGTAACATGCTATGCTCAAGCAGATGTATCGAAGAGAAAGGGAATTATCATATATAAGGGAGATAGAGATATATTTGCAGGGTTTGGCCACAAGATGTCGCCACAAAAGGGAAGGACAGGTCGAGAGTGGGAGGAGAAACTAAGGGCATTCTGTCTCGTAGATCAGGCCCATCAACACCTCATCTTGACATCTCGACATCCCATCGGCAGTCTTCATCTATGATTTACTAGAAGAATCCAGGTTGCAGAGCCTATCATCAGTATCACAAACATCGCCAATAGCAAGTACAATAAATATAATTCTGCAGAACAATTCATTTCTTTTATTTCATGAGCTCAATATAATATGTTTTATAATAGTCACAGTTAATTTAACTAAAACCACTTTAATAATTGTACTCGTATAACATACGACATAGGCCTAAATGCACCCTTTACCTTGGTTTTCACACAAATATGTCTTGTGGCAAAACTATTTGGCATCAATTTCCATACTTGTATGAAAGCCTAGTTATTAGGTGGATTTAGGCACGTTTTCATGGCATTTAAATGATCTTAGCTTTATTAGGTCCCCCGCGTAATTGAGACATAACAATTTTCCTTTTATGGCCCAATCAAATGGAGTCGACAGTATTCTCAATTATGCTGACTTGGGTACATTCATAAATAATGAAGATTTGGTTGAGGCCTTGAAACTTTGCCTTCATTCAGCCAATATGCCTAGGAATTCCTATCGGCTTAAATTTTATCAGTGCCTTAAGTTGACGATTAATCTCTATCATTTCCCTATATACATATATATTCATATAAGTAGTTTTTACTTTAACTTACTTACATATGAAATATATTTTTTCAACGGAAATACACGTTTGGGGTCCCCTAAGCCCAAATAACCAAGTCCCATGAAATGGTGTGTGTGTGTGTGTGTGTGAACAACTAGCTCAAAAACTATAAACCGTGCGAACCTGAAATTGGATATTTAGTGTATGTATATGCCTGCGATGTTAAAGCGAAAATTTTATCAAAATTGCTCAAAGGGTGGGGGTCTTTATTTAATAACTGTTTGTTTTTTTCGATTTTATCAAAAACGGCTCTTAACGATTTTGATTAAACTGAGTATTTGATGTATTAATATGCTCGAGATATGGCTGTAAAAATTTCATCAAAATTGATCAACCGGAGGGGGGACTTTCCTTAATAAATTTTGTATAATTTTCACGTGTATTTTTATTTACTAACGATTTTGATCAAACTGAGTATTTGATGTATTAATATGCTCAAGATATGGCTGTAAAAATTTCATCAAAATTGATCAATCGGAGGGGGGACTTTCCTTAATAAATTTTGTATAATTTTCACGTGTATTTTTTATTTACTCAAAAATGGCTTTAACGATTTTGATCAAACTGGGTATTTGATGTATGTATATGCCAAAGATGTGACAGCCATTGTGACAGAGATTTTAAAATTAAAAGAATGTGTGGCCGATATCAGGCTGAGCGGATCCAAGGGGAGTCATGATCCCCCCTCAAATATTTTAGCTTTTCCATTTTTTTTTCATTTGTAAATAAATAATTTAATTACCAATTAAATTAAATTAAAAGCATACACTTTTTAACAACTAGTAACAGTTACTCATTTTATTATTATTGTTATATTTTTTCTTAGAAAACATGTGTTACTTTACTAAACTCTAGGTTGTGTTTACAAAACAAGATAAATGCTTGTTTATAAAAAAGAAAATAACTTTATTTAATAATGAACAAAAGAAATCATGCTGAAGGTGGCCAATATTCAAACATTGAATGCAATATTTTATGAAATAGGTCTTCCTTCTCATATCTTCTTCTCCACGCAAATTCACACAAATATGAATCCAATAATGCCCTACTTGTTCCGCATTCGATCTTGTTCCTTCGCTTCAAACTAGCCCACAAAGACTCAATTCTCTGTGTGTGGGCTCCAGTAATGGGATCTACAAAATGTTCACTATGATTTACTGGATAGTGCTTATATCGCATTCCTATAACCTTCCTCAGACCATGGTATGACTTCCAACAATCAGAAAATATTGTGGATCCCGGTAGTACACATGCCTTTATACACTCAGTTAGCTGAACGGTCAGGCACGGCATATAGAAAAACTTCCCTAGTCTCACGACAAACACCTCCGAAGATCCACTGCGATGGATATAATCTTCCACGTTGATATTTCCTTTGGGAGAAGCATGTTTCATCAATTTCAACGTTTAAGCCTTCACCTCCAATCTTTAAAGGGTTTGAGATTAGATCTGATGCGCATACCTCTCGCATGAAATTTTTCCAGTCTGTAGTTGTGTGACTAGACATGTTTAATTCTTTTTTGCAAAATTTGGTTGTGGTATATCCCATTGACCATGATTATATGAACAGCAATGCTGTTTTGAGTGGTATTTTGCTGTTTTCGAACCACGTACCTTTAAAAATGCTAATTTCCTTCTTACATCCTGTCCGATTACACTTCCAAATTGGCCTTCTGTTGCTTCTATAATAAATTTTCATTTTATGAAGTCTGGAGCACTTTTTCTCAGAATGGATTAATCCCTTCTTCTGAAGAAACCGGACTGAAACTTTCTCATTAGATATTAACTGGCTTAACTTAAGCAAATTCATTGTTAGTGTTTTTCATGTAAATCTGATAAATGAATACGTTTAAATACAGAATTAGGTTAGAGGTGAATCATATGTTCCAAATAATAATAAAATTAGTAACTGTTACTAGTTCTTGAAAAGTGTATGCTTATTGTACAAAAGACCCTAATTGGTTAATAACTATTCCCTGAACATGACTCTTTTGGTTGTTCAGATTCCATTCCATCTTAAAACAAGGTAGTAATCCACATACGAAAATGGTGTTGCCAGCCACAAGATTACGAGACAGGGGGGTCATGACCCACCCCCACCCCCTCATTGTACTCAAGAAAGTAATGATGTTTTCACTTTATAGCAGTCTAACAAAAATATTTGTTCTTATATTTTTCAGTCGTCATCAATTTCAGAAGGTATCTGTTGAAGTTCAGACAGATCTTACAGCAGTTACAGGTAAAATTATACAAATCAAACTAACTATTTAGATTATTTTTTCATAATGAGAAAATATATATCTTTATGTTGGCCTTGTCAAGCCATTGGTTTGGTATATGAAAATTATTTAAGAAATATTTATTTTTCGATTTTATGGAAGATTGCTGTCACAGCCGCAATCAGTAAAAATCTGGTGCGTGAGCGCAACACACAATTTTCACTTACCAACTTACTTTTATTAGAAATTGATGTATTTTGTTAATTGCCACTTCTCAAAGTCACACATTTTTCCTTGTTTTCATTTGCTTTGTAAAAAAAACACAATTTTTTTATTATTACATAAAAGTTTTAACTTGTGATAATTCGACAATGCAAGCATAATACTCCAAGTCGTCTAATTATATAATTCTCTTTATACATAGTTTTTGAAAACTTCATTTAGTTACCATGAAACAAAAATTTCCATTAAATGAACAGAACGGCTTTAATTATGAACAATCTTCTGTCATTAAAGGAGTACTGCGCAAGCGTGGGCTTAACGTGTTTTATGAATAGAATAGAATAGAATAGAATAGAATAGAAGTTTATTTGCATTCGGGGTTTTTCCCCATACAAATAGAGTTGGCCATTATTGAAAATATGCAACTTACAATTGATATACATACATACACATAAATTCATTGAAAAAAAAAATATATATATATATATATATATATATATATATATACATATATATAATATAAATATATATATATATATATAATATATATATAAAATATCTTACAAAGGTACAATATATACACCATTTTAGAAATTAAAATAATAGCCTCTAGCATACATAACAAATTATAAACCCATATCACAGATATCATAAATTACCTACGTTTGTTTCTATATCATAATATATAAATGAAAGCAATGAAAAGGTTCTTCATCAAGGTTTCATTGATTGTAACATAAAAAAAAAACAAAAATAAATCTAATCTAAAATAAATTTGCAGCTTAACTTCTTCTTAACTATTGTAAATAAATACATATTGAACAATATTATATATATTTATGTACAGAAACGATCAATAATTTGTATATATAATTTATATATATATAAGACGAAAGAATAACAAAAGAAAATTTAAAATAATAATTGTCTGAATTAATATTAATTATTCGTCTATTATAAATTGTCGTAATTTGAGGGAGTTTACAGAGTAGTAATACAGGTTAGTTAATGTCTGGTAATCATCTATCGTCAACAGTGCGGTAATACTATTTTCTTCCATGTAATCAGGTAAATATTTTTCCCTATTGGTTAGGTATGTTGGGCAATGAAAGTAAAAGTGCTCTAATGACTCTATTTCTCCTCGATTACAGATTAAACATTTTTTATTTGTTTCAATTACAAATTTTTTCCCTTTATGAAAAACAATAATTTTATTCGAGTTACTCATTCTGATTTGAGCTGCTATACGTATTTTATGAATAGTACACTTGTGTTGAAGATAATTTTGATATTTTTTAAAATCAACGATATTTCTATAAAGAGGATTGTAGGAACTGTTGTAAACTTTATTAATATTGATACCTAGATAGTGATTTTTGAGGGATTCTATAATGTCATGTTTATTTTTAACGTGTTTTATGAGTTTACGGAATATTTTCTTTTTTTCTCCTCTTGATCTTTTTCATATTTCATATTTAGCCATTTCTTATTTTTAGGCGTAACGAGAGGCAGTTAATTTCTCCATATAAACAAAAAGAAAGATACTTTATAGGAAAACAAAAAAGGCCCCTTCCCTATTTAAGCCCCCTCAGAAAATTTTAATGATAAAGCTTGCCTGATATTAAAGAACACCTAATTTTCATTAAACATGACCAATTTGATCAAAATTAATAAAGCCGTTTTTGAAGTAATCGAAAAAAAGGTAATAATTGAAAAAAAAACTTATGAAATAAAGTGCCCCCTCCGTTTGGCCAATTTTGATGAAATGTTGTCTGTCACATCTTTGGCATATACATACATCAAATACCCAGTTTGATCAAAATCGTTGAAGCCGTTTTTAAGTAAATAAAAAAAAAAGGAATGAAAATTATACAAAATTTATTAAGTAAAGTGCCCCCTCTGGTTGATCAATTTTGATGAAATTTTTGCAGTCATATCTCGGGCATATTAAGACATAAAATACTCAGTTTAATCAAAATCGTTAGAGCCGTTTTTGAGAAAATCGAAAAAAGTTACTAAATAAAGTACCTCCTCCGTTTTACCAATTTTGATGAAATTTTTGTTGTCACATCTCGGGCATATACATACACTAAATACCCAATTTCAGGTTTGCACAGTTTATAGTTTTTGAGTAAGTCTGTTCACACACAGACCATTTCGAGGGACTTGGTTATTTGGACTCAGGGGACCCCAAAACATATATTCCGTTGAAAACCGGCCGAAGTCGAAATTTTTCACTATCACAATGCTTTACCTTACTATATATTTCATACATATGTAAGTGAAAGTAAAAATATAATTGTCAAGATGTAAGTAAAGTCGCTATTTATTGAGAGGAAAAAAAATAGAATAAAAAAAAAAAAAAAATGGCATATTAAAGGGAAGGCAGCTTTGTCAAATCTAGGTACTCTCTATTAAAAAAATACTAACTACATTTTACAAACAAAACATCTGAACCCTACCTTTTTAAAAATAAAAATGAAATAACAATTATATCCGTCATAATGCTAGAAGATGGCTTAACCATAATTAGCACTTATTAAGAAAATTGTTTTTTTTTTTTTTTTTTTTTTATGTACACTAAAATAATCAAAATATGTAGGACATATAGTTGTGTTCTTATTTTATGTTTCAACTAATTGACAAAATACTTGTTGGCATTTAGATATAATCCATAATATCTCTTTCTGAATAATCACTCATTAAATATAAACTAAACAGAATAAACTGAACTAGCTGAGTAATTCAAGAACTGAACTGAATTAACGCAATACAAAACTGGATCAAGTATTCACTTCAGCTATATAAACAAATAGAAACCATTACCTTGCAGTTAAATGGTAATGGTAATCACAAGATATTGTGAAGTTAAAAATGATTTATGTCTAAATGCCAAAAAGAGTGTTGCAAAATAGTTTAAACATAAAGTAAGGTAGACTTCAAGAACCTTCCAAAAGGTTTTACATACCCAGAATGTTCTGCAATATTCCACAGCCTTCTGGATTCCTGCCTCTTTTAAAATGAATCACAAACTTTTTTTAATTTAAAAATAATCGTTACAATATATGTACATTTAAAAAAATAAATAACACAAATTGATCCTTTTCTTGACTTAACTATTTATTTGGTATTACCAACATTTTAACAATATGCCATTATCAAGGTAAGTCAACCTAAAAATAATTATAATCACTGCCCTATACATATTTATAAATAGGCTAAAGGCCTATTGTTAACAATTTTAGCATTATAACAGGCTAACTAATTAATATCTAGAAACATGCCAATCATATTGTTATACCCCAAAGGGAATCAGTCTAATTCCTTTAGACACATTTTTTTAGATATTATGTAGTCAGCCTTTTATAATTTTAAGTTTTAGTGACAGTGCAATAAATAAATAAGGTTTGTCAATGGTCAATTATAGTTATTTTTCGATTAGCTTACCATTATAATGGCTTAATTCCGAAACGTTGGTAATTATAAATAAATAATGGTCAATAAATAAAAGAGAAGTTTTTTTTCTTTTTTTTGGTTGTTGCCTTATAATCAGCCCTGGTGAAGATCTAAAACTTAGATCGGAACGTCGGCCCATATGTATATTATTTCTTCCATATTAATTAGGGCTCTTTCTGCGACAGTAACCCCAATAATTTTCTGTAAAATTATACGTTTCAATTTTAGTCATTTAAATTCAAATACAACTATTCTGCTTGTTCTTGTCTGCATTTTATGATTCAATTATAGAATTCAAAGTATTTACAACTATTTTTTTTTTTTTTTTTTTTTTTTCTAGTTGATATTAAGCCTCTTGGATATTAAGAAAAAATGTAACAATGAAAATTCATATCTTTATATTACAAATAAATCAAAGAAATCATTTGAAAAACAATTCATAATACAAATTGAAAATCTTCTATTAAAGGTTTTCCTGGCCAAAACACTGAATTTCATCAAAATCTGTTTGTCTTCTTCTTTGTATTTCTCCTTGTGTCTGTCAGCGTCGAGGTACAACAGCGACTCAGGATCTTCATCTATCACTGTCTCTCTCCAGTATCCTCAGATCCTATAAAATCTTCCCTCTTACTTATCCCAACTTGGAAATATAACTACAATAGGTCTGCTTTGGTCTCCTGCTAGGTCCAGTGCCTACAGGTTTAACTTCCTTGAATCCCTACCTTGACATTGAGAAGCAGAGTAGAGCAGGGCAGCGCAGTTCCTTACATAGTCCTGTTATTACAAAAAATGCGATGCTCAAGCCTTATAATCAAGACTTTCCTAGCATATAGATATAGATTCTTATATTTCTCCCACGCTTTTCCTGTGATTGTACATAAGATTTGACATGCGTTTGACGTATGGCTATTGCTGCTTGATCCTTCCGGAGATCCTCCCTATAAACGTATGCTTTTTTTACGTTTTATGTCCCTCAACTTCTTTTCAAGAATGGATGTACATTTGACAAATATTTTGGTTGATAATTATCACAAGCAAAGGCAGAACTTTTTTTTTTTTGAGTAATGTAACATTGTATTCCCTATCTTTTGGTATCTTCTTTTCAAAAAGAATATTTTCGGAAAAGGTCTGTAGGATGTGTTTCGGCTGCCTGTAGGGTCTTTTCAAGGTCATTTCTTGCAAACATTATAAACTCTTGGAAAATATCTCTTTCACCAGTCTTTCCCATCTTTATCTTTTACTATCTTTTTGGTTGCTTCAACTTTCTTTTACCTCATTATGTCTACATTTCTTTCAATCAAGATATAAAATAGGTGGATGAAAAAAGGAAAATGGATGCAGACACTAAATGTATGTATTGTAATTATGCAAACATATTTATAACACATTGTAATATAAATTTAAAATTTAATAACCGTTGACCGGTTATTATTATTAAAATTATATTGTCAAACAATTGTCATATTTTGGAAGAAATAAATGTTTAATGCAGCATTCAATAATTTACCCAATTATTTAATTGTAAGCATAACATTGAATAGTTTTATTTCTTCATATTCTAATGCATGTGAGTGAGGCAGCGCAATGCACAAGGCACTGAATCACTATGCTCTTTGTGTCTGGTTGCGATCCCATGGTCCACAAATTATTCCATTATTATGAAAGAGACACAAGGGGCACACCCAATCTCTATTAAGGGGGTACAATCAATTGAATAACTATTTATGATCTCAGCGTAATCTCTACCTCCAAGGTATATATTTTTATTTAATTTTTAGATTTTAATGTTCATTAACAAATATTTCAGATTATAAAGGTTCTTTATTTATAAAATTTATTGCAATGACAAGGAAAATAAAATCTGATCTAAAACTACTTCAGATTTTAAACACTAGTCATTTGTGATGCCAAGGTATTGGTGAATCCAGGGGGAGCGCTGGGGGGGCCGCAGCCCCCTTTTACAATTTTTTGTTATTTAAAGTTAGAATTTAACTTTACTAAAATTAAGGAACTGAGGTAATATAACAAATAATATACAGAACAAGTAGAATTTCAGTTGTGGGAAAGGAACATGGAAGTAAAAGAGCTGATTTGCAGGTCAAGGGGAAGGGCTGTGGGGCTGGAGGCCACTTTGCAATCGGCTGGATCTGCCCATGTGCCAAGGAGAAAAGCAGTAACTCAAAAATTGAGAGATAATGGTATCGTTGTGGAAAATTTTCCATTCGATACTCCTTAGAAAAGCACTAAAAAGTCTAAAATAAAATAAAAAATAAGGAACTAAAATATGCTGCTTACTGTTCTTCATCATAATTGGTTCCCTGTCCATCCACCAATTCAATCCAAATTTGCTATTAGTTTTCCTCTATCAGTTCTAGTTGTTGAGATATATAAATGGTGTGACTTACCTATTAAAACATAATTACTTGAATACATATCCAATTAATTATTTAATAGCAGGTGGAAAAAACAAAGATATTGAAATTCTTTACATAAAACATTTTAAATCAATTAAAACCATAAAAACATACACATTATTTACATAATCACTATGTAACTAAACCAATTACATTTCAAAGAGATTCTACTTCACACCTCAGAACCTTTTTTTGCATGACTTTCTTGAATGTTTCTTCAAACTAGGGATGGGTCAGGTTGTATGAATCGAATACTTTGTATCAGATAATGAAATACAGAAAGTTGATCCAGCCAAAATGAACTGGATACCTACTGGCTGCTTAGTTCTGATTCAGTTTATGAATCATTGCAAACTACTTAATACCTGATCCCTTGACCTATCAACAGACTCTTTGGTAATTCTATTAATTTATTTTAAACAATAATAGAGAGTAATAATCTAAATAAAGTAATAAAGTTCCATTATTTTTTATTAAAAAAATTATTTTTTTAATACTAACATACAATTTTCAAACGTAATAATTTTGTTAGCTATAACAAATACCAGTTTATACTTTTTGATGATCAATTTTTTAAAATACACATACTTATAGGATATATTTGATTTAAAAAATAAAAGTATGATCACTTACTTTTAATTTTAACTTTTAATTTTATTTTACTGAAAATTTCGTTGCCGTAAAAGATAGACAACAAAAATTTTAAACAATTCTACGTAACTAAATATAAAAAAGACGGATATGTATGCAAACACATAAGCATTTATGTAGCAAAAATATAGACATGGGCGTACCCAGTGGGGGGCAGCTGCCCCCCCTGGAAGGCTGGAAGCAATAATTTTTTAGGCTTTTAAGACTGAAATAATAATATAATACATTTTTTTCAAGCTAATAATTGTAATAACTTAGTTGATAAAGCACTGCTATAATTATACATAATTTTGGTTTCATTCACCTTCTCCGCGGTAAAGTTTACAACCTGAACGACCATAGCTTGCCCCCCCCCTAGTATTTAGCTTGCCCCCCCTAGTTTTGATCCTGGGTACGCCCTTGAATATAGGTATTAATTATTTTTTAGCCTGATTTACTTTTAATTGTTATTAACAAACTTTAATACCTATATAGTAGCCCAGCACTTATTTTAGCCTTTTGATTGGTCTTAACTCATGAGCAACGGTCGTTTAATTTTGTGTATCAGATACAAAACAGTATCAGTAACACTTGTATCAGATACCAGAAATTCAAATATCAACCCATGCCTATTGTATTGGACACTTCTTACTTCATCAATAGTTTTAAACAATATCTCGATATATCTTGATCAGGAATCGATTATTCCAGTAATCGTTTTCCAGAAAACGAAAACAATTACTGTACATCTAGATTCACATATCATGTTCTAATAATACTAATGTAGCCGCAGTGGGTTTTCAAAATTGAAACTACCGCCTGCCATAGCGCCAGTAAAATCAGTTTCTCTAATGTTGAATTACATTATGATTACAGCTGTTTGTAATTAATAAGGATTGTAATAACATAGAAAAAAAATCTGGTGCGATGCGCGTAACATAACTTTCACTTACCAACTTAATTATAAACTATTGTCTGTCATTAAAGGCACACTGTGGATGCGTGGGCTCTGTTTTATATTTTTCTCCTAAATATGTTCACTTGATTTTTTTCATATTTCATATTTAGCCGTATCTTATTTTTAAGCGTAACGAGAGACAGCTAATTTCTCGATACAAACAAAAAGAAAGATACTTTATAGGAAAACAAAAAAGGTATTAAATGTATGATATTAAGATGAATATTATTGTATGAACTAAGGTTGATGAAATATTATTTAAAACACCAAACATTTTAACTATATACAAAAAATAATTAAAAATACAAAAATAAAATTAAAATTAAACTTCTGAAGAAATAATTTTTTTTTTGTTGGTCCTCCCCTTCCTCGCCTGTTAGGCTATACGGGGTTTCCCGGACCAGGAGGAGAGGGTGGGGGATTAATGCCGAGTATCATTAAATGTCCACTGGCTCCAGGTTTCGAACTTGCTATCTTTCGGTTCTCAATCATACGTTGCCATGGGCAACGCGTATTTTCTGACGCGTTTGCCCACTCGGCCATCCCGCCATGAAGAAATAATTTAAACTTCCTAGCATTAATACAAATTAAAATAAAGTGAATTCTTGTAAAATGTCACAAAGAGAATCTACCAAAAAAATTAAAATCTGCAAATTATAAAAAAATTTTATTCTTTTACTTTAATTTTACTCATTATTAATTGTTTAAATAAACGATTAATAATGAGGAAATATTGAATAATGAATCGTTAGGTACATTTATTTTAATAGGAAATTGTTTCTATAACAGAGATATGAAATGTTCATGTTTACAAATTAAAAATTACAAATGTGACATATGTCGCCTGACGATTGACCCCATCTGTGGGCATACATTGCGATCTCTTCATTGAACAAAAAAATCTGGTGCGTGCGTGCAACAGACAACTTTCACTTACCAACTTACTTAGATTAGAAATTGATGTTTTGTTTATTTCCACTTCTCAAAGTCACAACATTTTTCCACATTCATTTCTTATCTCTGTTTTTATTTCCTTTATAAAAAACACTAGTGTTTTCACTTGTGATAATTCGGCAATGCAAGCATAATACTCCAAGTTGTATGATTTTATTATTCTCTATGTAGTTGTTGAATATTTCATTCATTTAGCTACCATGAAACAAATAATTTCCATTAAATGAACAGAATGGCTTTAATTATGAACAATGGTCTGACATTAATGGCGTACTCCGCATGCGTGGGCTCAACGTGTTTTATGAGTTCACGGAATATTTTCATTTTTTTCTCCTCTATATGTTTACTTGGGGGGGGGGCGGTAAGAAATAGGTTGATCAGGCTTTCGTCTTTCCATTCAGTCAATCCTCAACTTTTGACCGCTCATCTACCAGAAAGACATTATTGATTTATTTTTCTATTTTTTCTTCAATGGATTCGCTTGATAGTTCTTTTGCCATTCTGGTTTGTTACCAGAAATATCCTATACTCTGTAACCCAAAACATGAATTTTATTATGATAACCTAAAGAAAGGCGATTTTTGAAACGTTGCATCATGTCTCTCTTTTGAATCCCTTATTCCATTAAATATATGATGAAAGTCCTCTGACACGTCTTTGTGAAGTTTTTTAAATATTCACAGGTTTCAAAAGTAACTCATTACTTCCGTCGCGCTAAAACAATCTTCGCCACTACCGCTTTCTCCTTCTCTCGTTACTGAATTGAACTTTTATAGGTAATTAAAACTGGCGTAGACCAATTTTTTATTCACAACATCAAAATAATAAAAAAATAAATAAAAAGTTGATATAAAAAACTGTTTTAAATGTGTAGTGAGTGTTTATTTAGCTCTGAACACGCTGAACTTAATGGACCTATGCTCGGGTTGATCAAAAATGTTTGTCCCCCTACCCTTCCTGCAGCGAACTTTCGGCACCGAATATATATTTATCACATGTATATATATATATATATATATATATATATATATATGTGGACGCCTTTACATTATAAATATATATGTATAACTTAAATACTAATCAATTAAAAATATATTTTTAACTTCTCTAAAATTTATATTGTATAAATTTATACTTATATACATGTTGGTCACAACATAATATCATATAAATTTTAAAAAGTGTAAAACTAAACTATAATTATTAGAGCTTAACTATTATTATATAAATAAGAATAAATTCATGCCACAACTACATATATAAAACTAAAATCAAATGGAAGGAAATCAATACTTAAACGTGCCTACCTTGGATGAAAGAAACCACTCGACTGATTCCGTATCGCGGTGAGTAAAAACGGATCTATAAAGAATTCTAAAAACAGCTATTTCTGAGTGCTTTGAATTCGGCACCTTCCCGTTAAATTCTTACCAGTAACAAAAATCTGGTGCGATGCGTCCGACACACAATTTTTACTTACCAACTTATTTATATTAAAAATTGACAAATATGTAAACACCATTCCTCAAATTGACACATTTCCCCGAATTTATTTTACTTTTTTTTGTTTGTATCTGCTCTCTAAACTACCCGAAACTTTTTAAGGTAAAATAAAAGTTTTTAATTGTGTTAAATAGGCAATGTAAGCATAATATTTCATCGTGTCTGATTGCAGTCATCGAAAACTTCACTTAGTTACAATGGAAACATATAATTTCCATTAATGTTCCATCTATGTTCCAAAACACTTCGATAGTTCTACCGAATAGTGTCATTAAATGCGTACTGCGCATGCGTTGGCTCAACGTGTTTTATGAGTTGTCGGAATATTTTTCTCTTTTCTCCTGTATATGTATACTCGATTTTTTTTCATATTTCATATTTAGCCATTTCTAATTTTAACGCTTGACGAGAGAAAGTTATTTTCTCCATATAAACAAAAACAAAGGTACTTTATAGGAAAACAAAAAAGCCCTCTTCCTCATTCAAGCCCCCTCAGAGAATTTTAATGATGATAAAATCTAGCTGATATTAAACAATACTTAAATCTCATTAAACATGACGAACTTGATCAAAATTGTTTGAGCGGTTTTTGAGAAAATCGAAAAGAAAAAAATCTGGTGCGTGCGCGCAACACACAACTTTCACTTACCAACTTACTTAGATTAGAAATTGACGTGTTTTGCTCCCATATATTTGCCCCCATATTTCCCAAATTCACACATTTTTCTACATTCATATCTTAATTATAATAATTTTTTTAATTATAATATATAATATATAATAATATAATATATAATAATTTAATAATTGTTAATCGTTAAAGCCGTTTTTGAGTAAATAAAAAAAACACGTGAAAATGATACAAAATTTATTAAGTAAAGTGCCCCCTCCGGTTAATGAATTTTGATGAAATTTTAACAATCATATCTCGGGCATATAAATACATCAAATACCCAGTTTGATCTAAATCTTTAAAGCCGTTTATGAGTAAATAAAAAAAACACGTGAAAATGATACAAAATTTATTAAGTAAAGTCCCCCCTCCGGTTAATCAATTATGATGAATTTTTAACAGCCATATCTCGGGCATATACATACATCAAATAACCAGTTTGATCAAAATCTTTAAAGCCGTTTTTGAGTAAATAAAAAAAACACGTGAAAATGATACAAAATTTATTAAGTAAAGTCCCCCCTCCGGTTAATCAATTTTGATGAAATTTTAACAGTCATATCTCGGGTATGTACATACATCAAATACCCAGTTTGATCAAAATCGTTAAAGCCGATTTAGAGTAAATAAAAAAAAACACGTGAAAATGTTACAAAATTTATTAAGTAAAGTCCCCCCTCCGGTTAATCAATTTTGATGAAATTTTTACAGTCATATTTTGGGCATATAAATCGATCAAATACTCAGTTTAATCAAAATCGTTAGAGCCGTTTTTGAGAAAATCGAAAAAAACCTAAAAAGTTATGAAGTAAAGTACCCCCTCCCTTTAAGTAATTTTGATGAAATTTATGCTGTCACACCGCGGGCATATACATACACTAAATACCCAATTTCATGATCGCACGGTTTATAGTTTTTGAGCTAGTCTGTTCACACACAGACACACAGACACACACACGGGACTTGGTCATTTCGACTCAGGGGACCCCAAAACGTGTATTTCCGTTGAAAACCGGAAGTCGAAATTTTTCACGATCGCAATACTTCCACTTACTATATATTTCATATATAGGTAAGTGAAAGTAAAAACACCTAAAAATGAGACAAAATTTATTAAATGAAGTGCCCCCTCAATTTGACTAATTTTGATGAATTTTTTTCTGTCACATCGCGGGCATATTTATATACCAAATACCCAATTCCAGGTTCCTATGATTTTGAGTTTTTGACTGTTCACCAACACAGACCATTTTGCGGGACTTGGTTATTTGGACTCGACTAACCGACTAACCGGAAGTCGAAATTTTTCACGCCAGCAATACTTTCCCTTTTTTATTTATTCCATAAATAGCTTAGTGAAAGTAAAATTTAATTTAAAATATCGAAAAATAACAATTAAGAATTACCAAAGCACTTATAAAACTTTAAAGATACCGAAACAAATAATAAGAATGAAGATAAGTAATTTTTTGTTTGGTGGTTTGAATTATAATTTTTCGTAAATAAAAATTATTTAAACCTTAATTTGCGTTACAATACATATCTTTATACAGCAGACGATTTCACATATATGTGATTGAAATATTTACAATGCTCAAGAGGTGACGACATAATAAAACTTTATGCCTAGCCAATGAGGTTCATTTTTGTTTTTATAATCTTCATAAGCTGTCACCCTTAGCTGAGGGCGGATTCACCGGGGGGGGGGGATGGATCACAGTGGTCATGACCCCCCCCCCCAAATGATTTGGAATTAAAAAAAAATTTCAAGCGAATAATGCAATTAGGTAGTTACTACGCCCTATGCTATCACCTGTGGTGTAATGGTTAGCATAGCAACCTACCATACTAAAGGGTCCACGTGACGAGCTCACACTATGATTTTTAAAGGGAAAAAAAAAATCTGCATGGCCAAGAATTATTATTTGGGTAGCGTGATGGCCGAGTGTACAAACGCGTTTGGAAATACGCCTTGCCTATGGCAACTTATGATTGGGAATCCTGTTCGGTATTTTGATTTTATTTTATCCTACATAATTCTCTTTTTTTTTACATTTCAATTTGAATTTGCCACCTTAACTGTCACGGAGATAGCAATCGCTGGGCCAACAATTGGGTTATCAGTGACATCATGATGGCATTTATAAGGGTTTAGAATTCCGGGGTTAGCCATTTTTTTTGGGCACTTGCTCTCTGGATGTTGGATAGTAAGCATCGTCGTGTGTGTTCCTCAATTAGAGTCCGCCGCCGATGGCTTGGTTGGTACCTCTTGGGTGTCAATTTGTTACGATTTTCTGCCTCCTGGGTATGAAATTCATAATTGTTTTGAAGTTTTCTCTTCAACCATCATTATTTGCCGCTGGCCGCAAAATTCAAGAAGACGAGCAACAGGTGAAAATTTCCTTCATCCTAAAACCTCCTTTCAATGTCTTTTACCCGATTATTCTCATTTCACCCTTGCCCGAAATTCAGAATCAGCGTACAGCGTAAGCTTGGTAAGTTGCATTAAAGATTTATTTAATTTCTTTTATTTTACAGTTCATATAATTGAATTAATTGCTTTTCCGAGCTCACCAGAGCGAAATAATTTTCTTATCCCGTTTTTTACTTTCACTTACCTATATATGAAATATATAGTAAGTGGAAGTATTGCGATCGTGAAAATTTTCGACTTCCGGTTTTCAACGGAAATACACGTTTTGGGGTCCCCTGAGTCGAAATGACCAAGTCCCGCGAAATGGTCTGTGTGTGTGTGTGTGTGTGTGTGTGTGTGTGTGTGTGAACAGACTAGCTCAAAAACTATAAACCGTGCGAACCTGAAATTGGGTATTTAGAGTATGTATACGCCCGCGATGTGACAGCAAAAATTTCATCAAATTTGCTCAAAGGGAGGGGGTACTTTATTTAATAACTTTTTAAGTTTTTTTCGATTTTCTCAAAAACGGCTCTAACGATTTTGATTAAACTTAGCATTTGATCTATTTATATGCCCCAGATATGACTGTAAAAATTTCATCAAAATTGATCAACCGGAGGGGGGACTTTACTTAATAAATTTTGTACCATTTTCACGTGTTTTTTTTTATTTACTCAAAAACGGTTTTAACGATTTTGATCAAACTTGGTATTTGATGTATTTATATGCCAGAGATATGACTGTAAAAATTTCATCAAAATTGATCAACCGTAGGGGGGACTTTACTTAATAAATTTTGTATCATTTTCACGTGTTTTTTTTATTTACTCAAAAACGGTTTTAACGATTTTGATCAAACTTGGCATTTGATGTATATATATGCCAAAGATGTGATAGACAACATTCATCAAAATTGGTCAAACGGAGGGGGCACTTTATTTCATAATTTTTTTTCAATTTTTACCTTTTTGATCGATGATCTCAAAAACGGCTTTAACGATTTTTATCAAATTCGTTATATTTAATGAAAATTAGTTGTTATTTATTACCAGGTAAGCTTTATCATTATTAAAATGTTCTGAGAGGGCTTAAATGGGGAAGGGGCCTTTTTTGTTTTCCTATAAAGTACCTTTGTTTTAGTTTATATTGAGAAATTAACTGTCTGTCATCACACCTAAAAATAAGAAATGGCTAGATATGATATATGAAGAAAATCAAGTAAACATATACAGGAGTAAAAAAGAAAAATAATCCGTCAACTCATAAAACACCTTGAGCTCACGCATGTGCCGTACGCCTTTAATGACAAACCAATGTGTTATTATTACCTATAGATGTTCTGTTCATTTGAGAAGTGGCAATTAACAAAATGCATTAAGTTCTAATCTAAGTAAGTTGGTAAGTGAAAGTTGTGTGTTGCGCGCACGCACCAGATTTTTAAGTTAGTGATATTGATCAGATTAAGTGCATTTTTTCCCCTTATTTTATTTTCACTAAAATTATCGTACAAATCCGAAGATAACAAGTTCAAAACCCGGAACCAGGTCATTTGATAATACTATAGGCTTTAATTCCCAATCCTCTCCCCTGGCCCAAGAAACCACATATAGCCTAAAAAGAGAGGAAGTGGAGGTACAAAAAAAAAAAAAAAACAGTTACTACGCCCAAAACAAAACCCTTTATGTTATTAAGATCACAGCCCTTCTTAATACAAGGAAATAATCTCATTAAAAAACGGTTTTGTCATCCACGTAAATATGAGGCAGGGGCGTCATTCTTTGTCTGGTTTAATAGTTTAAAAAGTGTGAACTGCTCATTGGTCAAGAAAGAGAAAGTGTTAAAGTATATTCCCTCATACAAAATAACCCAAGACCACTTGGAAATATTATTAGTTACATTAGAAGTAGAGGAGAACATAATAATAATAATCCCAGTGGTCTTGAGTTTTGTCAATTTTTTAGAAAAATTATTGTACACAAAAAGCTTCATGAGCCTTCATCAAGTGGAGGAAATGCTATCCCGTTGGATAAAATCAATATTTTGGGAATAAATGTTTGCGAAGTGAACAACGTAGTTCAAATAAATCTCAAATGCTAAGAATATCGTGGTGGAAGAAAATGAAACCACAGATACTTAAATATTTAATTTTTGTTGTCCTAATTGCTTAACCCTTAACTTGTACGATACCTTTCTACAACGTGAATGGTACCATGGGTGAATTTTCACCCATATTTTTAACCAATTATAATTTTGTGTAGATTTATTTTTTTTTAAACTTTATGTTTTAAAAAGAAATACCTTTTAAATTTCAATGTTAGGAAGGGGAAAAATACATTTAACATTTGACATTTATTAAAATAAAATTAATCGATTAAAAGAAAATTTTTGAAATCAATTGGAAAAAAAAAGTATATCTTTTTTTTTTTTTTTTCAAAACAACTTTATATTCATAAAAAAGAATAATAGTTCCCTCATTTTTTTTTTTGCAGTTTTTAGCATGTTATATCCCTGTGATTCCAACATAAAAATTTTGGCACACACTACACTTCACTGAATACTTATCACTTTTCTTACTAAGTTTACATCTTCCTTGTTTCGGACCTTGTAAGTCTTGTGTTTGTTTATGGGTGTGTAGTTTTGGAATATTAGAATTGTTTCCAATCAGGTCAATGGTCAATGGGGAAATTCCGAATGGCGACATTTTGCACCTGTGGAACTAATAGATCAAGTCCAAGTTGGTGAAGAAACTCAAATCTGTTGATGTTTGACTTTCCTCTTGGTCACATAAGACCATATTATAAAAGCGTTATTTCCAGCTGCATTTAATAATCTATAGAAAATGGCTACAGGCCACCCATTTTTTGATGAACCAAATTGTAATCACCTTGTCTACTAAACCAGGTAGAATCGTCTTTCTTCTCAGGACGGCTCGAAGTCAGTCTCCGTTTTAAAGTTGGATTTTCAGGTACATTTACTAATACTTCACTGTCCCTCTCATTCAAAACTTCTTTATTTTTTTGACGATGATTATCTTCTTCATTAGGATGATAATCATCGTCATTCTCTGAAGAGCAATAAATAACATCATCTTTTACCTCATCTTCAACACAAAAACCTTCTTCCTCTGACCCTTCATCGTCACTAAGCACATCATTATCTTCGTCTATAACCAATCCACTAAATTCACTAGCACTATATTCCTTTCCGTCAACAAAAAACTTCACCATGTTTGAAAAATTAAAAACGTACTGAAGTTGGTAAAAACACACTAATGGTTTGAAGGGTGAAAATACACCCGCATAAGTGAGATACGCCAACACCGCCGATTTGAATCAAATATTCACTACTACAGCTATAAAGACACTAACAAGACAGGAACGCTGCAGGACTACCAAGCGCTAAAGCCGGGATACCAAGCAACTATCGAAAAACAAAATTTTCGTTGGGTGAATTTTCACCCATGGTACCAATTAAGGGTTAATTTAAATTTCTTTTATCTTGTCTTCATTAATTATATTCTCACTCAATGGTCGAGTTACGCAGTCATCTTCAGACATAATCTTCCATGTTGGTTTTTTAAGGTTATAAAAATGAATCTTATAACGGTAATAAATTAATTGTTAGTGTGTTATTGCCACACTTAATTTAAAAACACAAATAGAGCCGAATAACTGTTTTAAAGATGATTGGAGTGAGCTTGAGATGTGGGACTATGGGACCTCGGGGAAGGGAGCAGACTATCAGGAGACAGCCACAGTAGCCATGCCTCCTCTATGTTGTTCTATACTCTAGGCTGAATCAAGTCCAACAGTAGCCAGCAAAATATCTTCTTATTGCAGTTACAGCTTATCCCCTTCTCCGTTTGGGCTATATAGGGTGGAGCAGAGGAAACGCATGTGTTTCAATATAGAATAACTGGGACCCGGTTTGATAAAAATAATAAAAACAAGCATTGAGCGATAGATTTTTTTTAAACCTTTGTTACATGCGCCTCTCAGACTTTTATTCCTGCCCGCTAGCGGCAGTGCGTGCCGCATTGGTATCTTTCTTTGTTTTTCGAGATTTACGTCTTCTTAAAGCTCCTTTTTAAATATTTTTACATAAAATTTTACCAAAAGAATAAGAAGAGGTATTTATGAGACGGATAATGTAATAGGTATAAACATTTTTATTTTTAAAAAATCTGGTGCGTGCGCGCAACACACAACTTTCACTTACCAACTTACTTAGATTAGAAATTGACGTGTTTTGCAAAATATCATTTTCCAAAGTCACACATTTTTCTACATTCATATCTTATTTTTGTTAATCGTTAAAGCCGTTTTTGAGTAAATTAAAAAAACCCGTGAAAATGATACAAAATTTATTAAGTAAAGTCCCCCCTCCCGTAGATCAATTTTGATGAAATTTTTACAGTCGTATCTCGGGCATATAAATACATTAAATACCAAGTTTGATCAAAATCGTTATAACCGTTTTTGAGTAAATAAAAAAAACATGTGAAAATGATACAAAAATTATTAAGTAAAGTCCCCCCTCCGGTTGATCAATTGTGATGAAATGTTGGTTATCACATCTTTGGCATATAAATACATCAAATACCAAGTTTGATCAAAATCGTTAAAACCGTTTTTGAGTAAATAAAAAAAACACGTGAAAATGATACAAAATTTACCCCTCCCTTTGAGCAAATTTGATGAAATTTTTGCTGTCACATCGCGGGCTTATACATACTCTAAATACCCAATTTCAGGTTCGCACGGTTTATAGTTTTAGAGCTAGTCTGTTCACACACACACACACACAGACACACACAGACACACAGACACACACACACACACAGACCATTTCGCGGGACTTATTTTGACTCAGGGGACCCCAAAACGTGTATTTCCGTTGAAAACCGGAAGCCGAAAATTTTCACGATCGCAATATTTCCACTTACTATATATTTCATATATAGGTAAGTGAAAGTAAAAATAAATAATTTCGAACGAGAAGTAATAAAAAGGAACAAAATCATAAAACATTATAGTACAGAAGGAGACGAATCGCGTACATTGTGAACATCGGACAGTTGCATTATTGTTTCTATATTTTCCACATCCGTGGCATGGACCTTTCCTAGATCCATAATAAGTCAGTAGTGAGATTTCGGTTCGAGTTTTTTATTGGTTCAATGAGGCGTTTTACTATATCTGCCGGTTTGTTTGATGATCTGAATGGCCCAAGTGGTTGAACTCCACAGTAGATCTTAAAACTGTAGGCAGAAAAAGTTTGAAGAATCCAAACAGTTTGTACACACTATCGGCACGGGATGCCACAAAAATGCCTTTTTCACTTTAACCAATTGCTAGACACTGCCTGTAAATCACAGAAACTCGGTTCCACATTTCTCCTACTCTACGCACATCCGATGAGGAATACTGTTGCGCTCATCTAGTTAAATTAAGAAATTAACGCGAAAATTAAAAATTACCAAAATTGCGGCATGGAGTGCCGCTTAGCGTGTAACAAAGGATTAATGCAGTATTGAACCCTGGACCCTATTTTATTGAAGAGGAAGGAACTGTGATATCATCGCGACACTTTGAAATGCTAAACAACTTTCTTCGTCCAGAACTTGAAAGGCGTCCAGTGAACATGAGAGAAATATGGTTTGAGCAGGACGGTGCCACAGCTCACACGGCGAATGTCTGGAAGTGGTTCGACAAATGTTCTCAGGACAAGTGATTTCCAAATATGGAGATGTTCACTGGCCTCTTCGCTCACCCGATTTGTCGATATGCGACTTCTTTTTGTGGGGATATTTAAAATCAAGAGTCTACATTAACAAGCCTCGCACAATCGACGACCTGAAGAGTTCCATTCGTCAGGAAATTGAAGCCGTGCCGAATGATATGTTGGTGAGAGTCAAGCGTAACTTTCAGGAAAGGATCCATATTTGTATCCAGCAAGGAGGACGTCATCTCAAGCATTATTTTTCTAACCTAATTAATGTATATTTCAACACTGCATTAAAAAATCTATCGCTCAAAGCTTGTTTTTATTATTTTTATCAAACCGGGTCAATTCAATAGTGAAAAACATGCGTTTCCTCTGCTCCACCCCGTATCTATCTCTCTCTATATAAGAGGCTTTGTCCTGACTGACAGAATCAACACAGAGCAAAAACTACTGATGATAGAAACTTGAAGTTCGGAGTTTAGATTTTAAACGCGATGTAGGTAACCACTAAGAAAGGAATTTCGAAAATGTGAACCCTAAGGGGCTTAAATGGCGAAATTGTCGTTTAACTCTAACGGACAACTATTTTTACATTTTGCATTCGAGAAAAAATATCTAATTTGGACTCATTTTAAAGATCTTGATACGACGAGTTAGGCCCCTACGGGACGTCGAAAACCATGTTTTAAAGCCGAAAAATGAAGCGTTCACGACGAGTAAGAAGTTTTTAAACACTCTCCATTGCGCGCCTCCCTCTCTTCTACCGAGCCGGCAGCTTTCCCCTCCTACATTCCACCTACCGGAAGCTCCCATCCCTCTCCCCCTTCGCTTACCTCGATTCCAACATTTGTACGGTTCTTATCAAACAATTGCTTAGAATACGTTCGTTTAATGATTAAAACTTTGATTTTGACTTGGGTTTTATTTTTGACATACATGTTGGACATTCAATTTAATTAATTCAAGGGATTTATCGGTTGAATAATTTGGTTTACTTGACTTCGGAATTGGACTGATACTAGAATAACTTTTGTAGACATTCACATAAAATATGGCTACTGATTATTTAAATATTAATGGTAATCAAATTATGCACACTGTGATTCCCTTGATTGGGTGCGTGTTTATTTCGATCTCTATAGAGAATTCTCAAGAAAAATGTTGTAATTTTCGGCAAATTGTTGTATTACATGTCATCGAAAATCGGGACAAATTTTCTGCGTTTACTCAAAATGATTAGGGTGACAATTATTCTGATTCCAGTAGTTATTATACTCATATGTCTCAGCATTCAACCCATGCTGGATTTGTGGGACTAACGGCAGCTGGGGAATCGTTTCCTTACCTACATAATGAGGCAACAAATGTATTTTTAAATTGATTTTGTTTTACATTTTATATTAAATCAATACCAAGATAATGATCACAGAATTGATTTTAAAGGCTCGCGGGCAAAGCCGCGACGGGGAATGCTAGTAATCGATATTACGAGACATTATTGTTGTCATAATCATAACCTACCATGAACAAACATGGGCGGATCCAGCCGATCGTAAAGGGGGGCTACAGTCCTAAAGGAGGGGGGCTGCAGCCCCACAGCCCTTCATTTCGATCTGCTAATCAGCTTTTTTACCTTTTTGTTCCTTTCCCACAGCTACAACTTGTTCTGCACATTATTTGTTCTTTAACTTGCTTCCTTACATTAAGGAAAGTCAAATTTTATCTTTTAATGACGAAAAATTTTCCAAAGGCTGCAGGGCTGCAGCCCCCACAGCCCCCCCCCCCCCCCCCTGGATCTACCAATGTGAACAAATAGGTTGGAATAAAAGTATATGATTCACATAATTGTATATTACTAACATAAATTTGTAGAGATTAACAAACTCTAATACTATAATGTACTACGGCAAGGAAAGTCGTGAATTTTCCGTTGTACATTAGAAGATTTTTATAATGTGCGACTGACCCACTTCTTCAAAGACAATCTTCTTCAATTCTCACTTGGTGGGGACGACCTTGTTCGTTAACTATCAGTGTTGTTGAGAACTTGGCATTGTTTGCATGGCTCTGTGACTCCATCGATGAATATTTCGATATTTATCTTATCGTGAATCGGAAACTAGTTAAAGTGCTTTTATAACAGATAAGCATTAAATTCAACAGTTATATTTGACAGCATAACTTCATTTGTTTCGCAAAGGAAAGAATATTTCTATTTTAAGTAAGTTTTTTTACTTAGTTATGTAATGAACGGTATAATCATGGTCCTTGTGTTATAATGGTTAGCAAAATTTACAAGTGAACAGTCAACCTGTCAAAAATTATTGTAAATTGGAACCTGATCTGATATCGTTAATTTTATAAAGTATAAATAATAAAAATTGATTTTTAGGTATAAAAATAATAAATACTAATTGTAAATTATTAAAACCTAGCTGACAGGTCGTATTTAGTTTCACAATCGTACCAGAATCAGTTGAATTAAAGAAAGTTTTCTATTAAGATTAAATAGATATTGAAAAAAAATGAAGTGTTTAATAAATGCACGAAAAGTATCATTAAAAAGTGTTTTATTTGCATCGAAATTAATTGAATTTACTAGGCACCTAATTTTTCGGGGTTTTTAAACCTAAAGCCACTAAAACCGTCCCTACGTGACTGCCAACGGATTTAATAATAAAAACTATTGCCTATATTTTTGATGTTTTTAAACCTTTACTGCTATATACTATGGGGCTGATAGGAATGCGAAACATAGAAGATTATGAACATCCAGCCGTTTTGGACTTATAAACGGTGTAACCAACAACTTCATTACATGTATAGATGTTCACTTACCTATATATGATATATATATTAAGGAAAGTATTGCGATCGTGAAAAATTTCGACTTCCGCTTTTGGGGTCCCCTGAGTCCAAATAACCAAGTCCCGCGAAATGGTCTGTGTGTGTGTGTGAACAGACTAGCTCAAAAACTATAAATCGTACGAACCTGATTGAAAATTGAGTATTTGGTTTATGAATATGCCCGCGATGTGACAGCAAAAATTTCATTAAAATTGTCCAAACGGAGGGGATAGTTTATTTAAAGAATTTTGTCTAATTTTTACGTTTTTTCGATTATCTCAAAAACGGCCTTAACGATTTTGATTAAACTTGATATTTGATGTGTGTATGTGCCCGCTATGTGACAGTCAAAATTTCACCAAAATTGATCAATTGGAGGGGGCACTTTACTTAATAAACTTTTTCTTATGTTCACGTGTTTTTTTTTTTCATCTACTCAACAACGGCTGTAATGATTTTGATCAGACTGGATATTTGGTGTATGTATATGCTCACGATGTGACAGCCAAAAGTTCATCAAAATTGGTGAAACGCAGGGGGCGCTTTATTTCATAACTTTTTTTCCAATTTTTACATTTTTTTTTCGAACACCTCAAAAACGGCTTTAATGATTTTGATTAAACTAATCATTTTTAATCAAAATCAAGTCATCTTTTTTATATTATTTATAGAAATGGCAATTAAAATTCTAATCTAAGTAAGTTGGTAAGTGAAAGTTGTGCTTTGCGCGCATCGCACCAGATTTTTTTATTGGCTGATTATCTTTGAAGACCTTAAGGTTCCTTAAATTATCGATTTGGCCGGATCCAGATACCAGAACTTTCACAGTAAACTCCCTACTCACCCTAACCCTCTTGTATCCTCCATTGCCTCCTCCTCTATCCCAGACACTCCTCGGAGGAGTCTGAAAAGAAGATGGTCTAGAGATCTACTAAATTATAACAATATTCGAGTGCTAGGCAATGGGTAGTTTCTCCACACACCTTTTTATGTCATTAATGTACTTATACCATAATTATTTATTGTATTGATATTATACAGTTGTAAATATCAATAAATAAATTTTAAAAGATGGCTGTAACTTCGTAAATCGAAAGAGCTTCCAATCTCTATAACCTCATCGTTTGAAAAAATAATGGATAGTTTTTAATTCATGCGCGAATAACACTCATTTGCTCATGGGAAATATTCTATCCGAAGAAAATTCAAGGACCTTCCAGCTGATTGTTACAATCTATCTTCCTGCATTTATCTAATACGGTCTGTTACACTAAGTTTAAAAAAAAAAAAAAAAAAAGTGGCCAAGTCGGTAACACCGTCCGTGCGTAATCCGATCGAAAGCGAATTTTATTATAAAATTTTGTGCATATTTTTTCGCTTTTTATATATAAGGAGAGATGAGGCGCAATGAAACACAAAAGTATCTGTTACCCTTAGCACCCCACCTGAGTCTTTATTTTCATTTTTTTCCATGTTACCTCAGGATCTAATCTATATAAGAAATGCTTTAATAATTATCTCACGAACAATGAGTGTCCGCGAGCAACTATTTTCAAAAAAATAAATTTTGTTTCATTGTGTCCCATGCCCGGGGTACAATGAAACAGCTGAAAAAAACAACAGCTTAATTAACAAAAAAACTTTATTCGGCTTCCAGTCAGTTCTTCATTCTTCTGCTTTAGGATAGGCGAGCGCAAGCGACGGTGCTGCTTCTTTGAGGAACTAGAAGGAACTAGAGAAAGCGGATAGAAGCCGTGCGATTACCTGGGATTCATAGGGGTTTTTGCGGTTTTTAATTTATTTTTCCTTAACTAAAACCCGATTGAGCAAAAAATTATTGGAAAAATGTCTAATAGGTATTGCTCGGTCCCTCAGTGTTCTTCAAAAAAATCTAAAGATGTGTCATTCCATTTGTTTCCAAAAAATAAAAAGCTTCTTAAAGAGTGGATTGTAAAATTAAGAATGGATAAGCCTGTTTCGAAACATATGACGATATTTAGTCTTCATTTTAAAGAAAGTGACTATGTTTATCCAGGTAAATATTAGTATTTGACATTTTATTATTCCAAAATGTTGGTTTTATGCAAATAACATTGGGACCATGGTGTCATATTTGTTTTTCTTTTTTAATTTTCCCCATTTTTGTCTTACATCCGTTGTGCTTAATTGTTCCAAGTTTTCAATGCGAAGCCTGAAAGTTTTGACAAATAAATAAATAATATGACAAAGAATCCTAGTTGTCATAACAATGATTGTGTGAATAGGTAATTAATGTTATTACTAACCGAAAAACGTAAAGTTACAATGATGTGTTTGCATTTACCAGAACTACCAGCTTTACACTTACAATGAAAAGAAAATTGCTTATTATTATTAATAAATTTGATTTCCACTTTTATTTGATGGGGCAGTCCTTTAAAATTGCTAGTTTGAAGGCTTGAAGTTGAATGTTTTTTTACTTCTAGATATTATTCCACATGTTATTATGCAGTCTTCATCAAGAATAGCCTGCGCTTCAATTAATGGTCTCTTAAAATTACCAACTATCTCTTTTACATCAACTAAGTCTATCCCCGTTCTTTCCGACATTTTGAAAATGCTACTAGCGCACCCTATAGTCGATTGCGCCCGCCTATAGCCACAAATTTCTTCAGGAATGAGGAAAGTTTGGCTTGGTTGTCAGCTGTCATAAACTAATACAGGTTTTTTGGTGTCCCCGCTCAATTTCGCACGAATTTGTAAGAAAATAAAACGAACTGAAAAAAATACGACTGCTTATCCAAAATGAAAAACATAGGCGGCACGATGAAACATACGTGGGACTCTATGAAACGTTTCATTGTGCCCCGAACGCCCTTGTTTCTAGGAACTCCATATTAGCCGTTTTGGTGTCTTTTACTTCCTAAGATGAACGTGAAGAGGTCAAACAATAGGTTTTTATATATTATAGGAAAATGACACCTAGAGTGGAGAAGCTGCCGATAGGGAGCCTAGTTGTTGGAGAAGGCCCGCATTGGGACATGGAAACGAAATCTCTCTACCTCATCGATGGTATTGCAGTGTCCATAATAAGGTATGACACGGAAAGCAACGCTGCCTTCAGAGCTAAGCTAGGTAAGCGATGTAAATAATATCCTGCAACCATATGTATATATATATAATTACTTTATTTTATGATAAATGACATGTGGGGTTCGAATGCGAGTCTTCCGCATGAATAGGGCGATACGCTGCAAGTACTACATCAGAGGCCTTATCTAAGCCAAGTCAATGATCTCTTCACTCATCCTATTGACTATTCGTCCAAATTTATTGACCATTCGTCATTGTTCATATCCATGCATTAATTTTTCATCACTTTTTATGAGGGTGACCTATTGTTTAGTAGCTAGTATAGCAAATTTTAATATTAAGCACCGCGTGATCGTATCCCGCCAGGTCCCAAGGATTTTCAAAGATAGTAAAATACCTTGGCTATGCCGTCCTACCGATGGGCCGTAAAATAGAGGTCCTGAGCTTGTGCGATGTCAGGTACTTAACGTCGTTAAAGTTCTCTATTTTATTTATACCTGAATTAGGGATAATTTAGGTCTCCCACACATCATCTTCTGATTAGCATAAAGTAAAGTTGAAGAAACCATTAAACAAACAAACCACTTTTTATAAAAAAAATTAAGTATATATCTTTGATGCGCGGTCATAAGGGGTTAAGTCACTATTGGAGCATTTGGAGATTATATCGTAATATTATAGCACGAAATCAGAGCTACCGGTTGGTATTAAGGTCTTAAGTCAAACAATATTTTTTTTATAAAAATAACAATTACAAATAATATCAATAATAAGATTTTATATAAGGTTTTGATCTTTGCTGTATCTCCCTTGAAAAATTCAAAATTTTGACTTAAGCCATTATGACTGCGCATCAAAGATATGTTTTCAATTACTAATCCGTGATTTGATGCATTATAATCCCCCCTGGCGGTCAATAAGCGAAGCAACGAGTTCGAATCATAATTGACGAAAAGTTACACCTCCCTGAAATTCTCTTTCTTTCGACCCATCATTCATCAAAATTCATCGCTCTTGATCGTAAGGGATCCGACCATTTCGATATGCACTTAGTTTAAAGATAATTTGAAAATAATAACATGTGTGATGAAGAAAAGAAATTTCTTTATTTTCAAAAATATTTTTGATTTCAGATCTTTCAGCTATAAATTTCATAATACCAGTTGCCGGCTCGAAAGGTAAATTCGTCATTGGCTCCGGGCATAAGCTTTACATCATCGTTTGGGATGGCATTTCTGATAAAATTGACTCGATTGAAGTACTCCATGAGCTCACAGATGCACTTGAATGCAATGGAATCAATGATGCAAAATGCGATGCATCAGGACGTCTTTGGTTTGGTGAGTATTAAGAAAATATTGATTTTTAGATATAAGGAACATTAAATATTCATTTATGATAAATTATAACTTAATAAGTGTGTATGTGTGAACAGATCAGCACAAAAAGATTATTCGTAAGAGTTTGAAATTATATTTAAGGTAGTTAACGCCATAGATCTGGCAGCAACCTTTTCTTCAGGATCGACACCGGAAATCATACCGACGAGTTTACAATTTTATAAAAAAAGTCTCTGATGATTAATTTTTTACTTTAACTTACCCATATGTGAAGTATATAGTAAGGGAAAGTATTGCGATCCTGAAAAATTTCGACTTCTGGTTTTCAACGGAAATACACGTTTTGAGGTCCTCTGAGTCCAAATAACCAAGTCCCGCGAAACGGTCTGCTACGTTTCTGGTCTCCCGCTTTTCTAAGGCGGGTGGAGGTTACCAGAAACGGCATATATCTAATTGATATTGTAATTAATGTACTTAATTCGTCTTAATGTAAATTGGATACTTTTCCAAAGGTGACGTGTTTACCAATTCCATATTATTTTAATAAACCTGTGGCATAGGGTAAATGATAATAAATAAACAAATCTAAATTGGACTATATCTTTAATTTTATTAATTAAATTAAATTAATTATTTAAATTAAATTAATTTAAATAAATTAAATAAGCCAGGGTTTATGGCTACAAATTTCTCTAGCAATCTTCTTAGGCATTTCCCTAGGTGTTTGTCGGCAGCATTGTCGGTCCTAAGCTTTGCTTATTTTGAATTTCTAACAGAAGGTTTATTGCCCCAATACTTACAAGGGGTATTTCCAAGACCTACCCGCCTTCAGGTAAAACTGACCACCGGGTTGCCCATATACAGTACTTTACAAATTTTGATATTAAATTATTAATTCAATTTACTTTTCCTATCATGGCAGCATCCACAATACATAGCATTCTCCTAGTGTCAAGGGAAAGAAAAATTAATAAACGTATGTTTATTGATTTTTCTTTTAACATAGGGTAAATGACTAGTTATGGTCACCAAACCAATAATGGGCACAATTACATGGAATTTCTATAATTAAGTTGAAGGAATAAAATTTGGGAAAGGTTTAAGAGGTTTCTGGAAATTCATTATCTTAATTTCATTCTAGTTAACCCCCATCTCCTTCTTTTCCCAACAACTGCGTTTCATTCTAGTTTGACTTATGATTCCCCACTTGAAGTGTATCTAACAGTTGATTCCCTTTGTATACTGATTATCTAAGTTTTTTGTTCATAAGAGAAGGATGTCGCTATTGTTCATCAGATTTTCACGTTGTTGGTATGTACTAATTCTTTAGCATTTTTCTTATCACATGGGGCCATTTGTAATCAAATAAAAAATTGTCTATTAGTTTAAAGTATTTGTGCCCATAACTAGTCAATGAAAAACAAAATTGATTAATAATGGGCAGGTATGACCATTACTCATTTTTGGCCGATCTCTAGCATTTTGCAATTAAAAAATCAGAATAATTTTTTCGTACCAATCTGTTATTTTATCAATAATATTTGACATCAATTACTAGTTTTGGTCATGGGTGCCCACGTTTCAACAGAAGATGACCATAACTGGTATTGGTCAGCCATTATTTCACTTATGGGCACATTATTTTCATTTCCAATCTTTTTTTAATGGGCTGAGTTAATGAGTATTCCCAATTGAACAAGACCTAATATATTTCTATATCATTGTAGGTTGTTAAAATGCCTCGAAAACTTAACACATACACCGATCTAGATGTTGAGAAAGTTAGGGAAGAAATTGAAGCAGGTGCATCTGTCAAATCAAGGCCTTGAAGTATGTTTTTCTATTAGTCAAAAATTAAAATCTTCTATTATTGTTTTGACAGTAAAATTTTTTGTAATAGATATGGGTTACCAAGGATGACTTTAACTCACAGAATTAAAGGTACTGGCAAAGATCGATGTGGGCCAGATCCAATTTTGACTAAGGAGGAAGAGGAATTGCTTGAAAAATGGTTAATTTTTTGCTCAAAACGGGGGTTCCCTCGGAGAAAAATAGGGATGGTTAGGGGGCTATGCTTCAAATGTGCCTCTCACATAAAATCAAAGGGTTTTAATTGTAGCCTTTGCAACAAAAATTATCATCACGGATGCCTGCCTAAGGAATTCGAAGAACATCTCCCGGATAGTGCTGACGAAAAAGATACATTTGTTTGCCCAGCATGTTTTCAATATGCTGAAACAGATGAGGATTTAAATATCAAAGATATTTGTGGTAACGACAGTGATGATTAGGAGTGAAAATACATGAGACATTATATTAAAACAAATATGTCTTTATATTTTTTTACTTTCACTTACCTATATATGAAATATATAGGAAGTGGAAGTATTGCGATCGTGAAAATTTTCGACTTCCGGTTTTCAACGGAAATACACGTTTTGGGACCCCCTGAGTCGAAATAACCAAGTCCCGCGAAATGGTCTGTGTGTGTGTGTGTCTGTGTGTGTGTGTGTGTGTGTGTGTGTGTATGTGAACAGACTAGCTCAAAAACTATAAACCGTGGGAACCTGAAATTGGGTATTTAGTGTAGGTATATGCCCGCGATGTGACAGCAAAAATTTCATCAAAATTGCTCAAAGGGAGGGGGTACTTTATTTAATAACTTTTTACGTTTTTTTATATTTTCTCAAAAACGGCTCTAACGATTTTGATTAAACTGAGTATTTGATCGATTTATATGCCCGAAATATGACTGTAAAAATTTCATCAAAATTGATTAACCGGAGGGGGGACTTTACTTATTAAATTTTGTATCATTTTCACGTGTTTTTTTTATTTACTCATAAACGGTTTTAACGATTTTGATCAAGCTTGGTATTTGATGTATTTATATGCCCGAGATGTGACTGTAAAAATTTCATCAAAATTGATCTACGGGAGGGGGGACTTTACTTAATAAATTTTGTACCATTTTCACATGTTTTTTTTATTTACTCAAAAACGGTTTTAACGATTTTGATCAAACTTGGTATTTGATGTATTTATATGCCCGAGATATGACTGTAAAAATTTCATCAAAATTGATCTACGGGAGGGGGGACTTTACTTAATAAATTTTGTATCATTTTAACGGGTTTTTTTATTTACTCAAAAACGGCTTTAACGATTAACAAAAATAAGATATGAATGTAGAAAAATGTGTGACTTTGGGAAATGATAATTAGCAAAACACGTCAATTTCTAATCTAAGTAAGTTGGTAAGTGAAAGTTGTGTGTTGCGCGCACGCACCAGATTTTTTTTATTCATATTCTTGTTTAGTTAAAAATAATTTTGTACATAACTAGTTCAGAAATGTGATGTTTATAATTGCACTATAGCTATTTTTTTTAATAAATAAATAAATATTCAAAAATTATAAGTTGAGGGCCGTGTTACTCGAACAATAAAAATTGATATTATCTAGTTAGTTTATGTTTTTTTATAAGGAAATTAAAATTTCCCTAAGGTGACCATTACTAGTTTTAAGGGTGACCATAACTAAATGTATATGCCCATAAATGGTAAGACAGCTATGTATAAGTTTAGCAAAATAAAAAAAATTAAAAACCTTCCCAGAAATTATAGAAAATCAAGTAGTTCTGAGAATGAAACCTTTTGGTTGAAACCCTATAAACATAATTTTTTTTCAATAATGGAAACAGCCGGAATCGTCCCTAGACTGAATAAAAATCCTTAACCATGCCCATTACTAGTCATTTACCCTACTTTTAAAAATATTTTTAATAATCAGTTTAGATCCGTAAAGTAAAATCCTATCTACAAAATTAACTGTTCAGCATCGAATAAAACTAAATGATATAAAACATACAACATACAAAGCATTACTTGAACACTTGAACAACTTGATACAACATATAAAATAATTACAAAAATGAACAAAACCCTTTCGTAAAACAACAAGCTACGATAATAAATTTACAATTGCTACAATTTACATAACAAAAACTAAAATAAAACAATTCTCAATGTAAGTTTTTTGTTTACTATTTAAAAATATTTTGACTCAACCTTCAAAACTAAATTTCACAATTACAGAATGGTTGCAGAATATAACAAAACTTGTGATCTTCCATGTAATTACCCCCTCATATTACAATAGTTACAAATTAGTAGCTTTTCGATATTTTTTTTTTCATATATAAATTTTTCATAGACCATTACTAGATAACTTACATAGCGATCAGAGTTCTTCTGTCTTTATTTCACATCCTGAAAAACTTCTTAATTCACAAACAACAAAAACAAGAAGCATAATGTTTATACAGTATCATTTTATTGTGTGGCAAGCATTTTTCAAAAACAAAGAGGATTCTACTATTTGGGATTCTTTCCCACTCTAGTTTTAAAATCATTTTTGTTTGGAATCTTTATATTTTAAATAAATGTTTATTTTCATTTATTTTCAGGGTTAATTATTAGAACGTCTTATTCGGTATTTATATTTCCTTTCTTAATAGCACGCTGACAAAAAAAACGGCGAAACTCTTACTTTCACAAATCGGTTGTCCTGGTACCATCTTGGGTTTTCTTATGTCACAATCAAGGATGAAGTATTTGCACATTCTATTAAATGAATTTCAGTTCTTAATTATGATTAAAAGTTTTTAAAATTTTAATCGATTCCATAAATTTTTCCTCTATTTAAAATATTTTTATCTCTGATACAGAATCTAGTTCCTATTTATGGCCACTAAGATTTTTAATTTTCCTATCCGGATGTTCGGATCAATTACACTATGAGCCCTATCAATTATCTAATAATAAAAGTTTTTACAAATGGATCGATAAAAATGATGCCTCAGTATTCTGGGCGTACTTGAAGATTTCAGTATCTTCTCAAAAATAATCTAAGGGATACCTGGAGGCGCTACAGCTGCTCCACATAGAGGGTTTTTCCCTACCAGATACAATTAAAACAATAACCCGACTACAGGGGTGATGGAGGACCTCTGTCTACTCCAAAGTAAAAAAGTATAATAATTGCTCACAATAATCCAATTAGGATATATAAAATGCAAACTTGATCCAAGTTATTTAAATGTTATTATTGGGGGTGACTCATAGCGACTAAACAATTGAGGCAAGTTTTAGATTAATGATTATTACCGGTTTTCCGGTGGAAAAGGTGGCTTAAACCAATTCAAACTAAAACATTTTAATTTTCTCATTGATAGGTAATTTACCGTATATTGCATTTTGCATTAATTAATCAAAACGGGATTGGTAAGATAAATTTCAATTTTTATTATCTTAATTTGAATATAATGAAGTTACTCTGAGATCCACTTAATTAAAATGTATGTAGTTAAGATCCTAATACTAACAATTCCTAAATTTATAAGAGAAACTTATTTACATAAAAATATTTACAATTATATATACAAAAATTATTTACATTGATCCAGACCGGGTTGACCTGACGACGGTTTCGCCAGAACCCTTTAGCTCGTCAACGGAAGGGACGCTAGATGGAAACCCTTTTTATCCCCTGGACTGGGATAAAGACTACCGTGTCTTATTATAACACCGTACGCGTTTCTTATTTACATGGTTCAAGACCAAATAATCCATCTAATAGTCATATAGTAGAAATAGGAAGGTGATAGGCTTAATAGGCGAATCCCTAAAATAAATATTTGCTTCAAACCTGTCATGAAAATTTCGATATTTTAACGGGGTTTTCCCCATAATCATGCTCAATGAGTTCAAGTGATCTCCTGGAGGTGGCTTATTCGGGTTTATTAATTTTATAAATTCTAGGAGGCTTAATTCATTTTCTATCTCCATAGGTCGGTCCTTCTCTTCATCTTGAACCTTTTCTTGGGACCTATCAACTACTTCACGAGTCTGACAAGATTCAAGAGTTTCTACCTGAGCTTGAGGGATTGGTAAATTCTCTTGAATGGTTTCTTCTTGAAGATTCTTCCTTTCATCTTCAACTTTAAAGAGAACCTTATCTTTCCCGTCGTAATTAGTCTCTATGTTACCCCTTTCAGATTGAACATTATAAACAGGTTCTTCCCTTGGAGATTCGTCGCTAATAATTTCTGTATATTTAAGAGCTGGCATCTCGTACGGTCCAGGTTTCACAGAATTGGTGACAGGAGGTTTATCAATACAATTTTCTACTGTTTTATGGGCATCATCTTCTGCAATCTTATTCATATCTTCACTTTCAGCTAGGGGTGGTATCTGTATTTCCTCATCAGGTTTAGTAAAACGTTTTGCAGACGCTTCGAACTTCAGATTCGTTGTGTGAAAAGCTTCATTTATTTCCTGGAGGTTTTTATTATGCTCTTCTATTATTCCCTTTAGCTCTTTATGTCTATCTTCTTGATTTTTCTGCATCTCTTTTATTAGCTGCCATATTAACATTACTTCTGGGCTGAGGCAATTTTCTTCTATTTTCTCCCTGGTCTGTGGCTGAGTTGCTTCTTGATGTGGGATCGCTATTCCTTCAGCCAACCCCGTATTCGGCTGTGGTAGTTCCTCGTTTTCTACCCTCAAAGCCATATCAAAATGTCGTGCGCGTATATTATCCCTTTAATATCTATTGAAACCTCCGCTGTAGGGTTAAACGCAAGCACTGATAACACAAAAAACAAGCCACTTATTACAAGACCGTACAACAAGAAGTATAAGGACACACATTACTACTTTAACACTAAGGCAAGAGAACACGAGAAAACAAAGCAAAGATTTAAAGCGAAATTCTGGAGAATTTTAAGTTAAATTAAAGAAATCATCAAACCTTATAATATTCACCCTTATGCCACTTTGTATAATTTAACAAGAAACGTCATCTAATGATATAAACAAATTGGTAAGTACGTCCCCACAAGGGATGCCATTTTAATTGCTACGTTTCTGGTCTCCCGCTTTTCTAAGGCGGGTGGGGGTTACCAGAAACGGCATATATCTAATTGATATTGTAATTAATGTACTTAATTCGCCTTAATGTAAATTGGATACTTTTCCAAAGGTGACGTGTTTACCAATTCCATATTATTTTAATAAACCTGTGGCATAGGGTAAATGATAATAAATAAACAAATCTAAATTGGACTATATCTTTAATTTTATTGACCAATAATGTAAATTATTTATACCCCTTTTAATATATCATATAAACATATTTTACTAGCACAAATTAGTTAATGGATGCTGACTGGCAATTTAACATTATTTAAATAAATACTAACCACACAATATTACAAATAGTAGGTACTGTATATGTCTTAACCTTATTTGGTGGGCACTCTCTGGTGTTGTCTCTGGCCTATCTGCTGGATTAGTCTCTGCCATCTCTGACGCTCTCTCAGTCTCAGCACAGCATCCCATCTCAGTCTCTCTCGGAAATCTGGACTCTCCGCTCCTGCCTATCTGGTCCTCTGCCCTTCTCGTTCCACTCTCGCCCTCTTGGCACACTCCCCCGACCTCTGTCCACCTCCGGACTCACTCTCCACCCCAACTCCTCTGTCCAACTCCGAACTCACCACTCCACTCGAACTCCTCGAGCCTCTCTCTTCACCGTATAAGTCCTCTTTCCCCCACTCTCTTCAGACTTCTTCTGATTGGCTGGCTGGTTGGTTCCAGACTTCGTCTGATTGGCTGGCTGCCTAAAATTTCCCTTCCTTTCTATATTAAACGTGTTTCCCAGCGGCCTCTTTGCCGGGGCAAAACCAGGGTTTATGGCTACAAATTTCTCTAGCAATCTTCTAAGGCATTTCCCTAGGTGTTTGTCGGCAGCATTGTCGGTCCTAAGCTTTGCTTATTTTGAATTTCTAACAGAAGGTTTATTGCCCCAATACTTACAAGGGGTATTTCCAAGACCTACCCGCCTTCAGGTAAAACTGACCACCGGGTTGCCCATATACAGTACTTTACAAATTTTGATATTAAATTATTAATTCAATTTACTTTTCCTATCATGGCAGCATCCACAATACATAGCAGGTCTGTGTGTGTGTGAACAAGCTAGCTCAAAAACACCGCATGAACCTGAAAATGGGTATTTGGTATATACCGCGACGTGACAGCAAAAATTTCATCGAAATTGGTCAAATAGACGTGGTACTTTATTTAATAACTTACCAGGTTCTTTTCGATTTTCTCAAAAATGGCTCTAACGAATGTGATAAAGCTGGGTATTTTATGTAGGTATATGCTCACGATATGACAGCGAAAATTTCATCAACATTGATCAAACGGAGGGGGCACTTTATTTCATAAATTGTTTCCAATTTTTACGTTTTTTTTTTCGATTTTCTCTTCTCTTCTTGCAACTTTCATAAGTAAAAAAACTTTTAAAATTTTAACCCAACTAAAAAAAAATTCTGTATTACAATGGAAAAATAAACTAGTTGATCGTTCTTTTGAGATAGTGGGCAGGAAGTGGTTGACAAGGGCGGATCCAGCGGGTCATCCCCCCCCCCCAAATATTTTGGCTTTTCATTCTTTTTTGTATTTTTAAGCGAATAATGCAATAAAAATACAAAACCATTGAAAATCCAAAATATTTGGCGGATGGGTAATGACCCATGGATCCGCCCTTGATCATGTTACTCGTACAAGAATATCAGGTAAGCTTTATCATTATTGAAATGTTCTGAGGGGACTTAAATGGGGAAGACACCTTCTTGTTTTCCTAAAGACTATCTTGTTTTTCTATATGGAGAAATTATCTGTTTCTCGTTTTGCCTAAAAATAAGAAATGGCTAAAGATGAAAAAATCAAGTAAACATATACAGGAGAAAAAAAGAAAAATATTCTGTCAACTCATAAAACACGTTCAACCCAAGCATGCGCAGTACATATATAATCAATATATATTATAAAGAAAATTGTGTAATGTGCGTGCCGATAAGGCTCAAAAACGACTCCACCTACGATCGAGAAAATTATGTCGAAAATATGAAAATGAAAAGTTATGTAATTATATGAGCTACACGACTCTATAGGCACTAACCGTGAAGAAGATTTCCGTATTTATCTTTAGGCTGTAAAATTGAAGAGAAAAGATCCGGAATTTTAAGCCTCTCGCAATATGTAATTAGGCTATCTGTACGGGTTAGTGAATGAAAAATTTCGATTTTATTACTAAATTTATTTAGTGAATGAAAAAAGTTCGAGCTGCAGACTACCAAGAAGCGCTAGGGTTCGTTTCATTCAATGTTTATTTTCATTCATTCAGTTTGCATTAGTTATATTTTTTTAGCTGTTCTTTTTAAATTACTAAAAAAATAAGCGTAAATAAGTACTTTCATCTTTGCGTTTTAAAATAAAATAGTGATTTTACATCTCTGCATCAATTAAAAAACCAACTGGATTCCTTAACAAATTAATTTTCACATAAAAAGGCCATTTTATCAACACAGTAATATATAAGTAAACTAGCTGACCCGGCAAACGTTATTTTGCCATATGAATTGTTTCTAGGGAATTTTGCCATATGAATTGTTTCTAGGGAATTTCTAGTGTAAAAAAAAAAAAATCACTAACTTATTGTAAGTGTTTAAGGATGTGGTATATGGCTGAAAGAGGCATGTAGCGCTGAGAACGATGAGGGAAAATAAAAATAACAAAAAACCAAACATTAATTTTTTTAATTTATTCCTTAAAATTATATATATCATTAATTAGTTACGACAGTAACACTAACAAACAATATCAATATCTTAATGCTATAGCGTACACAATATTTTTTGTTATCTTTAGCTAACCCAAACAAACTCGATGGTTAACCCTCTCGAGTGCATGCCACGTATAATTGTCCGTGTGAAAAACATGGTGTGCTCAAATCTAAGCCACAAACAGATATCGTTTGGCCTTGGGACTTATTGATAGTCATTGCAAACGCAATCTAATCGGAAAATGAATACGTTTAAATTGAATAGGCACATCTGTAGGTATAATGGGGGTTCGTGGTATTAATATATTTCACCTCGGGACCTGCCATTTAAAAAGCTGGCTTCGATAACGTTTTTCATTAATTTTTTAATTACTAATCGCATACCGTTGCACAGCCGTGGCGGGTTCAAATTACGAAGCAAAATAATAGGAGATCCAACCTTCAATTGTAAATTAAGTGGTGGCATGCCTGGCAAAAGCCAGTGAGTTCAAAAACTCTGCTGGAAAATTTACAGCTTCTCTGGCATCACAAACTGCATCAATAGACTTGTATGATGCCAAATTCCCTGGCAACAATTGTTGTATCTTCAGATTTAAATCGTCAACGTCCACATTTTTTGCCGCTAAAATTGCTCTTTCTGCAAGCCACTCATGATTTATGTACTGTTTGTGTACATCGGGAAATATTTGTTCAATAAGAACATCTTGCTAATCAATGATTTTGCAGAAATCTTAAGTAATTTTACACATCCAGTTTTATCTATAGTAACTTTTCCATCGTCGATATCAAAGAGTTGTTTTGAGAATGTTTTAGAGGATGGATCTCGAAGCATTTAAACGCGCTTATTTACTTTCAGCTGTACTTTTTCAATGTTACGCCACAATGGCGATGATTTTAAGCAAGCGTTGATCTCATTAGTGTATGTCGAACGTGGAATGACGGGAAGTGTTTGTCTGAAATCCCGGAAAGGACTAACAGAGTGCCGCCAAATAGTTTGTCGTTGGTTTTAATATCAATGTCCCGTTCAACGCCTCAAGCGAATTTTTTGTGTGTCATAGTACATTCATCCCAGATGATATTTTTACACTGCTTCTGCACTGTGGATTAACTGAAGTATTAAAACTCTTCTGGTAAACTAATCTATAAAGCTCGTTATCGCAAGTAAACATTGCTGTTTTTGTGTATGAGATCTTGCTGCTCCTTTTGATTTTCTTCTAACATACTCATCATAGTGCATAGTACATTCAGCACATCACTTTATATATTTTTATTAATTTTAAATGATAAACTCCGTTATATGCGTATACGAATTGTTTACAATTTGTTATGACGGGTGACAAAATGATATTGATAGAATGTTACCATGTAAAAAGTTTCAATTAAATGTTAGGCTCAACTGGTGGGGATAACTTACCAAGTGATAATTGTATGTATTTCTTAATGCCACATTATAAACAAATAAAAAATAAACTTTGTCCAAAAAAAAAAAAAAATTAGGGTTGGACAACCCTTATCACTTAGGGGTATGAAAAATAGATAGTAGCCGATTCTCAGGCCTACTGAATATGCATATAAAATTTCATAAATATCGGTCAAGCCGTTTCGGAGGAGTATGGTAACTTACATTGTGACACGAGAATTTTATATATAAGATTTAATGCAATATGAGTGAACATTTCTTAGTAGTAGAGTAAGTGAATAAAACAGACATAAAAAAAGAGATAAACTGACTGAATATAAAACGAAAACAAAAAGTTTGAAGATTTCTTATTGTAGTTATGAAAAAGAAGTTGGTTTGATTACTAAGTATGATGAGCCTTCCGTTTGACAAAATGACAAACTCCAATTTCAGCATTTTTTCAATGATTCTATCACCCATTATAGTTGAGGGTGAAAAGAATTATGATAAAGTAATTGTGCCTTCATTTGCAGCAAAATGAATTTTTCTGCAAATGAATGGTTCCTTATATGGGCGGACTCTGCAGAGCTCGAATCTTAATATTGATACCGAGTTAAAACCGAAGTTTCAAGAAGGTGCTAATTTTGTTCAATATTTCCTTTAATTTTAAAGTTTTTCTGTTATTAAAACTACCACACAACTTACGTGACGAAGCCGGGCACCCTAGCTAGTTACTAATAAACCACTGCTATAAGTATTTATTATTGATTTATTAATTTTTTTTTTGTTCTCCTCTTCCTCGCCGTTTAGGCTATACGGTATTTCCCGGGCCTGGGGAGAGGATGGGGGATTAATGCCGAGTATTATTGAAGTTTCCCTGGCTCCGTGTTTCAAACTGGCTACCTTTGGGTTTCTAATCACCTGTCGGTTGTCAATTGCAACGCGTATTTTCTAACGCGTTTGCTACTACCGCGTATAATTATGTGTAATTTGTATATAATTTTGAGTACATTCGCCTTTTCCATCCAAAAATGCTTCAACGTGAAAATTCAAGGCTTGCTCCCCTTATTTCGATGCCAGTACGCGAATGAGGTTATAATACTTCTTATATTTTTATTATATCAAAACGTTTTATCTCTCACAGGTACTATGGACAGGAATTGTTTAGTAAAAGATGTAACAACCCCTACTGGTAAGATCTACAGCTATACGAAGGCAGAAGGATGCAGGGAACAAGCTTCTGGTGTCTACCTTAGCAATGGAATAGCCTGGGACTCTCAAGGGAAGAAGATGTATTTCAGTGACACTTACGCCTATTCTATATTCAGTTTCGACTGTAATAGCGATGGCACAATCGGTAAGTAAAGTTTGTACTGTATATACCTAGTCCAGCCATAAATATTGTTACAAGGAAATATACACAGAATTCAAAAGAAAAACCAATTCTTCAAAAGCCTTTATTAGAAAATAAATGTTGTATATACAGAGAGTAACATAAAAATTACTCAAAATGTTCCCCTTTTGCCTTCACACAAGCTTTTAATGTTCTTGGCCAGTCATCAATGGCAGCTCAGATTCTACAAAATCTCCTTAACATCAGTTAACATAATACATTAGATCAATACCAAGATAATGGTCACAGAATTGATTTTAAAGGCTCGCGGGCGAAGCCACGACGGGAAATGCTAGTTATCTGTATAATTTATATTGTACACAAAAAGTTATTTTAATTTGTTTCATCTTGAGTTGTATTTCTTATATTAAAATACCTATTTAATAAAAGTACATTTTAAGAGCTAAATTGATCGTATTATTTTGACCCCATCATTAAATTAATTAAATTAAAATAAAACTGGGTTGTCCCCCAAATACGTCTAAATGTATGACATCAATTACCATACATGTACGGTAGCCCAGCAATTAGGCATGTTTTATTTGCATTTACACGTGGATTCATAGTGTCCGCTTTATTGGGTCCTCAGCCTATTTGGGACACAACAAATTTTCCCTATATGTCCCAATAAAACGGAGTCGACTGTATAGGTAAAAAATATTTACAAATATATTTATTTTTCAGGAAATCGGAAAGTGGTATTCAATTTAAAAGAAAACAACATCAAAGCACCATTGCCTGATGGCTTGACGATAGATAAGGATGGAAAACTATGGGTAGCATTATTTGGAAATTCTGAGGTAATATACCTACATGGACAAAAATATGGTTTAAGAAAAATTTCTTAAGTCTTTAAGGGTTCCCAAATTATTTTATTGTACCAGTTAGACTTGAATTATTTGAGTTTTCACTATTAGAAATCATTCTAATAGTAAAAAATCTGGTGCGTGCGCGCAACACACAACTTTCACTTACCAACTTACTTAGATAAGAAATTGACGTGTTTTGTTAAATATCATTTCCCAAAGTCACACATTTTTCTACATTCATATCTTATTTTTATTAATCATTAAAGCCGTTTTTGAGTAAATAAAAAACCCCGTGGAAATGATACAAAATTTATTAAGTAAAGTCCCCCCTTCGGTTGATCAATTTTGATGAAATGTTGGATATTCACATATTTGGCATATACATACATCAAATACCCAGTTTGGTCACAATCGTGAATGCCGTTTTTGAGTAAATAAAAAAAGCACGTAAAAATGATACAAAATTTATTAAGTAAAGTGCCCCCTGCGGTTGATCAATTTTGATGAAATTTTTACAGACATATCTCGGGCATATAAATAGATCAAACACTAAGTTTAATCAAAATCGTTAGAGCCGTTTTTGAGAAAATCAAAAAAACACGTGAAAATGTTACAAAATTTATTAAGTAAAGTCCCCCCTCCGGTTAATCAATTTTGATGAAATTTTTACAGTCATATCTCGGGCATATAAATAGATGAAACACTCAGTTTAATCAAAATCGTTAGAGCCGTTTTTGAGAAAATCGAAAAAAACCTAAAAAGTTATTAAGTAAAGTACCCCCTCCCTTTAAGTAATTTTGATGAAATTTATGCTGTCACATCGCGGGCATATACCTACACTAAATACCCAATTTCAGGATCGCACGGTTTATAGTTTTTGAGCTAGTCTGTTCACACACACACACACAGACACACACACACACAGACCATTTCGCGGGACTTGGTCATTTCGACTCAGGGGACCCTAAAACGTGTATTTCCGTTGAAAACCGGAAGTCGAATTTTTTCACGATCGCAATACTTCCACTTACTATATATTTCATATATAGGTAAGTGAAAGTAAAAAAGATCTGGTGCGTGCGCGCAACACACAACTTTCACTTACCAACTTACTTAGATTAGAAATTGACGTGTTTTGTTAATTGCAATTTCTCAAAGTCACACATTTTTCTTCATTCATTTCTTTTTTTTTTTTTGTTTTTATTTGCTCTCTAAAGTACACTAAGTTTTGTTATTATTAAATAAAAGTTTTTACTTGTGAATATTTTTCTTTCTTTTTTCTCCTCTATATGTTTACTTGATTTTTTTCAACTTTCATATTTAGCCATTTCTTATTTTTAGGCGAACGAGGGTTCGATTTTGTAAAAACAAATGTAAAGCGAGATCAAAACGATTTTTATAACAATAAAAAATATCAGCTGATGGTCGGGTGAAGTTATGCAATTTTAATATGGACAGGTGTTCGCACCTGGTATGAAAGAACCACTTAGCGAAATTTGGAGAATTTAGGACAAACGGTATGGCATTCTATAAAGAACAAACAAACAGAATTTCAATTTTATTTATATAGATTACTAGCTAGGGTGCCCGGCTTCGCTCCGGTAGTTGTGTGGTAGTTTTAATACCAGAAAAACTTTAAAATTAAAGGAAATACAGAACAAAATCAGCATCTTCTTGAAAATTCGGTTTTAACTTGGTATCAGTATTCTGCAGATTCCGCCCAAATAAGGAACCCTGTAGAATTTATAGGGGGTTGAAAATGGTAAATGAACAATTAATTTTGCTGCAACTTTGTCGAGTTATGCATCGTTTTGATGGTTTCTGCTTAAATTCTGTTCTGTTTAATTCTGAATCCTATAAGCCCATTCCAAGTAGCCAGAAGATAATAATTTATTAGATTATTGTTGAAAAATCTGGTATCTCAGTTAAAAAAATTATATTTCGAGTAAAATTTAAGCACTGACTACTATGATGGTCCTATTTGATCCAGAAGTATAGAAACTACCGAAGATTCATAGAAACTTTTTTTTAAGACCTTTCTTCCATTTCAACCTCCCTTAAGATATCCCCCCGTAATTTGAACGGTTTCTTCATATCTCGAATCTTACTACTATTACAAAGTGAAAACCAAAATTTCTTGAATGCACATTTTTTTCATCATATTTATTTTTATCTTGAACTATGAGGGATGATAAAATTCTGAATGCTGGTATTGGAGTTAGTCGTTTTGTCAACTGGAATGCTCATCATACGTAGTAACCAAAACTACTTCTTTTTCATAAATACAATAAGAACACTTTAAACTTTTTATTTACGATTTATATTTAGTCAATTCATCTCTTTTTTTATGTCTAATTTTATTCGCTCACTGTACTACTAAGAAATGTTCATATAATATATATTGCATTATATTATATATAGATTAAATGTAATGTGCTGATCATATATTAGCCTTCTTATGAGAAAACTAATTTTTTAAGGAATCCAGTTGGTTTTCTAATTGATTGCTGAGATGTAAAGTACTTATTTTATTTTGAAACGCCAACTAATTATTTTCTCTTAATTTTTTAGTAATTTAAAAAGAACAGCTGAAAAAATATAGAACGATTACATGCTGAATGAATGGACAATAAACATTGAGTGAAACGCACCCTAGCGCTTCCTGGTAGCCTGGAGCTCGAACTAAATTTTTCATTCATAACCTCGCATCTCAATCTCAGAGAGGCTAATTAAATGGTGCGAGAGGCTTAAAATTCCAGTCCTTTTCTCTTCAATTTTAAACTCTTAAGAGAAAAACGGAAACCTTCTTCTCCGTAAGGGGTCATACAGCTAAACGAAGACATAACTTCCTTAATCCCACGTGGAGTCGTTTTTGAGCCTTTTCGGCACGCACATTGTACACTTTGCTTTATAATATATATTGATTATCATTTATTATAATATGTACTCTTTAGTTTAATGATTTGTAATTATTAAAATAAACCGATTTGGAGAAACTATTTTCTATGAAGTTGCTAAATAGCGTTTTTACATTAATCAAAACACGTTGAATTCTACTCTTAGTTGGTTTGTAAGTGAAAATTGTGTGTTGCGCACACCGCACCAAATTTTTTTTCATCGCTTCTAATTTGTTTCTTTTAACATTCATATCTTATTCATACCTACCCTACCTATTAAGGGTTTATTTTTCAATAGAAAATACTTAATAATATAAAAATGTTAGTTTTATATTATATTTTCATGAAAATATTATTTTTAAGGTTCTAAGAATAGATCCCGACACTGGAAAATTGCTGGAAAGAGTGGCTATTCCGGTTGCTGAGGTGACTTCGGTTGCTTGGGGCGGTCCTAACTTGGAACATTTATTCGTTACCACCGGGAACTTACACCCAAAAGGAGGTCTTCATATGTTACCCGAAACGACACTCGTGAAAGGGCCTGACGATGGTTGTACCTTCAGAGTCTCTGGCTTGTCAACTTCTGGATTACCGATGCTTCCTTTCAAGTTGTGATTTAATAAAATTTAAAAAAAAAAGCTATCATTAGTCACCATATTCAACAAATACTCCAGTCATCCTTACATATGAATCAGTCGTTTAAGAAACCCCATAAATCCAACAAAATCAATGTTTATTTTATTTTATTTTTGAACTCCTTGCAATCCGAGACGTGAAATTCAAGAGATACCCAACAAGCCCAGGTGATCTATCCGCTTTTATAGTCCATTCAAATAATCATTGAAGCCCCCACAGCCCCCCCCCCCTCCCTGGATCCGCCAATGGTCTAAGAACCTATAGAAGATTTGAATTAAGAACCATAAATTTAAATCTTGCCCATTTCAACCTTATATATTTATACTTTTAAGTTATTTTTCATTTATTAGACTATATATGTAAACTTAGAAAAGTTTCGTATATTAATTTCCAAAATATATGGTTTGTAACAAGCGCTTGTCTTCATAATTAGGAGAAATCCTAAATGTTAAAACTAACATATTTTCAGATGTATCGAATGAACTATCCAAATATTCCCAGCTTAATATTATAAATAAAAAGTTATTATACTATCTATATATAAGACCTATTATATGCTATTCCTGCCCCCTATGGTCGAACACATGTACCACAAATTATAGAAAATTACAAGTGTTGCAAAACAAATGCCTACGGTCAATTGGCAATTACCCGAGATGGACTCCAATTGATCTCTTGCACTATTCTTTAAATGTGCCAAGCATTTCCACCTGTTGACCAGTTGACCATAGACTTTTTCAAATCATGTGAGATTAGCTCACATGAGCATATAAGGGACGTTGCCAACTATACCAGAGCAGACTTACCTTATATGAAGTATATACATAAAAGATTGAAACACATTGTTCTATAAATTATAATAAGGCACATACTTATGTGTGTGTGTATGTATGTGTGTATATACATGCGCACACGTGCATATATATATATATATATATTATTTTTTTTTGTTTAGCAGTTTTTTTTTTCCTCTTGTATTATATTATTTTAGACAAATATTCTCAGACCAAAGGTATTGCAGCGAAGATGGTACAAAAGCTCACAGCTTGTAACCTCAGTTCTTTTATTATGTAAAATACTTTGTATTATATTATAAATAAATTCATCTTTTATTTAAAAAAAAAGATATCGAATGAAGATATTGAATCTGCAATATCTAATGCAGCTGAGAACCCTCATAACTGTCCTCAGTGTGGATAGGAAACTGCAATGGCTCACAATTTAAAAAATAATGATCTTGATCAAACTTTTCAATGCCTTCATTGTGGACATAAATCAGTATAATTGTTTACTTTGAAAAATCATATAAGATACCTAAATAAAGATGAGAAGCCCTTTATTTGTCCTAACTGTGACTTAGCAACATTAGAAGCTAGTAATTTAAAAACCCACATAATGGCCATTCATACTTTTATAAAAACCTACCTATGTCCTTATTGTGAATATAAATCTCAGTAGAACTTTAAAGAGACACACAAAGGCGAAGAAAAACTCATCAGTGTCCTCATTGTGACTGTAAAGCAACGCAAATTAGTACCTTAAAGAAACATATTGGTTGTCCCAGACCTAGTGTAAAAAAAAAATGAGTAATACTGCATGATAAACGGGGTAGAATAGTGCAGAAGCAAGTTTCCTATCTCAATCTGTTAAGGAGATAGAATTTTTTTGTTTTTATTTTTAAAATCTTACTTTTTTCTAAAAAATAGCAGGTTTCTCTACTTCAGGTTAGCGTAGAAACAAAAACAATGATATTTTCTTAATCAGCATTAAATTTTCTAAAAGATAAGTTAGGTTTGGTTATTTTAAATCCACTTTCAGTGGGCCTTTTAACGTGCAAAACACAAAACATTTATTAAAACTTAAATTATTAATATTTTTTGAAAATTCCTCGCTCCTTACTGGAGCACCCTAGAAGCTGTCAAATTTCCTAAAAACTGCGGAATTTATTTAGCTTTTTAATGGTGTAACCCATGATACAATTGCACTTCACCTTTTGAGTCTAAAAGAAGTTTTTCTGATGAAAAAATACTTCATTGCTTCACGTACCTATTAGAAAAACCACTTGATTGAATAAACGTATTAGTTATGTTATATTCTTGTCGATATGCATGAGAGGTAAAGGGTTGTGAAGGTGGCAAGCCCTCCCGCCCCCTCCCCCCCCCCAAAATAAAATAAACTATTTATATGGAGTTAAGGAGGGGGGGGAGGTGACCCAAATTTTTTCTGATTACCTCATGTTACATAAATGTACAATTTTTTTTCCTTTTTTTTAATACTTATAAAAAACAACAATTTAGGATTGCTTGAAGAAATTAAATACACCAAAAGAAAAATAACACTAATTCCAATCAGAATGTGATATCATTGTCAGGGCTAATGATAGCAGGGCACATTATGAAATGTCATTTTTCTGTTGGTGTATTTAATTTCATCAAATAATCCTAAATTGTTATTTTTTATAGTTATTAAAAAAAAATAAAAAAAAATGTACATGTGAAATGGAAATTTTACAGCTTCTAGGGTGCTCCTGTGAGGAGCGAGGAATTTTCCAAAAATATTAATAATTTAAGTTTTAATAAATGTTTTGTGCTTTGCGCGTTCAAAGGCCCACTGAAAGTGGATTTAAAATAACCAAACCTAACTCATACTTTAGGAAAATTAATGCTGATTAAGAAAATATCATTGTTTTTGTTTCAACGCTAAACCGAAGTAGAGAAAACTGCCAGCTTTTAGAACAAAAGTAAGATTTTAAAAATAAAAACAAAAAAATTTCTAACTCCTAAACAGATTGAGATAGGAAACTTGTTTCTGCACCATTCAACCCCGTTTAGCATGCAGTATTACCCTCTTTTTTTTTTATACTAGGTCTGGGACACCCAGTATAATGCACCTCCACGCAGCAGAGAATCCTCATATATGTCTATATTGTGACTAGAAACAGTTCAAAAGAGTTATTTGAAAACACATATTATGACACGCCACACAGGTGAGAAACCTCATAAATGCCCCTATTGTGCAGTCTATAAAACTGCAAGTTCAAGTTGTTTAAAAGCACACATAGAGGCCCGTCATACAAATGAGAAGCCTCATAAATGCCCTTATTGAGAGTTTAGATGTTTAAATAAAAATTATATCAAAAGTCATATAATGGCCTGTCATAATGGTGAAAATCCTGATAAGTGCCCTTATTGTTAAAACAGTTGGAGCTATTAATGTAAAATATCACATAAAGGCCCACCACACAGGCGAAAAACCTTATCAGTGCCCTCATTGTGACTATAAAGCAATGCAAAGTGGGACCTTAAATAGACATACAATGCACCACCATAAAGCAGAGAAGCCATTGTGACGATGGAACTGTACAAAAAATTCATTTAAAAAGGCATACAACATCCAGTCATACATGTGAGAATCCTCATAAGTAAGGCACTATTAGTGCGTGACAAAAAATATTAAAATATACTTAGTATTCGTTAAAAATGTAAAAACTAGGCCTCTGAATATGGAACAAAACGGGAAAAAAGGTAAAATATTGAAACATAATTAATTAAAAATAACAAATAATAAAAATTAACTTCAATTAAGGTCTGGCCACACTTGTCCGCACCGTAGCAATAATACAGGTTATGTTCAGAATATTTTTAATTTAACTTACATACTACCTTTAGTTATGCGTAAAGTTCAAGCCACACATGTCAGACACAGGCCACTTTAGGCATAACTAAAGGTAATATGTAAGTTAAATTAAAAATATTCTGAACATAACCTGTATTATTGCTACGGTGCGGATCCGGTGCGGACATGTGTGGCCAGACCCTTATTGTTATCATTTTGCGATGTTTGTGTTATTTTAAATATATTTATATAAGAATAGTTAAACATGCACAAAAATTAATTATTAATTACCTCATCCAACCAATCACCAATCGTACCACCGATCAATCATTAATCAATTACCAGATATAGATGTGTAAATGAATTAATATATATTTTTAAAATCATCAATCTGTTAATAGTAACACTCATTTCATAATAAAAACAAGGATTTTAATTGTTTATATAAATTAAAAAAAAAAGAGTATCATGGAGATTTTGCAGTAAAAGTCAAGGAAATTGACTGGTTAGAGTAATTTGACATTAAAAAATTTGTAATCTTAAATATAAGAAGACGTCTAAATAATGTGACTGATTTTGAATACAGGGGTATTTGACTCGAAAAGCAGGCCAAAAAACAATTATCAATGTATATAAGTAACATAGTCATTTCTAGGCCATATGTACTCGTATTCAAAAATGGAAGGACTCTCAGCATTGTTGCGAGTTCTTTTTGTGTCAGGCTTAAGATGAAAATTGGAATGTTTAAAAATATCAAGTAACGGTGTCAATGATACCAAGAATGCACAGCAAGTGTAAAAAATAGTGGAATATTTAGACAGTTTTATTTTTTCGATAAAAAATTGCAGAAATACAGGATTGCTGAAATTGCAGACAAAAATAAAAACTGATCTTATAAACCCAGACTTAATTTGAATTCCAAGAAAAATCACAAAACAAAAATTACAATGGTATATCTAATTATTAGATTATTGTTGGCCCTAAAATCGTTTTGACTAAAGCGAACCAACTTTCGATTTTGTTGATTGTTTCTTTAAAATGTTCACGCTGACCTGTACCACCGGTGGTCTCACTTCAAAAGCTTTAGGGTTTCCCCAAAAATAAAATTTTTAGTCAGCAAACTAATCCCTACCACCTTTCACTTTATAATTTTCCTCTCAGTCTCTTTATTATTCTGGACTCAACAAGATAATTATCAGATTTTATTTTGTCATGTTAATTATGAATTATGAAAGAATAAAAGTTGACTATTCCTCACTTCTACACATGTAAAAACTAATAATATAGATGGTATAGTATACAAAATGTTTATCATATCTGGACTCAATGATAAGATAAAAGTGAGTATACACAAGGTAATAACATATATATTAAAAAAAGGGGGGTTATATAATAAAGAGGTGAAAATAATATAGAGGTACATCGATAATTGCAGATAGCTATGAAGTCGGAAAATTTGGATTTGAGGATGCTGAAGTTGTTAGAGTAAGTGAATGAAATTACCTCTTTATCTACTTTGTGGTTAACAGGATTATTTTTTTCCAGATGGATGAATATGGATTCTGAGAGGAGTTGTTTACCATAGATACAGTAATAAACAAATTTTGACTGAAAATTCTAATAATCAATCATCATATCTTAAAGTAAAACAGTTGACCATTACGCACCTCTAAGTTAATCCCCCCACGGTATGATTTGTATTTTATGTTGCCATCTGTCATTTTTAACACAGAGATGGACTGTTAGGCAATCCTTAAATTGGGAAGGACCAAAAGGCCATAAAATGCTGTGTGTATTTACTACTAGTGGATGCTGCCATGACAGGAAAAGTAAATTGAATTAATAATTTAAAACGATATTATGTAAAGTACTGTAACTGCTCAAATCCAGTGGTCAGTTTTACCTGAAATACCGTCCTATCCTGGAAATACCGCCTTGGAAGTTATGGGGGCCATAAACCTGTTGTTAGGAATTCAAAATAAGTAAAACCGAAGACCAACAATAATGCCAACACTCACCAAGGGAAATACCTAAGAAAATAGTTGGAGAAATTTGGGGCCATAAACGCCGGTTTAGCCCCGACAAAGATGCCAATGGAAAACACAAGAAATAAAGCGAGGAAGGGGAATTTTAGGATAGCCAGCCAATCAGAAGAAGTCTGAAGAGAGTGGGGGATAGACGATTTAAATGGAGGAAGAAAAGTGAGGAGAAAGGAGTTGGAGGAGGTGGCAGAAGAGCGGAGGTTGAGATGAGAGTTCGGGGGCGGGTCCCGAGAGAGATAGAGAGAGAGAGAGAGAGAGAGGAGTGGCAGTCCAGGTTTCGAGACAGAGCTGAGAGAAGATGCGGTGCTGAGTCTAAGAGAGCATCAGAAATGGCAGAAACTGATCATACCAGAGACTTAAAATGATCCAGAGAGAGAGAGCACACTAGATAAGTTTAATATACAGTACTAATTGTAATATTGCATCGTATGCATTCATTAAAATATGTTAACTTGCCAGTCGCATCCAATAGCTAAGTTGTGTTTTATAGAATTTATTGGAAGGGGGTATTAATGATTTACTTAGTCCATAAAAATAAATATGGAGTTCAATTTAGTTTTGTTTCTTTATTTTCATTCACCCCATGCCACAGGTTTCTTAAAATAAATAAGATTGGTAGACAGGTCACCTTTGAAAAAGAAACCAATATTCATTGATACCTATTTGATACATTAATTTCATATATAAATTTGATATATCCTGTTTCAGGTAACCCCCACCTGCCTTAGAAAAGCGGGCAGCCAGAAACATAGCAGTACGGATTAATTAGGAGTAAGCTTGATGGTAATCGCAAGCAATTATTATAGGTTTGAGAGCTGATGGAAAAGAATATTCTATTAATAATTTTATGTAAAATATATATTTACTAATGGACTAAAACAAATTTTAAAAAACAAAACAATTAAATGTAGAAATTTACAAACAATCAGAATTCTACTAAAGTAAATATTTTTAATCCCAATTTTACAATACCTATTTACTTATTCCATGATTAAATATTTACATAGTTGTGTTCATTCAAACACATGGGTTATTAGACCTACCACTACTCAATCAAATATATCATATCACAAGAGTCTATACATATTGAAGAGTTATTTTTTGTTTTCTTAGTTAATTATTATTATTATTATGTATAATTTATTTCTTCACCTCATTGATAAGAGTCATCAAGGTACGCATTATCACACATTTCTGAAATTAATATAAAAATAAATTATGCTTACTTTTATACATCGATAAAAATATAAAATTAGTATTGACAGTCCAACATAAAAGAAAAAAAAATTGTAACAACTGAAATTTCAGTTCTTTATCAATAAATTGAATTTCCCTTTTGAGGGAAATAAAAATGTTTTCTAGTTGCTGCAATGACTGCCGTACTATCATCGTATCTCAGTTATATTTTTATTTTGATGTGCTTCGTTGTGCCTTCAGTCATAATCATCAGGTTTCAAAATGGTTTCTAATGGGTTGGGACCCTTTCTTTTCGGGCTTTGAGTAACCGTCATCCCTGAAAAAAAAAAGCACAGACAAATCATTATAGAATAAAATATACAAGCAACTTTATTTTGAGACAATGTTCAAGGGGTCACCTGTGGAGTAGTGGTTTGCATATCAACCTACAATACTAAAGGTCATGGGTTCACCTCCTGCTGGCCCGAGGATTTTTTAATGGGAATGGAGTATGATGTCAGATACGCATTAAAGATCCCTATCATAATTTTACCTGGATAGGCAAAATTTAGGACTCCCACTGTAGCACCGTCCAATTAGCCTTAGCAGCATTAAGGTACGTTAAACAAACGAACGAAATTATGTGACATGTAAGGAACCAGAAGACTGATAGATTACTGGATTTACCAGATTATTAGGAATGACCTTTAATAATGTTGTTTTAGGCTTCCATGGTCTGAATCCAATTTATGCATTTCTTCTTCAGGGTTTGACCATGTAACAGGTTTTTCAACTGCCAAGCTTTCACTCACCTTGCTGTGGGCTTCTTCAGAGCCAATACAAGAAGAAAGGATTTCTTCTTTTTGTATTGGCCCTGAAGCTTGGCAGTTCAAAAACCTGTTACATGGTCAAACTCTGAAAAAGAAATTAATGCATATAACTTTAATAATGTTTTTTTGGGAAAACATTTTTACAATAAAGAATCTTGAGCCCGTTTCTGCTATTTTAACATCACTTGGTAGGTCTTCTACTATTGGTTTAAATTTGTCTCATAGTTGTTTTACGTATTGTCGTCTTCCGCCTGCTCATGGGCATATCCTTTCTTTGAAACGATTCATTTATTGTAGAAATAAATCTCAACGTGGCATCGCTAATCCGACTTTCGCTAGTCTGACTATTCCCACTCCCCCCTCACCTGAGTACCGAAATTGCTCTAAAACAATGGAACTCTCTCAAATACATATTTCCAATGGTAATCTTCTAAGTTTTGTTCTGAACGTGGTTTGGTAAAATGTGGCATATATTTTTATCTGCAGAGTCTTTATATTACTTAAAACATAAAAAAGGGAAGGTAAAAGAAATGTTCTACCATATATTATTATTAGTTGAATCGACTTACATTCCACATTTCTCTAAGTGTAATTGGTTTC